>CM061748.1:198753506-199263506 GCA_030979885.1 Lolium multiflorum | reverse complement strand
TAGACCCTAAACACCCTAAACTAAACCCTAGACCCTAGCTAAACACCCTAAACACTAAACCCTAAACCCTAAACCCTAGCTAACCCTAAACCCTAATTAAACCCTATATATAGGCCAACGACACTTAATTGTGCATCAAGCAGGCCAGGGGTGCCTAGCTCGCGGTCCTCTAGTTAAATTAAATGTGCCATGCATTAACCCTAAACCATATATATAACTAACCCCTAGCTAATCAAACCCTAGTTCATTAAAACACATAACCCTAAACTATACTAGCTAGATATAACCCGATCTAATAAAAACATGCTCGATCTATATATAGCAGCTAGCTAGCAAATTAAACGGTAGATTAACACCAATTAATATATACGACATGGCCTATATCGATCATATGTTGTATAACATCTCCCTGAGATTCATTAATTAATTATATAATTATCGATGATAAATTAATTAACTTGAATTTTGACAAGTTCTCTCGAATGAAAACACATTTGATTAAGTTTCCTCATAATATATATATATAATTAGTGTGCATGCATGGCCTACCATGCATGCATTCGTGCATATATTTTAATATATATTTGAACATATTCTTGGGGATTTCAATCTCTCTCTCTCTCGATCATCTATATATCGTTGTTGGCCAAAAAAACACACACATATACACATGCACTTTATGCGCAAAGGCGCGTGTGCCTCTAATAATGTGTGTGTGCGCACTCGATCGATGATCCATAAACCTTAAACCCTAAATAAACCCTAATCCCTAATCCCTAAACCCCTAAACACCATAAACATTAAACCCTAGACCCTAGACCCTAAACCCTAACCTCCTAACCCTAAACCCTAAACCCTAATTAAACCCTATATATAGGCCAATGACACTTAATTGTGCATCAAGCAGGCCAGGGGTGCCTTAGCTCGCGGTCCTCTAATTAAATTAAATGTGCCATGCATATATATATGTGTTTAATTTGGGGATTTCAATCGCTCTCTCGTATGTAGCTCTCTCTCTACCTCTCTCTCTCTCTCTCTCTCTCGTTAATTGGTGGCCAACAACACACACATGCACTTTGTGCGCAAAGGCATGCGCCTCTAATAATGTGTGCGCAGTCGATCAATCTAGTTTTGATTAATCATAGCACACAAATAAAGAAGTTGTATTTGAATCCACACAACCTAATCTAAAACACATAACCCCTAACATGGCCTAATTAATTAACCCCTTCTCTCTACCTAATTAGTGGAAATTGCACAAAATCAAAAGGGGTCCCTCACTAATTGTGCATATCTGCTAGATTGTGATAAACTTTTGCCCCATATATATTTGGTGGATGGGTGCATCTTGGCATGTAAAACAATTAGTGTTTGCAAATGGCGTTGTCAAAATTTATGTACAAATGATTTCTTTCCATCCAAAGTGCATAAAATGGGAGTTTTAATGAAGAAAGTACAAATAAAACAGCTCAACATGCTTCCACACCCCGATTTCCACACGAAGTAGAGCATATTTAAAGGATAATTCCAGAGTTTTACTATTTTTCAAGCAACTTTGCTAATTTTCCCCCACTCACATGACTTTATGTCGATTTAACGAAAATATGGCGAATTTAAACTACATGGGCGGGATAGTTTGAATTGTGCGCGCGGCAAAGGGAACCGCCTATTCCTCAACCTTGTGCACGGCAAATTACACACGCAACTCCATTAAACGCCACCTACCGACCTTAATTATCACCCCGGCGGCCCGGCCGCATGACCCCCCACCCACCCCTACACAAGTTATGATAGTCCGTCTCAAAATCGTCCGCTAAGGGGTATTTTTCGTCGCCTATGGGCCTAACCCGACGATATGGGTTCTGTTGTCGAAACTGCGTCAGGCAAAGTCCAACGACGATTTTTTCGGTCCGTCGCGCTTGGGCGCCCTTCCGCCACGGAAAATCGGACCGTTGCGGAAGTGTTTTCGGGAGCCCGTTGACTGCTGACGTCATGCAAACTGACACGTGGCAGACGCCGTTAACTGCCAGTTAACGGCGTTAACCGGCTGAAACCCCGTGGTAGATGGTAGGCCCACACGAGGCCTGCCACGTCTTAAGCGGGCCGGGCCAGATGACATAGTTTGACCGGTCAACTATATAGCTGGGCTGGTCCATTAGTTACGTGGGCCGGGCCTAACCTCTAAGGTTGACTGGTCAAAACTTAAATGGGCCGGCCCATTTAACATGTGGGGTCCACCTTACAGCAACTGGGCCGGCCCAAGAAGCAAGTGGACCGGGCCAAAAACACAGGTGGGTCCCACTTTCCTGTTAAAGGGCCGGCCCATTTAGTGTGTGGGGTCCACCGTATAGCAAGTGGGCCGGCCCAACAAGCTAGTGGGCCGGGCCAAAACACAGGTGGGTCCCACTTTCCAGTTAAAGGGTCGGCCCATTTCGTTTGTGGGGTCCACCATACAGCAAGTGGGCCGGCCCAACAAAATAGTGGGCCGGGCCAAAAACACAGGTGGGTCCCACTTTCCTGTTAAAGGGCCGGCCCATTTAGTATGTGGGGTCCACCATATAGCAAGTGGGCGGGCCAAGAAGATAGTGGGCGGGCCAAAAACAGTGGGTCCCACTTTCCTGTTAAAGGGCCGCCCCATTAGTATGTGGGGTCCACCATATAGCAGTGGGCCGGCCCAACAAGATAGTGGGCCGGGCCAAAAACACAGGTGGGTCCCACTTTCCTCTTAAAGGGCCGGCCCATTTAGTATGTGGGACCACCATATAGCAAGTGGGCCGGCCCAACAGATAGTGGGCCGGGCCAAAAACACATGTGGGTCCCACTTTCCTGTTAAAGGGCCGGCCCAACTAGTATGTGGGGTCCACCATATAGCAAGTGGGCCGGCCCAACAAGATAGTGGGCCGGGCCAAAAACACAGGTGGGTCCCACTTTCCTCTTAAAGGGCCGGCCCATTTATTATGTGGGGTCCAAAAAAGCAAATGGGCTGGCCCAACTAATTAGTGGGCCGGCCCAGTAGTTGGTGGGGTCCACCTTAAAGCAAGTGGGCCAGCCCAATTAGTGTGTGGGGTCCACCGTAAATCAAATGGGCTGGCCCAAGAAGTAAGTGGGCCAGCCCGTTTAGTTGTTGTTTATATGCCGGCATAATATGCGCTTTAGGATTTTGCGGGCAGGCACATATGTGATTTCGCTTAATTGGGCCGTTTAAGGGATGGGAATTCGTGATTTAGATACTGAGAATATTTACGCAGCATTGATTTCTGTCGGATAGCCTCACTTACCACAAGCACCAAAGAAAAAATGCGCGAAAGAACTATAAAAACTAACTAAATATTACATCAGCTGCAAGGCATTGAAAAAAATATTACAGAACCCAGAGAAATTGAATGGTAATTAAACCTAGCAATACAATGAAGCGATCCGGCAATCTTTTAAGTTGTCCATGCAGCACCTATATCTGAAACAAAGACATTACAAGTTAAGACAACAACAATGGAAAGGCAAAGACACTACAATATTGTTTGGCAAAGAATTTGGAACTCATCATTTCGTCGTTATAACAAGATCATTGTAATGCGCACAATAAGCAAACAAAGAGTGCATGCCGCATACCAACAGCCAATATAACAGAGCATGTTAGAATGAAACAGCAGACTTACTACTGTCGAGTCCCATGCAAACCAACATGTTCAGGGAGTACAAAATTGGCATGAACAACATAGTAGCAGGCTATAAATTTTGTAACAACGACTGAGCAAGATGAAGTTATGATGGCTACATCTACAGAGCAGGGAATGTAAACCAAAAATAGAAGTTACGATGGCAAAAGCTAAAGAGGAGGGAATGTGAACCAACATGTGCCAAGTGCAATTACTTCATTTTGGCCGTGAACTAAATAATACTCCTGAACTTATAGTGAAGGGGATGCAAATCAAGATGTTTCGGGATATAAACTTGTAATGAGCAACACATGGAGGATAGTTAATGCTGGAGCTTAGGATGGACCAGATACAGAATATAGTGGGATCACCTGTGAACTTGTATAAGAGGGAATGCAAACCAATATGTTCAGCTTTCCATATGTGAGCGTCATGCCAAGTCAGAGAAACAAGTCAATAATGCAGCTTTTGAAGAACAAGATGGCACGCAAAATTATTATCTAGTAGTATGACAAGTTTATTTGTACTACAGGCTAGATAGCAGAGTGATAGCATGCCAAACTAAGTCCTTACTTTGTTAGCTTACAATGAACTAGATACAAAACAATGGCATCACCTGTAGTACAGGGAATGCAAGCCAACATGTTCATGGAGTAAAAAATTGGCACAAACAACATAGTAGCAGGCCATAATTTTTGTAACAACGACTGAGCAAGATAAAGTTATGATGGCTAGATCTACAGAGCAGGGAATGTAAACCAAATATAGAAGTTACGATGCCAAAAGCTATAGAGCAGGGAATGCGAACCAACATGTGCAATTACTTAAAATTGGCCATGAACTAAATAATAGCAGGATGTTACTATAATACCTACAGTATAATTTTTGTAACAACGACTGAGCAAGATAGAAGTTATGATGGCTACATCTACAGAGCAGGGAATGCAAACCAAAATGTTCAATCGCTTAAAGTTAGCAATGAAGTAGAAAATAGCAACGTGTTACGGTCATAGCTAGGAATGAACTAAAAGAGCTTCAGACAAACAAGCATCTGAACCCAGAACATGGCGCTAAAACAAGGGACTTACATTAGGAGAAGCACTCTGTGGGAGTCACAGCAGATCTTCCTGGGGTTGATAGATCCGGTGATGAAGTACGCTACATGTGCTACTTGGGGTTGGAGAGACGGCCATTACACTTCATGGTTACTCATCTAATCTGCAAAGACGTAACGGCGCGTCGTTAGCACAAACAGGTTCCCCCAAGATTAAACAAGAACTTGCAGGCAAGCAATAGAAAAGCGACAGTAGAAGAGTTTAGATCATGGACGGCGCCGGTGAAGCAGATTCGGTTCATGCACATCGGTGTCGGTGAGCAAGATCCGATGCGGTGGACGATGCCGCAGCTGAAGCGACTGCGGTAGGCTGCTGGATGAGCATATGGTTTCGAGGTTCGGCGGGGATGATCCGGTCCGGTTGATGACGGCGTCGATGAAGCGGCTCCGGCAGGCAGCCGGATGACGAGGATCGCGAGGGCTCGGGTAGGCCAGGGAAGTCCGGCGGGGATGTTCCGGTGCGGTGGTCGTGGAGGTGGTAGAGAGAGGGACTTGGGAAGTTCCGGTGGGTGGTCTGAGGGAAATGAATTTTTTTGGGAGGGTTTCCGGGGCTAGGGAGGTGGTGATCCAAAAAATGACGGGCAGACCCCCCCACCAACCGACTTTCTGTCATCTCCACAAGGGTAGAATGGGAATTTGAAAGCGTGTGAATTTTTTGTATTTTGTGGGCGGGAAGTTTTGCCGCTATGAGATTTTGAATTTGGCTAAGGTCCAAGTATAATGATAAAAAATTGTGAGACCGTACTAGTACCTCTGTTCAAGGCCGAGTGCAAAATCAAATCATCATCACCTTGAATATCGGTTACTATCATCGTGTTCTATCTTCTTATCCCATTCAAAAACACGCCTGAAATATTTCTAGATTGGCGGGAGATTTTGCCGCCCGACTGAGATTTGATTTTGAATATGGCTATGGTCAAGTAATATAATATAATACTAATATAAAGACGGTACACCTGGTTAAGTACTAATTGCTCTGCTTCGGCAGTTAAGGCCAGCAGCCACATCAAGCCATCATCATTACAAACAAAATCAGTCAAATCTAGAAGCTAGTATAGGATAAATTCACAGCAGCATAATAAATCCAGAAAACTAATATAATACTACATAAACTGCATACAAGAGCCAAAAGCAGCCAATAACAATGTTAATGTTCACGACAAACTAATCTGAAAATAATACAAGACACAATGTATGGCCAACATGAAGATTAGGATACCCCAGGATGAACGAATATGTTCTTCATTCAGCATATATTTCTTCGTCACTCCATTGAAGGAAATTTTCATTGAACTCCTTTCGTCTGCAGTGTGCAGCCAATACATCCTCCAAACGGTATGGCCTTTGTTCATTTCTCATACCGTAGTTTCCTAATCTATTCACATGTATTGGCCACTCATCCCAGGCCTTTATATCATCAAAGTACTCTCTGATATAACCAAAATCTGTGTAGTAGATGCAGCCAGGTCGAAGTGTCGGGTGCACTCTGGTGTCGACGGAGATACACCGGATATAATGGACGAAGAAGGCACGACTGCCAATGTTATTGACGGCATGGAGAGAGCGGCTCTCAGTGTCCACACGGTACACCAATGGTTGACCTTCCTCCAAATGCTTGTTGTCCAACAACACAAGCAGCAGAGCACCATCCGACTCCACAAGGTAGAACTTGTTATTTCCAAGTTCTGGAAATGAAAATAGTGTATCCATTTTGACAGTGCTCGCACGCTGCTCCAACTGGACATTGTTGGTGCACACTAATTTTCCGAACTCAAAATTGTTCACAGCTATTGCATACAATTCACCATTGAACGGGGTAATGCAACGCAGACAATGGTGCTCGATCGAAAATCTTCCTTCTCCCCAATCTTCATCTATACCCTTAGTTGGAGTGCTCTCATCGACCCAAGCAATTTCCGCCGGGTAATCTTTGGAAACGAAGACCATAGTCGGGGACTTCATCACAGCGACTGACTTCAGAATAACGTTTGGCATATGCGCCTCAAACATAGTATTCAATGTCTTTGTGAGTGGGTTCAGAAGCCGTATCTTGTGCGGCTGGTTCTTCTGGGCAAGCACGATGACGCCACGGCAAAAGCCGACAAAGTAGTATCTAAAATATATTGATGAAGATAACATTCAGCACTAAGATGTTTACGATTGAAAATAAAAATAGATTAACTCTATAGATATGGAGGAATTTGAACCTTGCATGAACTTCCGTTAGATCGATGGTGACGTAGCGGGATGTGCGGAGGTGGAGGAAGGTGAAATCAGCAGCGCGTGGAAGGCCGTGGTCTAGCATGATCCATTCGTGCAGGTGCACGTCGGGCTCAGGTAAACCTGAGCGCCAATTTCTACAGACTTGCCTCATAGCAGAGTAGGTGTCAGCGTACTGCTCGTTCGCCAGTAAGCATTCGCCGATCTTGTGAAGTGGTCCATCAGCCGAGAGAGAGGCCCAGTTCACGGAGGCGACGGCCGCCGGCGCATTCTTCTTGTCCATCGCCGGCAGGGAGCGCGCGTGGGCGGTTGGTGTTTTTTCCTTCGATTTGGAGAAGTTGATGGGACGTGAGAGGCGTGGTTGCGTGCGTGAGTGAGAATGAGACTGTGTGCAGAGGGAGGGAGAGAGGGGGCTCTGGCAACGTGACGGTTGGTCTCGGCAGTTTCTCAAAAAAGCTAGACGTTTGGTCTCAACACGCGCACCGCCTAACCGCTGTGCACCGCGACACGCGTCCGTGGTACTGCACGTCTGCACCGTTACGTGTACTCAGTTAGCCTTACACTGGAAAAATATCTGCACTCAGTTTTCCCCTCGAGTACTAATACTGGCTAGTGCATTACCTCATAAAAAAAATACTGGCTAGTGCAATATACTCAGTTTTACCCTCAAGTGGCTGATCAACAGAGAGTCAACAAATGGGATTAAGCTATCTAATTGAGTAATTTCATGCGCAAAAAAAAATCATAGTGCCTCCTACTCATGGAGTCTTGTTAAGAAGAGGAGGTCTAATACGTGGAAAACAGAATAGCACACCACAGGTCCGAAATGATGGAAAGGGCTAGGCAATCCACTTATTATAGAACTCAACAAAAACCACATGGAACTATATTAAACTTATGCAGTAGCCAACGCAACCAAAAGTCAGAAGTGCAGGCTGAATCCCAAAGGCACAACACAAAAAGGAAACTTGCAACCTTATATAAAAGGGGCTATGCAACCCACTTATATACACATTAACAGCCATCCTCGTGTGTGACAAGAGAAATTCAACACTGGATTCGGAGGTAGGCACATGAAGCTTTACAAGGGCCAATGGGGCACCAACAATTTAAGGATGAATTGAACCACACCGTCAACAATTCAAACTCGAGACCTTGGCTCTAATACCATTTAAGTTCGAACGGATTGAAAAGGCTAGGCAACCAATTTCTAAAACATCCACAGGAACAACTACCAAGTTGATCCCAGCCGTAGATAAATGCATCCACCAACAAAATAGGAACAGTGCCTCAGTCTCAGTAAACATTTCACAATACCAAGGTACTCACATGTCAATGTCAGTGTTTTCATCTCCAATTATCTATGGCATTTTATTAGTCTTTTGAGAGATTATAACAAACTTGATTGGCCTCCTGCAGTAGGGCATCACATGCTTCTGATCTCGATCTCAACATGTCAACTTGGTTTCTTAACACATCTGCTGCAGCTCGTTCTATTTGGATTTGTTCCTCCAGAACTTGTGCAGAGAAAGACTTGGACTTGGACTTGGACTTGGACTGCAAAAACCCAGCATTTCGCAGGAAAGTGTTTTTGGTGATATCTTTATTTTTAAGTACCATGGTAAATGTCTCCATACATTCTTCTAGAGTTTTTTCCATACCATCTTTCCCGGGTTTTGCCATCTCCAATTTCATATTTGCCTGAAAAGTTTTGAGTCGTGTAAAAATAAAAGTTATTACAGAGAAACATGCAGACGGTAGATTTAATGTGTATGAACTACTTCTAATCCTACAAGTTGGTATGCCTGATTACACATCAAATGCATTTTCACAAAAACGCCTACAAGATCATATTGACATATTGCTCCTACAAATTGGCAAGTGTGTAGTTAAAAAATTTAAATCATAAAGAAGACTTACAATAACACTTTCTGCAAGTTCTCCTATCACATTATGTTTGTTCTTCTGGCATGCCTCGAACTGCTCTGCCAGAGTCATCTCTTTGTCTGGTTGCATGTTGTTTGCATGATCTACTTTCTGCATTTTTGTACAATCATATGGAGATCAAATAACGTGGTTGAAATGGAGGATGGAAATATAACATGCACACGGAGTTCTACACAATTTACGAGTAACATATGTAGCAGTACAGACCAGCGGGGCATTACTTTTTGCCAGAGATGCCCAACCAAGTGACGAGATCCTGTACGGCTTGGTAAACGTTGTTTCAAGCGGTTAGCCTGGTTCCTTTTAGACAACGTCTGCAAAAGGAGACTAGTGAGACACTGGCGCAAAATAAGTATTCGGAATTTAATCTGGTTTCACGGTCCTCATAAGCCATACCACATTCTTTGGATCAGACCAATGCTTGACAAGATCTCCCCACTGCTCGTCAGTCATACAGGGTGCAGGAGACTTTGTTCGAACATTGGCAGTAATCTGGCCAGTGAAGTATGTCGCCTTAAGCTTATAGCGGTGCTGGCGCAACAATTCTTTGAATATGGAAGCGATGACAAACTTTACATCCTCATTATCCTCATCGAATTCAAACCTTAACTGCTCACAACGGTGGAATGATTGGTGAGTTATATAGCATAGAAACAACAGTAAGCTACAAGAAATGGGACAGATCAATGTGGAATAATTTATCATTACCAGGAGAAGCATGACTTACGTGTAAATTATGCACTAAACTCTCGAACTGTGAAGGGGTGTCAACGTGCTGCTTCCACAATGGGAAGGTAGGAAGTTCATTCCTGATAAAATGGCCAACCTGTGATACAAGATATGAAGATTCATGCGGATGAAGTGGCCTTCTGCCACCTACAATAGATGTGATGCGAAATCTTGAACCCATTCCGGAAATCTTAGCTGCAAGTTTTTTTCCTACCGTTGGCCCCCTCGTTTTTATTGATCGTGGCGAACCTACCAAGTTAAGCATTACATCAAGCTATCATGGTATATAGATACATAAGGGAGCATTAAACTACAAGTCTTGAAAAAAGTATTACCTTTTTTGGCGTGGGTCTCATCATCGGGAGAGGAGTTGTCTTTCGCAGGACTAAGGGTCGGAGGGAGATCATCACCAGTTTGCTGGTGTTGTGGCAGCACTGTTTGGACATTTGAGGCTGTATCATCTGGGACTAGCATCATGTGTCCTTGGCCATTATTACCTACCACCACTCCTGATGGTGCCAATTCTTGGCTAGAATTTGCTGTGGAAACTGGTTCTGTTGGCAATTGTTGCTGAGAATCAGTATTGGCAACTGGTGGTTGTGGAATGTGTGGGCTGGTACATGCTGGGGCTACTTCTGTCTGATTCGATGGTTTGTGGTTTTTACGAGACCTTTTACTGTTATCATTCTTGGCCTGTTCGCCACCTCGTGTCAGTCTCTTGTTAGACCTTGTAATAGGAGGAGCAGCACGAGCATCAGGCTTAACTCTTTTTTTATTACGCACTGTCACCCATCCTCCGGTATCAGCCTGAGGTTCCTGTTGAGTGTTCTTCCTCCTATTCGTTCTTGAAAAGTTCTTTCCCGAATCTGCAGATGCCTGTCACACATAAATGATATTTCAATGTACAATATTATATGATGATGATATGCAGATGGAATGGAAAAACAGTCAGGCAACATATGCCAAAACATATATGAGGCGTTAACTAAGCAGGAAAAATTGTAGTAATGAGATTGAACATGGCATGGGTAACATATTTGGTAGGACTGGGATACAACAAATGGAAGTTGGGACAAATAATTCGATGACAGGACAGAGAAAACTCACCTTGTTGTGTTGCAGACGATAGTCGACCAGGGCATCTTCCTGAGTCAGCTCGCCATCACAATCAGCAGGATCAAATTCTGAATCAGAGGAATGTTCCGTATCCTTTGTGAGGGAGGTGGGTGGCGTTTTTGCACTAGACCTTGTAGAAGGATGTAGTGTTAGGCCCAACGAGGCTGCAACTCGGCTATTATGCAGAATAGTTTGCCTCCGTTGCTCTTCGTACTCATTCTCGAGTGGAAGACCTAACATGCATTGGCGAGAAATGCAGATGAGATTTATCATGGAACTGTGCATATAAGAACAAATTAATAGTAGCAGTGAGACTGCTCAAAAGGTGTAATGACAAACAAACTATGGCTCAAAAATAATTGATGTTCATATTGTCAAGCTTCATGCACTAGCCAACGCAACCGGAAGTCCGGACT
Organism: Lolium multiflorum; assembly: GCA_030979885.1. Classification (NCBI taxonomy): domain Eukaryota; kingdom Viridiplantae; phylum Streptophyta; class Magnoliopsida; order Poales; family Poaceae; genus Lolium; species Lolium multiflorum. The sequence continues at coordinate 199,252,308 of CM061748.1, read as the reverse complement.
GATGGAAAGGGCAAACAAATTATGGCTCAAAAATAATTTATGTTGGGCAACAAAGGGCAGCAGCAACAATTTTTAGGATAAGTATGATGTCAAGCTTCATGCAGTAGCCAACGCAACCAAAAGTCCGAACTGATGGAAAGGGCTAAGCAATCCACATATAGACTCAAACACATATAAGTGTCATTTTCATGCCAATGGTTAACCATATGGAATGGCGTGTGCTTAATATAATTGCCTAGGGTCTTCCAAATTCCAACAGATCGATCTATTGGATGAACTTGCTAGAGCATGCAATTCGAAATGGTATCAGACCTACAAGGTCCTGAGTTCAAATCCTAGCAAGTAGCAACGCAGTATTCAAAATAAATATTTGCAGCCTTCCTAAAAAAATATCTAATGATACATGCCTAAGGCTCGGTCTATTGAATGAGTGGTTTTATCACTTAGCACCACAAGTTGGGGATTTTTAATCACAAAACACCAACATTTGGGGAAATTATTTCACATAACACATTATTTGTCATTAGTCGGCTTGACAAGAGCATGACCCTACAGCGTGACACCAATTTACAGTACGTGAGCATGTTTGCTACAAACAAATGAATTTTGGTGTGAAATTTTGTAGACACTCTGTGGAAATGAGAATATGAGTCACACTTGTTACATATGCTACACACAAATGAATTACCATATGACAAATATCCACAAGAAATTATAACCACACAAGAACATGAGATTTGGGTAATATATTCTGTACCAGCATAAGGTTTTGATAATGTTTACCAATACAACTACCCTGGACATAAGATTTTATTTTGAACTGTCTGGACTTAAGATTTAACAACTAGTGTTGACAAACAGCTTTGTATTTGCGTTTAACAGCAAATACCACAAAATAAAGTCTAATTGTCTTTCTCCTGCGGTCACTCTTAAACTGACGGTGGCCGGAGGTCACTAATGGGCTATCAAACAGAGATCGTGTATTCTGCGAAACAATTACCCCAAATGTTAGTGTTTTGTGATACAAATTTCTAGGGTTGTGGTTCTGTGATAAAAAAAATCCTGAACTTCTGGTGTTAAGTGATAAAACCTCATTGGATGAACTGGCTAGAGCATGCAATTCCACATGGCGCACACAGAGTTGCAAATAGAAAAAAATACAGGCAGTTTAATACTATCAATAAATTGCTCTCCTAGCTTGACTGCTATCATAACCTTTGTAATACGTACTACCACCATCCCGAAGTTTTTATCAAAAATCATTAACATGCAAAATACAAATTTAATATCATTAAATAGATAACGAATATATTTTCGTACGGTATCTACAAAATATTATATTTCTTGATAGATTGTTCTGAAAGTTTGGTCAAACTTTACTTGGTTTGACTTTTATAAATAAGCCTTCAGGTTTGGGGTGGAGGTAGTAATGTACTATCCTCCGTCCTAAATTAGTTGTCTCAAGTTTGTTAAAATATGGATGCATCAAGACACTAAAACATGTCTAGATACATTCATATTTAAAAAAATTTGGGACAACTAATTTGGGACGTTCAAACCCCAAAAAAGTACCGCACAGAAGTGATATTTGGAAAAGAAATGCGTAACGAAAGCGGACATAAGCTCTGCCTCTCCATCAGCAGATGTAAGGTTACGATCAGCAGAGTTCCGAGATAAAAAAAATACAGGCAGTTTAATACTATCAACAAATTGCTCTGCTAGCTTGACTGCTATCATAACCTTTGTAAAATGCATACTTCAAACCCCCAAAACATATCACACAGAAGTGATTCTCGGAAAAGAAATGCATAACGAAAGCGGACATAACCTCGATCTTCCTCTCGATCAGCAGATGTAAGGTTAAGATCTCATATAGCTACGCGGCAAACAACTATCTACACTGATCTAATATCAGCAAGAATGCATTGCAAGAAAGCAACGAAAACTAGTGTAAGAAATCAAATGCATATAACAAAAGCGGACATGTAAAGTATTCATCAACCTTCGTCTGAGGCCCGGGCGGATTTACTCTTTGGTTGGGGGTGGTCGACTTTGGGGCCGCGTTTTTTGCCCATCTCGATCTCCGGTGAGGTGGACTACAGAGTCGGGGAAGCAGATCCGGAGGAGATATGGCGCGGTGAACGTCGGCGTCGAGGAAGCTAATCCGGCTTGCTAGGCAGCAAGGGAGCCGGTAAAACGTGGTCGGTCACTACGGTGGCCGGTGAGAAGGCAGTGATGGTGAGGAGGGGCGGTGGGGCACGGCCGTCGTCGTGGGAGTGTGCCTGGTAGAAGCATGAGAAAGATGTGGTGTTCGAATTGTGCTCTACAGGGAAATATCCTCTGTGGACCGATGTTTATAGGCCGACGGGCAAACCGCAGGTTTTGGGGTAGCTTGAAAATGGGACGCGCCAACAATTTCGGCGCGTGTTTTGCGGCAGAGATGAAAGTCACCCATAAGAAACTTTCCTCATGGATGCTTGTTGCTTGGTCGTGTGGACAACATATATAGTGGGAGATGCCCATAGCTAGCTAGGCCATTCATATCAAACTCGAGTGATTATCACTAAGTTTACAATGAATATATTTCATGACACTTGATATTGGCCGGATAGTAGAAAATATATTTCATGACTATCGATCCCATATTAGTTAATTTATATTATTTCAATTGCTAAAATATTTTCATATTCTTTTAGAGTTCTAAAAAACACACTACACAAGGGATATCACTACCTTCTAGGTCCCGGTCATCAGATTTAGAGTAAAGTAGCTTAGCGACAGATTTAGACCTTTGTGCAACAAATACATGAGTTGGTGATATGTGCAAAAGAACAGGTTAAGTGAGTGTTTTGTGCAACAATGACAACAATAAGTGGAGTTTCGATCGTGCAAAGGATAAAAGGTGGAAGAGGGATCACACGGAAGGAGAAATTAAGAGAAAGGGAGAGCAGTGCCTCACGGGGCCGCTGTTATTTATGGTGAAAAGAAATGCTTCACTTTTTTCGGTGAGTGATGTTGACTGGCACACAGGGTTTCAGTTATGTAGACCTGCAGTGCAGGCTACGCGCCCGTCTAATATTCATTTTTTTTCAGCGACAAAAGAGAGAGAGAGAGAGAGAGAGTCTTGACGACGAGTCTTTACTTGACAAAGAAGATTGCTGGGAGTTTGCCTACCTACCGCACGTGACTTGTGCTCACTGATGTGTGGGACCTACACGCATGGGACCACACGTAAGTGACCGACCTACTTTATTCTAGGGGTGCCCCTCAAGCTAATACATAATCTGCAACATGAAACTATATTCGCTTATAAAATCTGAACTTTGAAATCCAATTTAATTTAAGTCTATTATTGGTCATATCAACTATCAAGTCTAAAATTACATTCTGAAACTTGTTCAACGCTTTCTCATGAATTATTATGGTAGTTTTTTAAAATCAAATGCTAATTGATTTGAGATAATAAAAAACATATATTATTGCACAACAATGGGATATTAAAATATCTATTTGTAAATAAAAATAAGAAGTCAATGTTGTGGTAAGTTAGGAGGTTCAAAGGGTAAACCAAATATAACGTTTTGTTCAATCTCATAGTTCATATTACCAAGTTTGATTATCCCTGGACAACATTGTTTGTTATAGTGTTCCCTAATTGGGCATGGTGGTGCATCTTGCCATTTCTAACAATGTTGATGACTAGACTTTTCAAGTTTTCGGTATAAAAAATCGTTTTTCATTTTCTAGATGATAAAATATGTTTTTTTGTGCATGGGGTAGAAAAGATATGGGTCAAAATGGCGCATCTACATTTTTTAAATAAATTACGCCATATTTTAATGACAAATCCCAAATTTACGGTTTTTAGTGCTTTCTAGCTAGTTTCGCACATTTAAATGACTTTATGCTGATTTATTGAAAGTAATTCAAATTTGAATTGTAGATATGTTATAACTTGGTCCTACAAGTCCCCATAAATAATTTTTATATACATATTACTTACTATATATAGAAACCAGCGATAGTACTGAAATATTCAACCCCTTTGCAGGATAATCATGTAAAACATTTTGACCTGGTTTTGAAATAAATAAATGAAACTGAAGAAAACCTGAAAAATGAAACCCTTCTACATGGAGTGTGCTTGTATGTGTTAGTTGACAGGGAAAATAAGAAACATGTGATAGGGTAGTGAAAAACAAAATGTCTTCACAAAGCGGACTATCGTGTATGAAGATTCATGGTTTGCAAGCCAAATGATATAGTTATGGCCATATTTGTGGCACAGTTTGTTACAATGTGCCCAAATTGGGCATGGTGGTGCATCTTGCCATTCCCAACAATGTTAATGACTAGACTTTTCAACTTTTCGGTATAAATTTTTTTTTTCATTTTCTAGATGACAAAATATGTTTATTTTGTGAATGGTGTACATATAAGATACGGGTCAAACTGGCAACTCTACATTTTTTAGATAAATTACGCCATATTTTAGTGCCAATTCCCAACTTTTACGGTTTTAGTACTTTCAAGATAGTTTCGCACATTTAAACGACTTTATGCTGATTTACTGAAAGTAATTCCAATGTGAAATGTGGGGGTGTTATAACTTCGTCAAAGAAATCCCCCAAAAACATAGTTTAGGGTTGGGGGTAGATACGGAGTACATGATTTGTATGTTTTGAATATGTCTATACCTTGTTTATCAACCTGAATGCTTAATTACTATATATATGACGTAAGAAGGCTATGTGCTTTGGGTTTTCATTTTTTTTGATTTTTTCTGAATTTTTATGCTCATTTGAATCTTGGTCAAATCCTAGGTTTGACTAGGATTTAAACAAACTTAAAACATGAAAATGAAAAGGTAAGCCTGGATCCTTCCTAGTCACTCTAAAATTAAGCTTTTGGGAAGTTTTAGAAATTTCCATGTTTGAAACCCGAAACCACTTCTCTTCATGCTTGACTTCATAAGACAAAGTTAAGGGTTAGGGGTAGATACATGCCTTTTCTGTTTTGAATATGTCTAGACCTTGTTCATCAACTTGAATGCTTACTATATATATATATATATATATATATATATATATGACATAAGAAGGCTATATATATATGTGCTTTGGTTTTTGGTTTTTGTTTTTTCTGAATGTTTATATATGCCCATTTGAATCTTGGTCAAATCCTAGGTTTGACCAAGATTTAAACAAGTTTAAAACATGAAAGTGAAAAGGTAAGCATGGATCCTTCCTAGCTAGTCATTCTAAAATGAAGCTTTTGGGGGGTTCTTGAAATCTCAATGTTTGAAACCCAAAAACCACTTCTCTTCATGGTTGACTTCATAAGACATGTAGAGTTTAGGGTTAGGGGGTAGATACATGATTTGTCGGGTTTGAATATGTCTAGACATGCTTGTTTATCAACTTGAATGCTTACTATATGACATAAGAAGGCTATATATGTGCTTTGGTTTTTCATTTTTCTAGTTTTTTGAATGTTATATGCCCATTTGAAGATTTTGGGTGGTTCTTGAAATTTTCATGTTTGAAACCAATACGACTTCTCTTCATGCTAGACTTCATAAGATCGACCGAGTTTATGGTTAGGGGCTAGATACATGATTTGTCTGGTTTGAACATGTCTAAACCTTGTTTACCAACTTGCAAGGCTTACTATATGACATAAGAAGACTATGTGCTTTTGTTTTTCATTCTTCTATTTTTTTATTTTATGCCCATTTGAATCTTGGTCAAATCCTATGTTTGACCTGGATTTAAACAAGTATAAAATATGAAAACGAAAAGGTAAGCCTGGATCCTTCTTAGTCACTCTAAAATGAAGCGACTTTTGGGATGTTCTTGAAATTTTCATGTTTGAAACCCAAAACCACTTCTCTTCATGATTGCTTCATATATAAGACAGAGTTTAGGGTTAGGGGCAGATATATACATGATTTTCTAGTTTGAATATGTCTAGACCTTATTTATCAACTTGAATGCTTACTATATGACATAAGAATGCTATGTGCTTTGGTTTATCATTCTTTTGGTTTTTTCCTGAATTTTTATGCCCATTTGAATCTTGGTCAAATCCTAGGTTTCACAAAGATTTAAACAAGTTTAAAATCTGAAAATTAAAAGGTAAGCATGGATCCTTCTTAGTCACTCTAAAATGAAGCTTTTGGGAGGTTTTTGATATTTCCATGTTTGAAACCCAAAAACCACTTCTCTTCATGCTTGACTTCATAAGACAGAGTTTAGAGTGTTAGGGGTAGATACATGATTTGTCTAGTTTGAATATGTCTAGACCTTGTTTATCAACTTGAATTCTTACTATATGACATAAGAAGGCTATGTGCTTTGGTTTTTCATTTTTCTGGTTTTTTTGAATATTATGCCCATTTGAAGATTTTGGGAGGTTCTTGAAATTTTCATGTTTGAAACCAATACGACTTCTCTTCAGGCTAGACTTCATAAGATCGATCGAGTTTATGGTTAGGGGGTAGATACATGATTTGTCTGGTTTGAACATGTCTAAACCTTGTTTATCAACTTGAAAGCTTACTATATGACATACGAAGACTATGTGCTTTTGTTTTTCATTCTTCTATTTTATTTTATTTTATGCCCATTTGAATCTTGGTCAAATCCTATGTTTGACCTGGATTTAAACAACTATATAATATGAAAACGAAAAGGTAAGCATGGATCCTTCTTAGTCACTCTAAAATGAAGCGGCTTTTGGGATGTTCTTGAAATTTTCATGTTTGAAACCCAAACCACTTCTCTTCATGATTGACTTCATATATAAGACAGAGTTTAAGGTTAGGGACAGATATATACATGATTTTCTAGTTTGAATATGTCTAGACCTTGTTAATCAACTTGAATGCTTACTGTATGACATAAGAATGCTATGTGCTTTGGTTTATCAATCTTTTGGTTTTTTCCTGAATTTTTATGCCCATTTGAATCTTGGTCAAATCCTAGGTTTCACAAAGATTTAAACAAGTTTAAAATCTGAAAATTAAAAGGTAAGCATGGATCCTTCTTAGTCACTCTAAAATGAAGCTTTTGGGAGGTTTTTGAAATTTCCATGTTTGAAACCCAAAACCACTTCTCTTCATGCCTAATTGACTTCATAAGACAGAGTTTAGAGTGTTAGGGGTAGATACATGATTTGTCTAGTTTGAATACGTCTAGACCTTGTTTGTCAACTTGAATTCTTACTATATGACATAAGAAGGCTATGTGCTTTGGTTTTTCATTTTTCTGTTTTTTTTGAATTTTATGCATGCCCATTTGAATCTTGGTCAAATACTAGCTAGGTTTGACCAAGATTTAAACAAGTTTAAAACATGAAAATGAAAAGGTAAGCCTCGATCCTTCTTAGTCACTCTAAAATGAAGCTTTTGGGGGGTTTTTGAAATTTGCATGTTTGAAACCCAAAACCACTTCTCTTCATGCCTTACTTCATAAGACGGAGTTTAGGGTCGTTAGGGAGTAGATACATGATTTGCCTGGTTTGAATATGTCTAGACCTTGTTTATCATCTTGAATGCTTACTATATGACAGAAGAAGACTATGTGCATTGGTATTTCATTTTTTTTTGAATTTTCATGCCCATTTCAATCTTGGTGAAATCCTAGGTTTGAGCAAGATTTAAACAAATTTAACACGTGAAAACGAATAAGCATGGATCCTTCTTAGTCACTCCAAAATGTACCAATTGATAGATGTGTTAACTTTGCTTCATGGAAAAAATAATGTCATGTAAATGAGTTAACTTGGATTTCCTGCCGTTGAATCCATAGGAAACTTTGTTCTAATGCACTATAATAATCAACCGTGTTTTTACACCAACATTGCCAACAGGTCTGTCACTTACGTGTGGCGCCCATGCGTGAGGTCCCACACTTCAGTGAGCACAAGTCAAGTGCAGTAGGTACGCAAACTCCAAGCCATCTTCTTTGTCAAGAGAAGACGCATCAGGATGCGTTTTGGAAATCTGTGGGTCCTTCTGGATCCTTCGGTTGTCCCTCTCACAAAAAAAACAAATCTCTCTCATTCTCGGCCTCGCTCGACTCGCTCGCTCGCACCTCCTGCTCACTGACAAACCCTGCACAAAAGTCAACATCATCACCCGAAAAAGGGGAGACACCATAATGCTCTCCCTTCTTCTCTCCTTCCGAGTGATCCCTCTTCCTCCGAGTTTCACTCGACGGGCAAACACACATGTGCTGCATAGTAATAATAATAAAAAGGTAGAAAAATCAACCTACGAATCTATAATTAAATACGTTAAACTAGGGTTTTGCCCAGTACTACAGATCAAGTTCATAAAAAATCCAACTACGGGGTTCGAACAACCCCATTTCTAATCCAAGATTTTTTCGACCTCATCCAAATGGCCTCAAACTATAGGGTTAATTAGCATCTAGTGCAGAATGTGTGAACATGTATGCACTATGTGTGCTATAACTTGTATGTCTTTCAAATTTGAACCAAATTTGAAATATATGAAATGGGGCTTTTGGCTTAAACGTTTGAAACCCAAAACGACTTCTCTTCATGCTAGGCATCATAAGACCGAGTTTAGGGTTAGGGGGTAGATACAGGATTTGTCTGTTTTGAATATGTCTATACCTTGTTTATCTACTTGAATATGCTTACTATAGATATATATGACGTAAGAAGACTATGTGCTTTGGTTTTTTTTTTTATTTTTCCAGAATTTTTATGCCCATTTGAATCTTGGTCAAATCCTAGGCTTGACCAATATTTAAACAAGCTTAAAACATGAAAATGAAAAGGTAAGCTTGGATCCTTCTTTGTCACTCTAAGATGAAGTTTTTGGGAGGTTTTCAAAATTTCCATGTCTGAAACCCAAAAACACTTCTCTTCATGCTTGACTTCATAAGACAAAGCTAGTTTAGGGCTTTAGGGGGTAGATACATGATTTGTCTAGTTTGAATATGTCTAGACCTTGTTTATCAACTTCAATTCTTACTATATGACATAAGAAGACTATATGTGCTAGCTTTGGTTTTTGGTTTTTGTTTTTTCTGAATGTTTATATATGCCCATTTGAATCTTGGTCAAATCCTAGGTTTGACCAAGATTTAAACAAGTCTATAACATGAAAATGAAAAGGTAAGCATGGATCCTTCCTAGCTAGTCATTCTAAAATGAAGCTTTTTGGGGGGTTCTTGAAATCTCAATGTTTGAAACCCAAAAACCACTTCTCTTCATGGTTGACTTCATAAGACATGCAGAGTTTAGGGTTAGGGGGTAGATACATGATTTGTCGGGTTTGAATATGTCTAGACATGCTTGTTTATCAACTTGAATGCTTACTATATGACATAAGAAGGCTATATATGTGCTTTGGTTTTTCATTTTTCTAGTTTTTTGAATGTTATATGCCCATTTGAAGATTTTGGGTGGTTCTTGAAATTTTCATGTTTGAAACCAATACGACTTCTCTTCATGCTAGACTTCATAAGATCGACCGAGTTTATGGTTAGGGGCTAGATACATGATTTGTCTGGTTTGAACATGTCTAAACCTTGTTTACCAACTTGCAAGGCTTACTATATGACATAAGAAGACTATGTGCTTTTGTTTTTCATTCTTCTATTTTTTTATTTTATGCCCATTTGAATCTTGGTCAAATCCTATGTTTGACCTGGATTTAAACAAGTATAAAATATGAAAACGAAAAGGTAAGCCTGGATCCTTCTTAGTCACTCTAAAATGAAGCGACTTTTGGGATGTTCTTGAAATTTTCATGTTTGAAACCCAAAACCACTTCTCTTCATGATTGCTTCATATATAAGACAGAGTTTAGGGTTAGGGGCAGATATATACATGATTTTCTAGTTTGAATATGTCTAGACCTTATTTATCAACTTGAATGCTTACTATATGACATAAGAATGCTATGTGCTTTGGTTTATCATTCTTTTGGTTTTTTCCTGAATTTTTATGCCCATTTGAATCTTGGTCAAATCCTAGGTTTCACAAAGATTTAAACAAGTTTAAAATCTGAAAATTAAAAGGTAAGCATGGATCCTTCTTAGTCACTCTAAAATGAAGCTTTTGGGAGGTTTTTGATATTTCCATGTTTGAAACCCAAAACCACTTCTCTTCATGCTTGACTTCATAAGACAGAGTTTAGAGTGTTAGGGGTAGATACATGATTTGTCTAGTTTGAATATGTCTAGACCTTGTTTATCAACTTGAATTCTTACTATATGACATAAGAAGGCTATGTGCTTTGGTTTTTCATTTTTCTGGTTTTTTTGAATATTATGCCCATTTGAAGATTTTGGGAGGTTCTTGAAATTTTCATGTTTGAAACCAATACGACTTCTCTTCAGGCTAGACTTCATAAGATCGATCGAGTTTATGGTTAGGGGGTAGATACATGATTTGTCTGGTTTGAACATGTCTAAACCTTGTTTATCAACTTGAAAGCTTACTATATGACATACGAAGACTATGTGCTTTTGTTTTTCATTCTTCTATTTTATTTTATTTTATGCCCATTTGAATCTTGGTCAAATCCTATGTTTGACCTGGATTTAAACAAGTATATAATATGAAAACGAAAAGGTAAGCATGGATCCTTCTTAGTCACTCTAAAATGAAGCGGCTTTTGGGATGTTCTTGAAATTTTCATGTTTGAAACCCAAACCACTTCTCTTCATGATTGACTTCATATATAAGACAGAGTTTAAGGTTAGGGACAGATATATACATGATTTTCTAGTTTGAATATGTCTAGACCTTGTTAATCAACTTGAATGCTTACTGTATGACATAAGAATGCTATGTGCTTTGGTTTATCAATCTTTTGGTTTTTTCCTGAATTTTTATGCCCATTTGAATCTTGGTCAAATCCTAGGTTTCACAAAGATTTAAACAAGTTTAAAATCTGAAAATTAAAAGGTAAGCATGGATCCTTCTTAGTCACTCTAAAATGAAGCTTTTGGGAGGTTTTTGAAATTTCCATGTTTGAAACCCAAAACCACTTCTCTTCATGCCTAATTGACTTCATAAGACAGAGTTTAGAGTGTTAGGGGTAGATACATGATTTGTCTAGTTTGAATACGTCTAGACCTTGTTTATCAACTTGAATTCTTACTATATGACATAAGAAGGCTATGTGCTTTGGTTTTTCATTTTTCTGTTTTTTTTGAATTTTATGCATGCCCATTTGAATCTTGGTCAAATACTAGCTAGGTTTGACCAAGATTTAAACAAGTTTAAAACATGAAAATGAAAAGGTAAGCCTCGATCCTTCTTAGTCACTCTAAAATGAAGCTTTTGGGGGGTTTTTGAAATTTGCATGTTTGAAACCCAAAACCACTTCTCTTCATGCCTTACTTCATAAGACGGAGTTTAGGGTCGTTAGGGAGTAGATACATGATTTGCCTGGTTTGAATATGTCTAGACCTTGTTTATCATCTTGAATGCTTACTATATGACAGAAGAAGACTATGTGCATTGGTATTTCATTTTTTTTTTGAATTTTCATGCCCATTTCAATCTTGGTGAAATCCTAGGTTTGAGCAAGATTTAAACAAATTTAACACGTGAAAACGAATAAGCATGGATCCTTCTTAGTCACTCCAAAATGTACCAATTGATAGATGTGTTAACTTTGCTTCATGGAAAAAATAATGTCATGTAAATGAGTTAACTTGGATTTCCTGCCGTTGAATCCATAGGAAACTTTGTTCTAATGCACTATAATAATCAACCGTGTTTTTACACCAACATTGCCAACAGGTCTGTCACTTACGTGTGGCGCCCATGCGTGAGGTCCCACACTTCAGTGAGCACAAGTCAAGTGCAGTAGGTACGCAAACTCCAAGCCATCTTCTTTGTCAAGAGAAGACGCATCAGGATGCGTTTTGGAAATCTGTGGGTCCTTCTGGATCCTTCGGTTGTCCCTCTCACAAAAAAAAAACAAATCTCTCTCATTCTCGGCCTCGCTCGACTCGCTCGCTCGCTCGCTCGCTCGCACCTCCTGCTCACTGACAAACCCTGCACAAAAGTCAACATCATCACCCGAAAAAGGGGAGACACCATAATGCTCTCCCTTCTTCTCTCCTTCCGAGTGATCCCTCTTCCTCCGAGTTTCACTCGACGGGCAAACACACATGTGCTGCATAGTAATAATAATAAAAAGGTAGAAAAATCAACCTACGAATCTATAATTAAATACGTTAAACTAGGGTTTTGCCCAGTACTACAGATCAAGTTCATAAAAAATCCAACTACGGGGTTCGAACAACCCCATTTCTAATCCAAGATTTTTTCGACCTCATCCAAATGGCCTCAAACTATAGGGTTAATTAGCATCTAGTGCAGAATGTGTGAACATGTATGCACTATGTGTGCTATAACTTGTATGTCTTTCAAATTTGAACCAAATTTGAAATATATGAAATGGGGCTTTTGGCTTAAACGTTTGAAACCCAAAACGACTTCTCTTCATGCTAGGCATCATAAGACCGAGTTTAGGGTTAGGGGGTAGATACAGGATTTGTCTGTTTTGAATATGTCTATACCTTGTTTATCTACTTGAATATGCTTACTATAGATATATATGACGTAAGAAGACTATGTGCTTTGGTTTTTTTTTTTATTTTTCCAGAATTTTTATGCCCATTTGAATCTTGGTCAAATCCTAGGCTTGACCAATATTTAAACAAGCTTAAAACATGAAAATGAAAAGGTAAGCTTGGATCCTTCTTTGTCACTCTAAGATGAAGTTTTTGGGAGGTTTTCAAAATTTCCATGTCTGAAACCCAAAAACACTTCTCTTCATGCTTGACTTCATAAGACAAAGCTAGTTTAGGGCTTTAGGGGGTAGATACATGATTTGTCTAGTTTGAATATGTCTAGACCTTGTTTATCAACTTCAATTCTTACTATATGACATAAGAAGACTATATGTGCTAGCTTTGGTTTTTGGTTTTTGTTTTTTCTGAATGTTTATATATGCCCATTTGAATCTTGGTCAAATCCTAGGTTTGACCAAGATTTAAACAAGTTTAAAACATGAAAGTGAAAAGGTAAGCATGGATCCTTCCTAGCTAGTCATTCTAAAATGAAGCTTTTTTGGGGGGGTTCTTGAAATCTCAATGTTTGAAACCCAAAAACCACTTCTCTTCATGGTTGACTTCATAAGACATGCAGAGTTTAGGGTTAGGGGGTAGATACATGATTTGTCGGGTTTGAATATGTCTAGACATGCTTGTTTATCAACTTGAATGCTTACTATATGACATAAGAAGGCTATATATGTGCTTTGGTTTTTCATTTTTCTAGTTTTTTGAATGTTATATGCCCATTTGAAGATTTTGGGTGGTTCTTGAAATTTTCATGTTTGAAACCAATACGACTTCTCTTCATGCTAGACTTCATAAGATCGACCGAGTTTATGGTTAGGGGCTAGATACATGATTTGTCTGGTTTGAACATGTCTAAACCTTGTTTACCAACTTGCAAGGCTTACTATATGACATAAGAAGACTATGTGCTTTTGTTTTTCATTCTTCTATTTTTTTATTTTATGCCCATTTGAATCTTGGTCAAATCCTATGTTTGACCTGGATTTAAACAAGTATAAAATATGAAAACGAAAAGGTAAGCCTGGATCCTTCTTAGTCACTCTAAAATGAAGCGACTTTTGGGATGTTCTTGAAATTTTCATGTTTGAAACCCAAAACCACTTCTCTTCATGATTGCTTCATATATAAGACAGAGTTTAGGGTTAGGGGCAGATATATACATGATTTTCTAGTTTGAATATGTCTAGACCTTATTTATCAACTTGAATGCTTACTATATGACATAAGAATGCTATGTGCTTTGGTTTATCATTCTTTTGGTTTTTTCCTGAATTTTTATGCCCATTTGAATCTTGGTCAAATCCTAGGTTTCACAAAGATTTAAACAAGTTTAAAATCTGAAAATTAAAAGGTAAGCATGGATCCTTCTTAGTCACTCTAAAATGAAGCTTTTGGGAGGTTTTTGATATTTCCATGTTTGAAACCCAAAAACCACTTCTCTTCATGCTTGACTTCATAAGACAGAGTTTAGAGTGTTAGGGGTAGATACATGATTTGTCTAGTTTGAATATGTCTAGACCTTGTTTATCAACTTGAATTCTTACTATATGACATAAGAAGGCTATGTGCTTTGGTTTTTCATTTTTCTGGTTTTTTTGAATATTATGCCCATTTGAAGATTTTGGGAGGTTCTTGAAATTTTCATGTTTGAAACCAATACGACTTCTCTTCAGGCTAGACTTCATAAGATCGATCGAGTTTATGGTTAGGGGGTAGATACATGATTTGTCTGGTTTGAACATGTCTAAACCTTGTTTATCAACTTGAAAGCTTACTATATGACATACGAAGACTATGTGCTTTTGTTTTTCATTCTTCTATTTTATTTTATTTTATGCCCATTTGAATCTTGGTCAAATCCTATGTTTGACCTGGATTTAAACAAGTATATAATATGAAAACGAAAAGGTAAGCATGGATCCTTCTTAGTCACTCTAAAATGAAGCGGCTTTTGGGATGTTCTTGAAATTTTCATGTTTGAAACCCAAACCACTTCTCTTCATGATTGACTTCATATATAAGACAGAGTTTAAGGTTAGGGACAGATATATACATGATTTTCTAGTTTGAATATGTCTAGACCTTGTTAATCAACTTGAATGCTTACTGTATGACATAAGAATGCTATGTGCTTTGGTTTATCAATCTTTTGGTTTTTTCCTGAATTTTTATGCCCATTTGAATCTTGGTCAAATCCTAGGTTTCACAAAGATTTAAACAAGTTTAAAATCTGAAAATTAAAAGGTAAGCATGGATCCTTCTTAGTCACTCTAAAATGAAGCTTTTGGGAGGTTTTTGAAATTTCCATGTTTGAAACCCAAAACCACTTCTCTTCATGCCTAATTGACTTCATAAGACAGAGTTTAGAGTGTTAGGGGTAGATACATGATTTGTCTAGTTTGAATACGTCTAGACCTTGTTTGTCAACTTGAATTCTTACTATATGACATAAGAAGGCTATGTGCTTTGGTTTTTCATTTTTCTGTTTTTTTTGAATTTTATGCATGCCCATTTGAATCTTGGTCAAATACTAGCTAGGTTTGACCAAGATTTAAACAAGTTTAAAACATGAAAATGAAAAGGTAAGCCTCGATCCTTCTTAGTCACTCTAAAATGAAGCTTTTGGGGGGTTTTTGAAATTTGCATGTTTGAAACCCAAAACCACTTCTCTTCATGCCTTACTTCATAAGACGGAGTTTAGGGTCGTTAGGGAGTAGATACATGATTTGCCTGGTTTGAATATGTCTAGACCTTGTTTATCATCTTGAATGCTTACTATATGACAGAAGAAGACTATGTGCATTGGTATTTCATTTTTTTTTGAATTTTCATGCCCATTTCAATCTTGGTGAAATCCTAGGTTTGAGCAAGATTTAAACAAATTTAACACGTGAAAACGAATAAGCATGGATCCTTCTTAGTCACTCCAAAATGTACCAATTGATAGATGTGTTAACTTTGCTTCATGGAAAAAATAATGTCATGTAAATGAGTTAACTTGGATTTCCTGCCGTTGAATCCATAGGAAACTTTGTTCTAATGCACTATAATAATCAACCGTGTTTTTACACCAACATTGCCAACAGGTCTGTCACTTACGTGTGGCGCCCATGCGTGAGGTCCCACACTTCAGTGAGCACAAGTCAAGTGCAGTAGGTACGCAAACTCCAAGCCATCTTCTTTGTCAAGAGAAGACGCATCAGGATGCGTTTTGGAAATCTGTGGGTCCTTCTGGATCCTTCGGTTGTCCCTCTCACAAAAAAAACAAATCTCTCTCATTCTCGGCCTCGCTCGACTCGCTCGCTCGCTCGCTCGCACCTCCTGCTCACTGACAAACCCTGCACAAAAGTCAACATCATCACCCGAAAAAGGGGAGACACCATAATGCTCTCCCTTCTTCTCTCCTTCCGAGTGATCCCTCTTCCTCCGAGTTTCACTCGACGGGCAAACACACATGTGCTGCATAGTAATAATAATAAAAAGGTAGAAAAATCAACCTACGAATCTATAATTAAATACGTTAAACTAGGGTTTTGCCCAGTACTACAGATCAAGTTCATAAAAAATCCAACTACGGGGTTCGAACAACCCCATTTCTAATCCAAGATTTTTTTCGACCTCATCCAAATGGCCTCAAACTATAGGGTTAATTAGCATCTAGTGCAGAATGTGTGAACATGTATGCACTATGTGTGCTATAACTTGTATGTCTTTCAAATTTGAACCAAATTTGAAATATATGAAATGGGGCTTTTGGCTTAAACGTTTGAAACCCAAAACGACTTCTCTTCATGCTAGGCATCATAAGACCGAGTTTAGGGTTAGGGGGTAGATACAGGATTTGTCTGTTTTGAATATGTCTATACCTTGTTTATCTACTTGAATATGCTTACTATAGATATATATGACGTAAGAAGACTATGTGCTTTGGTTTTTTTTTATTATTTTTCCAGAATTTTTATGCCCATTTGAATCTTGGTCAAATCCTAGGCTTGACCAATATTTAAACAAGCTTAAAACATGAAAATGAAAAGGTAAGCTTGGATCCTTCTTTGTCACTCTAAGATGAAGTTTTTGGGAGGTTTTCAAAATTTCCATGTCTGAAACCCAAAAACACTTCTCTTCATGCTTGACTTCATAAGACAAAGCTAGTTTAGGGCTTTAGGGGGTAGATACATGATTTGTCTAGTTTGAATATGTCTAGACCTTGTTTATCAACTTCAATTCTTACTATATGACATAAGAAGACTATATGTGCTAGCTTTGGTTTTTGGTTTTTGTTTTTTCTGAATGTTTATATATGCCCATTTGAATCTTGGTCAAATCCTAGGTTTGACCAAGATTTAAACAAGTCTATAACATGAAAATGAAAAGGTAAGCATGGATCCTTCCTAGCTAGTCATTCTAAAATGAAGCTTTTGGGGGGTTCTTGAAATCTCAATGTTTGAAACCCAAAAACCACTTCTCTTCATGGTTGACTTCATAAGACATGCAGAGTTTAGGGTTAGGGGGTAGATACATGATTTGTCGGGTTTGAATATGTCTAGACATGCTTGTTTATCAACTTGAATGCTTACTATATGACATAAGAAGGCTATATATGTGCTTTGGTTTTTCATTTTTCTAGTTTTTTGAATGTTATATGCCCATTTGAAGATTTTGGGTGGTTCTTGAAATTTTCATGTTTGAAACCAATACGACTTCTCTTCATGCTAGACTTCATAAGATCGACCGAGTTTATGGTTAGGGGCTAGATACATGATTTGTCTGGTTTGAACATGTCTAAACCTTGTTTACCAACTTGCAAGGCTTACTATATGACATAAGAAGACTATGTGCTTTTGTTTTTCATTCTTCTATTTTTTTATTTTATGCCCATTTGAATCTTGGTCAAATCCTATGTTTGACCTGGATTTAAACAAGTATAAAATATGAAAACGAAAAGGTAAGCCTGGATCCTTCTTAGTCACTCTAAAATGAAGCGACTTTTGGGATGTTCTTGAAATTTTCATGTTTGAAACCCAAAACCACTTCTCTTCATGATTGCTTCATATATAAGACAGAGTTTAGGGTTAGGGGCAGATATATATACATGATTTTCTAGTTTGAATATGTCTAGACCTTATTTATCAACTTGAATGCTTACTATATGACATAAGAATGCTATGTGCTTTGGTTTATCATTCTTTTGGTTTTTTCCTGAATTTTTATGCCCATTTGAATCTTGGTCAAATCCTAGGTTTCACAAAGATTTAAACAAGTTTAAAATCTGAAAATTAAAAGGTAAGCATGGATCCTTCTTAGTCACTCTAAAATGAAGCTTTTGGGAGGTTTTTGATATTTCCATGTTTGAAACCCAAAAACCACTTCTCTTCATGCTTGACTTCATAAGACAGAGTTTAGAGTGTTAGGGGTAGATACATGATTTGTCTAGTTTGAATATGTCTAGACCTTGTTTATCAACTTGAATTCTTACTATATGACATAAGAAGGCTATGTGCTTTGGTTTTTCATTTTTCTGGTTTTTTTGAATATTATGCCCATTTGAAGATTTTGGGAGGTTCTTGAAATTTTCATGTTTGAAACCAATACGACTTCTCTTCAGGCTAGACTTCATAAGATCGATCGAGTTTATGGTTAGGGGGTAGATACATGATTTGTCTGGTTTGAACATGTCTAAACCTTGTTTATCAACTTGAAAGCTTACTATATGACATACGAAGACTATGTGCTTTTGTTTTTCATTCTTCTATTTTATTTTATTTTATGCCCATTTGAATCTTGGTCAAATCCTATGTTTGACCTGGATTTAAACAAGTATATAATATGAAAACGAAAAGGTAAGCATGGATCCTTCTTAGTCACTCTAAAATGAAGCGGCTTTTGGGATGTTCTTGAAATTTTCATGTTTGAAACCCAAACCACTTCTCTTCATGATTGACTTCATATATAAGACAGAGTTTAAGGTTAGGGACAGATATATACATGATTTTCTAGTTTGAATATGTCTAGACCTTGTTAATCAACTTGAATGCTTACTGTATGACATAAGAATGCTATGTGCTTTGGTTTATCAATCTTTTGGTTTTTTCCTGAATTTTTATGCCCATTTGAATCTTGGTCAAATCCTAGGTTTCACAAAGATTTAAACAAGTTTAAAATCTGAAAATTAAAAGGTAAGCATGGATCCTTCTTAGTCACTCTAAAATGAAGCTTTTGGGAGGTTTTTGAAATTTCCATGTTTGAAACCCAAAACCACTTCTCTTCATGCCTAATTGACTTCATAAGACAGAGTTTAGAGTGTTAGGGGTAGATACATGATTTGTCTAGTTTGAATACGTCTAGACCTTGTTTATCAACTTGAATTCTTACTATATGACATAAGAAGGCTATGTGCTTTGGTTTTTCATTTTTCTGGTTTTTTTGAATTTTATGCCCATTTGAAGATTTTGGGTGGTTCTTGAAATTTTCATGTTTTAAACCAATACGACTTCTCTTCATGCTAGACTTCATAAGATCGACCGAGTTTATGGTTAGGGGCTAGATACATGATTTGTCTGGTTTGAACATGTCTAAACCTTGTTTATCAACTTGAAAGCTTACTATATGACATACGAAGACTATGTGCTTTTGTTTTTCATTCTTCTATTTTTTTATTTTATGCCCATTTGAATCTTGGTCAAATCCTATGTTTGACCTGGATTTAAACAAGTATATAATATGAAAACGAAAAGGTAAGCCTGGATCCTTCTTAGTCACTCTAAAATGAAGCGGCTTTTGGGATGTTCTTGAAATTTTCATGTTTGAAACCCAAACCACTTCTCTTCATGATTGACTTCATATATAAGACAGAGTTTAAGGTTAGGGACAGATATATACATGATTTTCTAGTTTGAATATGTCTAGACCTTGTTAATCAACTTGAATGCTTACTGTATGACATAAGAATGCTATGTGCTTTGGTTTATCATTCTTTTGGCTTTTTCCTGATTTTTTATGCCCATTTGAATCTTGGTCAAATCCTAGGTTTCACAAAGATTTAAACAAGTTTAAAATCTAAAAATTAAAAGGTAAGCATGGATCCTTCTTAGTCACTCTAAAATGAAGCTTTTGGGAGGTTTTTGAAATTTCCATGTTTGAAACCCAAAACCACTTCTCTTCATGCTTGACTTCATAAGACAGAGTTTAGAGTGTTAGGGGTAGATACATGATTTTTCTAGTTTGAATATGTCTAGACCTTGTTTATCAACTTGAATTCTTACTATATGACATAAGAAGGCTATGTGCTTTGGTTTTTCATTTTTCTGTTTTTTTTTTGAATTTTATGCCCATTTGAATCTTGGTCAAATACTAGCTAGGTTTAAAACATGAAATTTAGCCCCCAAAAATTGTACATATATGGATTCACTTTGAGATAATTCATGAAACTTTGGAAATGGCCATCTCGTGTCATGTTTCCCCACAAATGAGAATTGGATTAATTGGTGGCAGACAAGTAAACACACATTTATGTGCGACAACCCAAAATGCACATATTTTGCAAAGTTTTCATGCGTGCATGAAAAGTTGCAAATATATACATAAAATGGGCCATGATTCAAAAGTTTGACATGGTTCTTGTGTAGTAGTAGTACCAAAGCTCACACGTGGGAAGAAATTAAGATGGTCGAATTCCAACATATATGTTGCCACACTTTTTTGAAGGGCTCTTTTCTAAAACATTGGTATGGCATGTCTGCTATTTTCCCTAGCTATATAGAAAAATGATGAACAATCCATGATTTCCGATTGCCGTTTTTGAACCACCTTTGGCTTGATTTCAAATTTAGGTCAAAATCATGGGGGGGTAGGGGACAAGATCGTGTTTCTTTGGCTTGATTTGCAAGTTTTTTGGGGTCCCACAAATTTAGGGTAGCATCACAAGGTTTTTTTTCTAAATTTTTCGACACTTAGAATTCAAATATTATGAAGTGGTATCATGGTATCATGTAAGGGATGGTATCACTAGATATTTTCCCCCTATCCGGGAAGTGATGTTGACTGGCACGCAAGGTTTTTCAGTGCTGCAAACCTGCAGTGCGGCGATTTTGACAGAAATAACCCTTTTGGCAAAGAAAATTACGGACTGACCCTCTGAGCAATCTATTTCACTGGACTAACCTTTTTGTGTGGCTTTCTGTGTTTTTCTTCGCCAAAAGGATTACTTTTGTCAAAATCGCCCCCCTGCAGTGCAGGCTACGCGCCCGTCTAATATTCTTTTTTTTTCAATGACAAAAGGGGGGAGAGAGAGAGAGAGTCTTGACGACGTGTCTTCACTTGACAAAGAAGATTGTTGGAAGTTTGCCTACCTAAAGTGTGGGACCTGCACGCATATGGGACCCTGCAGCCCTCTGAGGGCAGTCCGTGTGAGACGCAAAATAGGGTTTTTAGTTTAGTAAGGCAAAAAAATTAAGCCTTGGAGGGCCGAGGCGGGGCGGCCGTCCGCCATTTTATACCTTTTACGCCCCCCACACCTCGTTTCATTTGTCATGTCTACCAAGGAAGAGCTCGGAGGAGAAGATGCAGTCCTAGCTTCTCGACCCCCTGGCGCCCCACGCATAAATACTACTACCAGAAGTACACTGTCTCTAACAATCCTGCCTGCGAAGGGAGATCTCGGAGGAGACGATGCGGGCTCAGCGTCCCCGCCGTTGATTAGCCAGGACACAAGGGTTACTACGCCTCTTTTAATTACCTTCGTTTTGCTGGTAATACTCGGACTTATATCTGTTATCTTCCGCAGGAGAGGGTCGATATCGCCGGAGAAGATGATGTGAGGCAGATGATCAAGCTCGCAGGAGAAGATGATGTAAAGGAGATGGTCAAGCTCGGAGCAGAAGATGATGTAAAGGAGATAGTCAATGTCGGAGAAGATGATGTAAAGGAGTTAGTCAATCTCGGAGAAGATGTGGTGGCATTGGACCAACCGCGGTCTTTGGGCGAGATCCCGGAGATTCACTTACCTCGTTTGCACTGGTAATGATATGCCTGATCTGTAACATTTTGAACATTTTTCGTCGGCTTACACAGGAGCTATCTCGGCTTAGGGTCAACAAGGCCCCGGGAGCGGAACTTCCGCATCTCGGCGCGGAGAACTCCGAGTTACGCCAGAAGCGCCCTGGGGAATCGCACGCGCAGGCGCAGCACATCCGTTCGCAGGATCTCTCATCCTTCGACGTCAGGTTCCAGCGAGAGGTCGTAGAAGAAGATAAGTTGCCAGCTTCCCCGCCGTTCAAGAGGATGAAGGAGCTGAAGACGGAGGTTAATATTACTAGCTGACTTTGGGTTGCTGGTTTTTGGGTACTTCGAGTCACTGACATGTAGACACCACTTAAGTCTGTCCTACATGTTAGTGACCATATTCGTTAATCAGCCAATTTGTGCCCTTCGTTTGCCGGTAACGCTCGATATGTTTGTTGTTACCTTTGGCAGGATCACTCCCCTTGCTTATCTTGTCGGAGGATGAAGTTGGATCTTGCCAGCATGCGGGAGGAGAACAGAGAGTTAGGGATCAAGATATTTCGGTACAGGCAGGCGGTGTCTTTCCTAGAAGTGGATGAGATCACGGCCTGTGCTCGTAGGAGTTGTGACGAGGCCATTCATCTGGGAGAACGGATCAAAGCTCAGCTTGTCTCTTTGATGGAAGTCGCAGAACGCGTGATTTTCAATGCTAGAGAGGCGCGGGAACGACTTCTGGTGGCTGAAGATCTCGCATAGCAGTTTAATCATGTGCGCTTATTAGCTGCCTACTACTTTTGTAATTATTCACAATTATATATGTATCAATGGCTTGCCTTTTGTGTGATGGAGGAAATTGCACATACCACCACTTCTTGGTGCAGTTTTTGCACATAACACAATTTGAGATTCTTTTTACACAAATAACCAGATTTTGACGTAAACTTTTGCACAAAAAACAACCTTACTCCATGTTTTCTTTTGTCTTCTAAAGACAAGTAGGTGCTTCGAAAAATACCTCCGTTCCAATGCTTAAAGCTTTGTATATTTTTCTTGAAAAGTCAAACCAAGTAAAGTTCGACCAAACTCTTAGAAGAATCTATCAGCACATATAATATTTTGTAGACACCATATGAAAATATAATTTATTTTCTATCTAATAATATTGATTTTGTATCTTGCATATTAATGCTTTTGGTAAAAACTTAGTCAAACTTAACATAGTTTGACTTTCTAAAAATCAATATAATCCTTAAGCTTTGGGAAGTGGTTCTAGACGTGGTCTAGACGTGTTTCTACATATTGCCTTCGCATTTGCTAAACGCATGGAGTTTCTTACGAAGTACAAAGTTTATTTTTCGAAATATTTTCGACTTTGTATTATTTTTATTCATTTTCCCCCTGGTTGTCATGTTTTCTGTCCGGCTTCCCCAGCCATGCGCGCGTGACACGAGTAGTGGGAGACATGGTGCCCAAAGGGATAGCTTTTATTAATGGTGGCGACGGTTCCCTAGGCCAATGCTGGCGATACGTCTCATCGTCGCTAGCTGTGCCTTCCCCATGCGGCCGTATTAATGCACACCACTGCTCCTTTGCGCCTCCGCGGCTGATCAAGTAAGTTTGATCATAAAAGATGATCACATAAGCTCGACGATTACCTATAACCTAAAAATTATCTTAATTTGTAAACGAAGACATAAAATAACTAGTTGTTTGATTAGGAAAGACAAAGGAAATTTCTATTGAGATTGAGTTCATTTCATAGTTGTTATAGACACATAGCAATATTACCGAGAGATAGGATTGTAGAGAAAGCAATCCATAGGTATTTTGGAGGGTTCTCAATCCTTTGAATCAAGCAAGCTCTATAGGAAAAATCCCTATGTGTAAAAATCCTACTCCGTACAAGATACCTTTAGAAATCCTTTGAACCAAACAAACTCGGATTCATATTAGTTGACTATAATATAGATATATCTAGACACATTTTAGTTCTAGATTCATCCATATCATTTGACAAGTAATATGAATCGGAGTGATTATATTAAATGGAGTACTAGTATATATTGTTCGAAAAAATTAAGTTATACTGTAATAAAGAAACCATTTCTGTGGTCAAACTGATTTGACGGGACAGTAACTGCACCAGGACGTAGTGGCGTGCTATCCTAGCCGAAGTTTTACTCGGCGCCTCGATGCAGCTGCTGAAGAATAAAAAAAGTCATATCCACTCCTACTCTTCATGTCCATCGTTTCCATCCTTGGCTCTCCACTTCCATCATCGTTCTCCACTCGCCAACCGCTGCTAGAAGTTTTTTCATCCTCTAGATCTCCCATTTGCATAGCTTTCTCTCCTCACCCCTCCGCAGAACCGCAGCACTCCTCCTTCCCGCTCGACTCTCCTACAAAACTCCAATCACACATACTTGCATCCGCCCTTTTAAATCCATCTCGTCTCCATGGCGGCATCGAACGACGACCAGCTGGATGGCGACTGGGGGAAGCTCCCCGCCGAGCTGTTCAATCTCATTGCCCAGAGTCTGGACGTTACAGTCGACGTCCGGCTGGCCGCATGCTCCAAAACGCTGTGCCGCCATGTCGCCGACAACATGAATCTACACCATTGGGATGGACCCTGCTTGCTGATGCCCGATTCTGCCCATTGGCACTATGATGATAGTAGTGCGCACCACACGGTGTACCACGTTGTGCCCCTCGACCATCCTCGGCGCACAGCCATCCTGCCGTTCATGGACAATAGATTCTGGGTTGGCATGAATGGCGACTGGATCGCCGGCGTGGACAGTGGTGGGAACTGGTTCCTCGCGAACATCTACACGCACCAAGAAATCTCCCTACCATCGTCGGAAACTTGCAACATTTTTCGGGAGGAATGGATTGGCTTCCCCGACTTGCCTCCTGAAAGGTACATGACGTATGGGCGTGCCATGTTTTTGTTGAAGATTGTAATTTGCGAAGTGCCCACAAAAGCTGGACATTACTCAGATTACAAGCTCATCGCTCTATTCAATTCTGGACTCGCTTACCTGGCTAATGGTAGCCAGGAGTGGAGGTTATTCTCTCTTGCTAGTTGGGGTGTAGATTACAGTGATGCCATCGAGCACAACGGCTTTATTGTTGCGGTGGATGGGTGGACCGGCACCACATATTGCTGGGATCAATCACAGGCTGGTAATTCTTCAATCCATATGATATACTTCGCAATAAATTTTAATATCAAGCCCATTCATGATATATTGTAACTGAAATAACTAATTGCTCACTAAGACTTTTTTTCACCTTTCAAATGACTGTGCACCATTAAATTATCCTAACCTGACTGAACCATTGCTACAAACGAATTACAGTAGTATATGCTGTGCACTAATCTGTCAACCCAAACCAGATTATTGCAGTATATGAATGCATTCCTGAATTAGTTACTGCATGCTCTTGTCAGAATATGAATAAGGAGCTTAGCCCTGGCCTCTTCATCAATTGATGCATGCAAACTTTCAATTTATTTCAATATTCGATGTACTCAAAGCATTACAATCATGGATCAGATAAGGTTGAGACATGTATCTACCATCAATGAATATGAGTGTAATTAACATACATCTCAAATGGGAACAATTTTATTTCTTCGAGATTTTATACAAGTATAATGACTGCATCCTCCATTTGATCCTACAAATGTGAAGTTGCAGCTACTGGTATTATTGTCTTCCCGAGCCATTCAAACACTATTTTTTGTTGTCTCCGTTTACAATGCAGATGCACACCTTGCCCCGCCATTCGTGATCCCATCACCGATGAAGGAACCATCTGGCAGATGGTTTTTAGCTCGATCAGCCGATGGCAAGCGCTTGATGATCATCCATGAAGATCGGTATATACGTAGCAATGATCACCTTGAGCCTGCAGAAGTTCTGCATCATGGTAATGGCCTTATCCTGCGGGAGTGTCCTGCCCCTGTCATACATGTTTTTGAGAAAGATCTATCCCTGATTGGACCCAATTGGAGTCGAGTTGACAGCCTTGGCACACACTCTCTGTTCATTGGACTGAATTATCCATTGAACCTGAAGATAAATGATGGCAATGCTCCTGATGGAACATTGACTCCATTCATGAGGTCAAATTGTGTGTACATCGCGTACTATGCATTTCGGGAACCAGCATTTAGTTGTATTTGTCGTTGTAACCTGCAGCAAGGGGAAAATGAGCTCATGGGAGTTATCACCCTTCCAGAAGATGGTTGGGGATTTCCCCGACAGGCGACAATGTGGTTTAAGCCTAGTCTGAAAAATATCCGCATGTTGATGCAACCCTAAACTGAGCCATGAATCTTTCTGGAGCAAATAATCTTTTTTGTACGATATGTTTGAACAATTTAGTAACCTGTTCTGTATCTTAAGATGCTCTTCCTTTTTTCTGAATCTTATATACCTGGACCCATTTCAGTGTGTCTGTTTACTCATTTTAGTGCGTATGTAAACCCACATTGAAGTAATCTAATCTTATAATTTAAAACGGATGGTGATGAACTCTGTATTTCCATCCTTCGTAAACCGTGCATGTCTGTTTATTTTTAGTTTCATTTCAGCAACTGTTATTAGTATATGCACACCTTTTTTTTAATGTTGAGAGGAGTATAAGGGCATTACAATGCTATATACTATATGGCGCTAATAGAGAACAAATGAATGTCAAAAGATTGTAAAATCCTCCAGGTACTCTCCTTGCAGCGCTAATTGCTGATGACAGACTGACTTCCTGTTGGTTCCGGTGCTTTAGCTAGGACAGGTGAAAAGAGTTTCACGCCCCTGCTTTCTTTTGCGTCGACGCTAGGACTACCGCTGGGATTAGCCTCTCCAACCGCCAAACGACGAGGAAATAATTCCTAGCGCCCTTGCAGTAGCGCCTGTGTTGGACATGCCCTAATGTTTTCCAGCTAAAAGATGCAATCTTTTAAGCACTTGGGTACGGTATTTCCCCACCAGCCTGGATGCAGGCCGCCAAACGCGTCTTAACCAAGGTTTAAAATAGCGTGCTAAATGAATTAGCGGCAGCCACCTTCAAACGATATGGACGCTATATCGTGGTAATAGTGTGGTATATTTTAAATAGCATTTTCAAAATAATACTAAATATAGCCTAAAAATAAATAATTTTACTAGAACGAATAGATATATATAGTCCAAAAGTGACTGAATCATACATACATAACCACATATAGAAATAGATCTCAAGTATATTAGAAGGCTAACATCAACATTTCACAAGGCAACAACATAGTATAAATTATTTATTAAAAAAATTAGCATTAGCGATATTATTTTCTGATTTAGAAGTGGAACCAACAGATTAGTTCATCACCACGAAAAAGTGAAAGCAACTTGCCTGAAAAAAATAGCGCGCTAACGATATGAAGTTTTAGGGCGATATAGCATGCTGTTTCGCAAATAGCGCCACAGCGAGCAAAATTACTAAGCGTGGACCCTCTAGATATGCTATAGCGTGCTATTAGCTTCATTGAGGCCCTGGTTTGACAAAGCAGCCTGAGTACGTATCTAAAAAAAATATCAGCCTGAGGACGCATGCTTGTAAAAAAGAGAGAGCAGACTACAATTACTTCAGTCCCGAACCCTCTCTCTCCCACCCATACTCCCACCCACTTCTCCTCTTTTACACTAATGACTGCCATGAACGGCTCGCCTCCTCCTTCCACCGGCAGCTGCTTCGCCGACACAGATGAACATCACCGATATTTCCTGAACTCAGCCGATTTGATCCACCGCATCCTCCAGCAGCTTGATGGACGTCCAGTCTCTTCTATCCAGATCGTGACTAGAGAAGGATCTACGAGTACATCCGTTTCTTACCCTTTGGCAGCGTCGGTTCCATCTCTCGCGGTACTTTCTTCTCCGCTGGAAGCACCATCTGGCTCGGCACTGATTTCCCTGGCGGCGGCACCAGCTTCTCCGGCTGCGCCGACCCCAACCCCCGCGGCACGGTCTTCTCCGGTGGCGGCACCACCAAAAGATGCTGTAAGTTGTCCTGAACTCACTAGGATGCAGGTGTAAGTAGTCAATGATAGTTGGGATCTTAAACAAGTTCTTTTTTCTTTAAAATTTAATGACGGGAAACCGTAGTATTCTTCTGCAAATTTTTTTTAATGACGGGAAACAGTAGATGTTAAGTACTAGTTCTGGCAAAAAAAGATGTTTAGTAATATTATCCATCACAGAGCAGGGTTTCGCAGTCTGAACATACAAATATATGCTCCATGTTACCTGTTTCAGAAAGTCTGAAAGCTTGCTCAGTACCTGTAAAATCAAATTGTCTTGCTGCTGCTAGATTTTGTGCAAACTAATTAAAGAGATAGCTAGATGCATTTTCTCCATGTATGCTACGTTCTGATTTATATGCTGTTGATTGATATATACCGTGCTTAACTAGATGCAGAAGCAAACTCGCTCCAACGTCAATGAGCAACTACGTCTTAGGACTGTCGATTGTACATGTCCTCTGCACCGCCCCGAGTTCAGAATTCAAAGAAATTCACTAGCCAAAAAGCCAAAGGTGACGGGCAGGCGTGATGCAGCAATTCAACGTTGTATATTAAAAGGGCGAGGGAAAGGCCGCCCTAAACGGGTTGGTCACTCGGCGGACCCTCCTCAGCCCTCGCGCTTCTATGTGCAACTGGACGGCAACGATGACATGTATATGTTGGTCATCCCCAGAGAATTCAAGCAATGTCTGAAAGGGATTCTTCCCAGGCCTATCAAGCTCAAGACCAGCGTAGGCTGCGCCTGGTATGTGCACATCGATGAGTACCAGGGTGAACTGGTCTTGAAGGATGGTTGGTTCGGGTTTGCAGAGGCGCATGAACTGCAGCTTGATGACCTTCTCGTCTTCGAGGTGAAAGACACTTCCTTGATGAATGTGTTGATCTACGACAGTAACACCTCCACCCAGAGGATAATCTTTTGTGCTGATCACCCTTAGTTGCATGCATGATCTGCAGTGTTTTTAGGAAGAGGGGATCAGAATAACCTCAATATTTTATTGAATTAACTAGATGCTGCTTTTGGACCTGGGTTACTCCCCTGCTGATGTTCAAGCTGAACTTGGTTTTTGTATTAAGCTGAACTGGGGATCAGATACACTGTGATGAGACTTTGTTAATTAGCTAATATAGTATATGTTAGACTTGTTTTATTTTATTTTAATTTACTGTGATATGCTGCGGTAGTTTCAATGTGCGGTCTGATGATTTGTATTATATGTAGGTACACGGAGCTCAATATTTTGAAATATTCATAGATTTGTAAGTGTAAATGTGATATATCCCAGATGTAGTCAATGCTATCTTGTACGAACTTGTAAAATCTCAGGGAAAAATACATTTTATTTTAGAAAGTGTAAAAGTGACCAATTTTTTGATCTGATTGTAGCAAACACAAGTGCAGATGGTCAAACCCCAAAAACTTCTCATATTCATTGTTACATGGTCGAGATATAAAGGTATTTCACGCACTGGTTTAATACTCAACTGCTTACATCCATGTTTGTTTGCAGTTTTTTTTGGACACCTCTTAATGCTCCCTCCGATCCATATTTTTTTTAGATACACAGTACAAACACAGACGCTCTCATATAGATGTATCTAGACACATATTAGTTGTAGAGACGTCCATTTTATCATCATGTAATGAGGATCAGATGGAGTATCGTTTTCATTTTACCAAAAGAAATGGATATATTACTGTATAGTACAACGTAGCCTGAAGCCCTGAGCTCTGAATGCAATTTCTGTGTGCACACTGAACGGATCATAACCCACACGACATGTCTCACTGGTCTGTAGGTCCGGACCCCACCAGATACTGATAAAGCCCAGTGACCCGCCGGGTGAAGTTTTGTGTGTGGATTCCTGCGTACCTGGCTTCGTTCCTCCTAGACACGCGCATTTTTTTTGACCGGGGGACACGCGCATTTATTCCCTTGCTGATTGCTGATGTATCATTCTCAGTTTCTCACAGCCCCCTCATGTTCAGAACTTCAGATCTCCCCAGATCCCTCGCCGTCCATCTCCCCTGAGTCCTCTCTCTACACCACCGGCGTCCACCACCGCTCGGACTACGCGGCTTGGACTCCGTCCTCTACGGATGCGGCGACGTCGCATCTAAAAACTCCACTAAGGCGGCGCGGCATCCCCGATTCTCTCGGTCCATGGCTGCAATGGCGGTATGTTTCCCCCGAATCACTAGCGTTGCCGGTCACATCTTTATTATATCTAAGCTGTATTGCCGGTTGCTTAGCATTGTTTGATATACAGTACTTCTCTCAGCCAGTGTATATATTAATCCTCTGGTAAAGACTCGGGTTACACATGCACCCATGCTAGCTATGTTGGGACTGGATCTAATGTGTGCAGTAATAATCGTTCAAATATGCTATTGGTCAATCCACGGCCGATGATCACATATGAGGACACCGAGCATGCATGTCTGGCTTGTGGACTCTTTAGGCCGACGCTGATTTTTTTTTTGTTTGCTTGGTCAATCTGTACTGGCGGATGATGAACTGCAGATGCATTATTCTGATGCTAGACATAGCCAGCAAGCATGCATGGCTCATGCTAGCTTGATTTCTATTCTCATAGCTACTATTTATATCGATTTGGCTTCTGCGATACAATGATACACTATGCTGAATAATTTGATGATACAAGGTTGTACATATCAGCCTAGCTAGATTCAGAAGCTTATTGTTCAGACTGTGTGTTTGATAAGAACAATGATCCGCTGAGTTTGCTAGGTGCCTTTTATTATGCATTTGCTTGGAATTACGGTCAGAAGCTAGAGGCATTATCTAATTGAGGCCTCTTTTTTGCAGTGTTCAAACAAGAAGCTCAAGCTTGGAGAGAGCTTATCATGGAAGGAGACATCTGTAGAGCCAGCCCCAGTGTGCAAGGTGTTTGGGCGCATCGATGAGGAGAATACCCCTGACAGCTTCTGCAAGGTACTATGTACATCGGAGTTAGAGGTGATTTCCATCCCCAGTCGTGTTCTACCCTGGTTTTACGGTGGGTGTCCAGAGTCCATCAACCTGAAGATGTCCACTGCATGCACCTGGATTGTGGACCTGAAGCAACAAGATGGCAATGTTTTAATGGACAAAGGATGGCCAGAGTTTGTCAAAGCACATGACTTGAAGGTAGGATACCTCCTGACCTTCAAGAAGCTTGACACCAAATCATTGCAGGTGCTCATATTTGGTTACAATTGCTGTGAGAAGGTTATATGGTGTTCAGGTTATCACCCATCGCTGGGGCAACAATATCAATCACAGCTGTATTAAGTTGTCTTACAAATGTTCTTTAGAGAGAGCTGGTCTATAATAGTATACTGCTCTCTTTAATGATGCATTGTGGTGAACATGATGGTACCATTACTGGATTGTGGTCACATGTGAGGGGGGATGTTGAAATGTATAATTGGATTGCCTAGCCCTTTCCATTAGTTCGGACTTTTGGTTGCGTTGGCTAGTGCATGAAGCTTGACAAACCTTATTTATGTGTACAGCTCTCTAGTTGTACTATTAATTATTATGTGCTTATGTTGGCTGGATTGTGATGAACATGAGATGTTTTGTTGTTTACGTAAAGAAAAAAACGTGATGTTTTTTTGAATCCTGCGCTGGATATGTTTTGCACAAACTAGTGAAGTGACCGCTGACAAAACATATTATGCGCAAATAGGCAACCCTCAGCAACGATCATGGGTTCAAGTGTCCAGGATCCAGTGCCTTGACATAAGCAAGGCACAGATGAACAGTACGGTGACTTGTAGATTTGGCCGTTGGATTGAAAATAGATAGCTAAGATCAAAGTACTGTAGCATGTAGCATATGTACTGTTCATGGTTCTAAAGCACATGCACTGTGGACGACGTACTGTAGCACATGTCCTGTACATTGGTTGGTACTGTAGCAGTTACTAGTTAATAGTCATCTGTCTAATTATTTTTTATCCAACGGTTGAAAGGGAGGGGCAAGGCATGGTACGGAGTACTATTTATGTGTGCCTCGCCTTCATCAAGGCACTCGATCTCATTCCGGGTTCAAGTATTACCCCATGTAGCACCACTTTTTTTTTGGGTTAGCCAGACAACCTTCCCAATAAAAAAAAGTACTACCTTCCCTGCATGGGCCAATTGTTTGTACTTTTGGGCTGCCGCCGGCCATGTACATGGTGATTGCTGTCAGCCTGCTTACTTCGCTGATAACATTCCAAAAACACTTAATGGGCCTCCGACTCATGCCATTGGGGCCCTTCCTAATTTAAACACGGATATCCTATGATTGGCCCTCTAGAAACCGAGATTCTACATATAAAGTTATTTTTATTTCGTATCAATTATGATTATGATTCTTTTTAAATGCGCATAGCCAGTATGCGCATCTACATGGGCTCTATATTTTGATATATTCATATAGTCGATTTCAAAATTGTCATTAATTATATAAAGTTCCAAGATTTATTCTATTAGTGTGCAAGATCTTAGAGTGTATTTGTAGTTTAAAAAAATGACAAACCTCTTCATCAGATTGTTGTTAACAAGTGCAGTGTTGTGAACCCAAAATATATTACATACTCCCTCGTAGATCAAATTTGATCTAATTAAGTTGAACTAAAACCCGGATCAACAATTAGTATGGATTAGATGCATGGAGTACGAAAAACAAATGAATAGGCAATATTTCAGTTTTTCCTTCAGTTGAGAATGCTAGAGCAGGACCCATTTGCCAGTAGCGTCCCTCAACATTTGAAGGTAAAAACAAACAGAAGGGATCGAAAAAAAAGCATCCTACATATCTCGGCTTAAAATATATCGAGAATTCACATATTTCTTGTACATAGAGGCTGACATCGGGGACCCATTGGCCAGCAGTGGAAAAAAAATCAAAGAGAGGAAACAATTATCGTACAGAGAAGCTGACATGTGGGACGCATTTTGCAGCAGCGTCCTCAACTTTAACAAAGGCGGCAGGGGATCGAAAGAAAAAGCAAAGTTGCCAGAAATCAGCGGTCAAAAATAAATCCAAGAAACGAAATGTTTATTGTTCCTAGAGGCTGACATATGGGACCCACGAGCGAGCAGCGTCCTCAACGTTTCAAAGGCGGCAGGGGATCGAAAAAAAGGCAAGTGACCATATATCAGGTGCCAAAAATAATCCAAGGAAAGAAATTTATTGTACATAGAGGATGACATATGGGTCCCGTTTTGCAGGAGCCGTCTCACCGTTTCCAAGGCGGCACGGGATCGAAAAAAAAGAAAGGAAAGGTTTATCGTTCAGAGAGGCTGAGATGTGGGACCCATGGGCCAGCAGCGTCCTCTTAGTTTCAAAGGCGGCAGGGGATAAAAAAAAGGCAAATAGCCAGTAATTAGGGTAAAAAAAATCAAACAAAGGAAACTTTGACTGTTCATAGAGGCTGACATGTGGGACCCATGAGCCAGCAGCGTCTCAACGTTTCAGAGGCGGCATGAGATCGAAAGAAAAAGGCAAATAGCCAGAAATTATGTGTCAATAATAAATCAAACAAAGGAAAGGTTTATTGTTCATAGAGGCTGACATGTGGGACCTCTGAGCCAGCAGCGTCCTCAACGTTTTAATGGCGGCACGAGATCGAACGATAAAATAAGCCAAAAATCATTTGGTAAACAAAATCCAAGAAAAGAAACATTTACCGTTCTGAGAGGATGACATGCGGGACCCATGAGGCAGCAGCATCCTCAACGATTCCAAGGCGGCAGGGGATCAAAAGAAAAAAAAGGAAATATCCAGAAATTAATTAGGGGTTCAAAATAAATCCATCAAAAGAAACTTTTATTGTTCATAGAGGATGACATGTGGGACCGACGTGCCAACAGCATCCTCATCGTTTCAAAGGGGGCAGGAGATCAAAAGAAAAAGGCAAATAGCCAGACATTAGGGGTCAAAAATAACTCCAAAAAAGGAAACTTTTATTGTTCGTAGAGGATGACATGCGGGACCCATGATTCAGCAGCTTACTCAACGTTTCAAAGGCGGCATGAGATCGAAAGAAAAACGCAAGTGACAAAATATCAGGAGCTAAAGATAATCCAAGAAAAAAAGAAACTTTATTGTACATAGAGGATGACATGCGGGTCCCATTTAGCAGCAGCGGTCTCAACGTTTCAAATGCGGCTTGAGATCAAAAGAAAAAGAAAATAGCCAGAAATTAGGGGGTAAAAAAAACTCCAAGAAAGGAAAGCTTTATCGTTCATACAGGCTGACATGTCGGACCTATGAGCCTGCAGCTTACTCAGCGTTTCAAAGGCGGCAGGCCGGCAGGGGATCAAAAGAAAAAGGAAATAGCCAAAAATCAGATGGTGAAAAAAAATCCAAGAAAAGAAACTTTTATTGTACATAGAGGATGACATGCGGGTCCCATGAGCCAGCAGGTTCCTCAACGTTTCAAACGTGGCATGAGATCGAAAGAAAAAGGAAAGTGACCAAATATCAAGAGCCAAAAATAATCCAAGAAAAGAAACTTTATGTTACATAGAGGATGACATGTGGGTCCCATTTTGCAGCAGCGGTCTCAACGTTTCCAAGGCGGCACAGGACCAAAAGAAAAATGAAGTAGCCAGAAATCAGGGGGTGAAAAAAATCCAAGAAAAGAAAGATTTCAATTGGGCTGTATCTGGACATCTGGGCCTTCGAACTATCCTGCTGGGCCTTTTGTCTCGTACAATTTCAGCCCACTCCAAAACAGGAAAGTTCGGATTTTTCTAAAAAAAACAGGAAAGTCCTATGCATCGCAAAAACAAAAAACAAGGACACTCAACATATAAGTTTGTTTATGTAAAAATAAAGATTTAATTTATCCGTTTGCAATAGCTCAGAGCGAAATAATCAAGATATCACATGTTTCTTGTACGGGGAGGCTGACATCGGGGACCCATGAGCCAGCAGCGTCGTCAACGTTTCAAAGGCGGCAGGGGATCGAAAATAAAATAAAAAACCAAAAGTCAGTTGGTAACAAAATCCAAGAAAAGAAAACATTTATCATTCTGAGAGGATGACATGCGGGACCCATGAGGCAGCAGCATTCTCAAACGTTTCCAAGGCGGCAGGGGATCAAAAGAAAAATAAAGGAAATAGCCAGAAATTATTTAGGGGTCAAAAATAAATCCACCAAAGGAAACTTTTATTGTTCATAGAGGATGACATGTGGGACCGACCTGCCAACAGCGTCCTCATCGTTTCAACGGGGGCAGGGGATCAAAAGAAAAAGGCAAATAGCCAGAAATTAGGGGTAAAAAATAACTCCAATAAAGGAAACTTTTATTGTTCGTAGAGGATGACATGCGGGACCCATGAGCCAGCAGCTTACTCAACGTTTCAAAGGCGGCATGAGATCGAAAGAAAAAGGCAAGTGACCAAATATCAGGAGCCAAAAATAATCCAAGATTTATTGTACATAGAGGATGACATGTGGGTCCCATTTTGCAGCAGCGGTCTCAATGTTTGTAATGCGGCTTGAGATCAAAAGAAAAAGAAAGTAGCTAGTAATTAGGGGGTGAAAAAAAATCCAAGAAAAGAAACTTGATGGACATAGAGGATGACATGCGGGTCCCTTGAACCAACAGCTTACTCAACGTTTCAAACGT
Organism: Lolium multiflorum; assembly: GCA_030979885.1. Lineage (NCBI taxonomy): Eukaryota > Viridiplantae > Streptophyta > Magnoliopsida > Poales > Poaceae > Lolium > Lolium multiflorum. The sequence goes on along the minus strand of CM061748.1, from coordinate 199,216,955 downwards.
GGCATGAGATCGAAAGAAAAAGGCAAGTGACCAAATATGAGGTGCCAAAAAAATTCCAAGAAAAGAAAGTTGATTGCTCATAGAGGATGACATGCGGGTCCCATTTAGCTGCAGCGGTCTCACCGTTTGAGAGGCGGCAGGGGATCGAAAGAAAAAGTCAAGTGACCAAATATGAGGTGCCAAAAATAATCCAAAAAAAGAAAGTTTTATAGTACATAGAGGATGACATGCGGGTCCCATGAGTCAGCAGCTTACCATACGTTTCCAAGGCGGCAGGGGATCAAAAGAAAAAGGAAATAGCCAAAAATCAGAGGGTGAAAAAAAATAAAGAAAATAAACTTTTATAGTACATAGAGGATGACATGCGGGTCCCATGAGCCAGCAGGTTCCTCAACGTTTCAAACTTGGCATGAGATCGAAAGAAAAAGGCAAGTGACCAAATATGAGGAGCCAAAAATAATTCAAGAAAAGAAAGTTTTATAGTACATAGAGGATGACATGCGGTCCCATTTAGCAGCAGCGGTATCAGCGTTTGAGAGGCGGCAGGGGATCAAAAGAAAAAAGAAATTGCCAAAAATCAGATGGTGAAAAAAACCAAGAAAATGAACTTTTATAGTACATAGAGGATGACATGCGGGTCCCATGAGCCAGCAGGTTCCTCAACGTTTCAAACGTGGCATGAGATCGAAAGAAAAAGGCAAGTGAAAAAATATCAGGAGCCAAAAATAATTCAAGAAAAGAAAGTTTTATAGTACATAGAGGATGACATGCGGGTCCCATTTAGCAGCAGCGGTATCACCGTTTGAGAGGGCAGGGGATCGAAAGAAAAAGTCAAGTGACCAAATATGAGGTGCCAAAAAAATCCAAGAAAAGAAAGTTTTATAGTACATAGAGGATGACATGCGGGTCCCATTTAGCAGCAGCGGTATCACCGTTTGAGAGGCGGCAGGGGATCGAAAGAAAAAGGCAAGTGAAAAAATATGAGGAGCCAAAAATAATTCAAGAAAAGAAAGTTTTATAGTACATAGAGGATGACATGCGGGTCCCATTTAGCAGCAGCGGTATCACCGTTTGAGAGGCAGCAGGGGATCGAAAGAAAAAGTCAAGTGACCAAATATGAGGTGCCAAAAAATCCAAGAAAAGAAAGTTTTATAGTACATAGAGGATGACATGCGGGTCCCATTTAGCAGCAGCGGTATCACTGTTTGAGAGGCGGCAGGTGATCGAAAGAAAAAGGCAAGTGAAAAAATATGAGGAGCCAAAAATAATTCAAGAAAAGAAAGTTTTATAGTACATAGAGGATGACATGCGGGTCCCATTTAGCAGCAGCGGTATCACCGTTTGAGAGGCGGCAGGGGATCGAAAGAAAAAGGTAAGTGACCAAATATGAGGTGCCAAAAATAATTCAAGAAAAGAAAGTTTTATAGTACATAGAGGATGACATGCGGGTCCCAGTTAGCAGCAGCGGTATCACCGTTTGAGAGGCGGCAGGGGATCGAAAGAAAAAGGCAAGTGACCAAATTTGAGGTGCCAAAAATAATCCAGGAAAAGAAAGTTTTATAGTACATAGAGGATGACATGCGGGTCCCGTTAGCAGCAGCGGTATCACCGTTTGAGAGGCGGCAGGGGATCGAAAGAAAAAGGCAAGTGACCAAATTTGAGGTGCCAAAAAAACTCCAAGAAAAGAAAGTTGATTGCACATAGAGGATGACATGCGGGTCCCATTTAGCAGCAGCGGTCTCAACGTTTCCAAGGCGGCAAGGGATCAAAAGAAAAAGGAAGTAGCCAGAAATCAGGGGGTCAAAAAAATCCAAGAATAGAAAGAATTTTGGTTCATAGAGGATGACATGCGGGACCCATGATCCTGCATCGTAAACGGCTCGATCGGAGAACGTTGAACGAGATGGCGCGATGTAGAAAAAAAACAATGCCAGAGAGGCTGCCATCTGGGCCCTACATCCCTCGGCGGTGCGGATTTGCGTTGACTCGGCCGGCGAACCCGAGATTTCGAGATGCACCACGTCCCGGGCCACCATACGCCACGTTTTGGCCGCTTTCGTCGGGCTAGGTGGCCTCAAAAACGAGAAAAAAAAGTTTTGACATGCACCACGGAGGGACCAAAATCGTCGGCCATGGTACACCAGCAACCACGGCGCGACTTCAACTTCGTCGGCCATGGCAACTTTTCTTGTAGTGTACACAACTTATCCCCGTCCGTGCGAAGAGCTTCCCCTGGACGTGTTCAACCCTTTATGGGGTTTATTAGAGCTCATGAAGGTCACAACCTGGACGTGTATTGCCCGCGCTGCACATGTATGAATGGTGAGAAGAGGCCTCACCCTGTAGTGGCAGATCATTTACACATTTTTGGGATGGACCGCACATATGTTAGGCGGGTTTAGCATGGTGAACCATATGATGATCCTTTAGCAGGAGAAGCAGATCTTGCTCACACTGTATGTGTGCTGGCATATGTAGTTAATTATTTATATTGATGATGCCGCTGTTTCAATCAATAGTTTGCATTGCTGTGCAAGGTTCTGTACTCAAATTTAACTTGTTGCAGATGGATGGACGGGAAGGAGAGAAAAAGCGCTTGCTTCAGGAAACGGGTTTCAGCTCTGGGACATGTGCTGTGCCAGATGAGAAGGTAAATATGTAAAACGACATTTGTTCAGGTTGCATCCCTTAGATGTTTGTCTAATCGGTTGATGTACTAATTGCAGAAGCATAGAGTTGAAGAGGTCTCTCAGTTTGATGGGAGATTTGAAGATGAATCTCAGTTTGATGCACCTGTGGATGGTACTGATGACGAGCCTTTCATAGACGAAGGTCCTGCACCTGAGATTATCCAGCCTACAGAAGGAGGCCGTGGACCGAGTACACAGCTTTGCGTTGAAGTGGATGCACGCCCGGAGATCATCACGGGCGTCCGGGTAGTCTCAAGACCACCCAGCCCTGATGCACCTGTGGATGGTACTGATGACGAGCCTCTCATAGACGAAGGTCCTGCACCTGAGATTATCCAGCCTACAGAAGGAGGCCGTGGACCGAGTACACAGCTTTGCGTTGAAGAGGATGCACACCCGGAGATCATCAGGGGCGTCCCGGTAGTCTCAGGACCACCCAGCCCTGATGCAAAATGTTGAGCTACTTTATGATTCGTACTCTTATGTTCTGGTGCTGTAGTATGTTATGATTTGTACGCCTTTGGCGCTAGATTAAGCATTCAGTGGATGATCGCGTTGCAAAATTTGACACCCACACAATCAGTTCATCGTATGAGTAGTAGCACAATTACTTCTACAGCGATTCCTGCCAGCGCATTAGTTGGTAGCATGAAACACTTTCAGGTACTCCCCTCTGATTCATATTAATTGACTCAATTCTGTCTAGATATGGATGTATCTAGATGCATTTGTTAACTAGACTAACAAACTTGAGTCAGTTAATATGAATCCGTGTAAACCGCCCAGTCCTCGAGCAGCTAGTTTATTGACTCTGGACTCCAAGCCTCTCGCGGCAAGCCATCGACGAAGCTTTGACCAGATCTTGGCCCGCAATTTTTTGTGTGTGGCGAATAGCAAAGCTTTGACCAGTTCCTCTCGGGATGCAGCACGCCGGTGAGCTTGCACGGTTGCCATGAGCACTTTCCGGCGGAACTTCCTCTTCAGCGCCCTCAAGCCGCTGCTGCGAGACAGCACGCAGTGCCTCGAGGTGGACGGAATTCTGGATCTCAGGGCGGGTGGTCCGCATCGTCCGGGAACGATCTCCAGCGGGTTAACGAGGACATGCATGGCGGCCAGGGGATTTGTTTTTTTTTGGTTTGAGCTTGGGATTTGGGGTTTTTTCGGATAGGGGAGGAGGAACCGAGGAAGAGGAAGGAACAGCCGCGTGCTTGGCGCGTGGCGGTGTGCTTGAATTTCGAATTTTTGTGAAATGTTTCATTTCCCCGCTACAATTCGGGGGTTTCTTGACGCGCCAATGCGTCCCGCCGGGCAGCTTCAAGTGAATTTGGGGTGCCACGCTATGGGCCCTAGTTTCAGTGAGACATGTAATGACTAGTCACATCAGTAAGTTCACTGTGTAATAAAATATGTTACCCCTCCCCTTTATGTAGCACCCCTTCTCTCCCGATCGAGTGCCGATTGCCGACGGATGCAAGCCGCTAGCTCGATCCCCTCCTTTCGCCTCCACCGTCCAGGCATCCAGCTTGGAGGGGCAAGCTGCATCTAGACCAAGCGGATTAGGTAGGACTAGTAATGTTCTTTCCTTTCTCGAGATCGGTTCTTTTTTCCTCTCCTCGATATCTTGCGCATCTCTTTCCTATTCTGGGCGAAGGGGTGTCTTTCTGGTCACCCTCGAGCTGGGAGTGATTGATGGGGGTGGGGGCGGGGGCTACCTTTGCTTGGATTGGGGTGTTCTTCCTTTATTTGTCGACATTTGCAACCTTTGTAGTTTCTGCTGATCCTCACTGTATCTTTTGTCAGCTTGTACAGGAAAGGTAAGACCTCGGCGGTGGGGGCAATGGAGCGTAAGGCCACCACGCATGTGGGCAGTTGGCTGAGCCTGAGCTGCGTCCCCAGCCCCGCGAAGCAGGTACTCCGTTTGCTTATCCACTCTTTACCTTTTAAGTGTCTCTCTGCATCCTCAATCTGTTCCTGTTCTGGAATATGCTTAAAGTAGCACATGTCTTCAGCTGTTTGTGCGTAAAGCCTCTGTGACACCATGCTCTATATTCTCTGTATCAGGTTGGTACCTCCAGGTTCCGTGCTGAGGCTATGGGGAACGAGAATAGCGCCCCACCTGCTGCAGGAGCATGGCCCGATCTGCAGCACAAGAAGCGAAATGCCACTGCCGAGCTGGGCAGGGACCGCCCAGGGGTAATTTTTTTAACCAACTTACCATGATGTAGTCTGAATCTGATACTCCCTCAGATCCAAATTAATTGACTCAACTATCTGTAGATACGGATGTATCTAGATGTGTTTTAGCTCTAGATACTACTGCCTCCATCCCAAAGCTTTGGGCTTATATTATTTTTAGAAAGTCAAACTATACCATGTTTGACTAAGCTTTTACCAAAAATCAGTAACATGCAAAATACAAAATTAATATCATTAAATAGATAATAAAATATATTTTCCTACGGTATCTACACAGTATTATATTTGTTGATAGAATGTTCTAAAATTTTGGTCAAACTTTGCTTGTTTTGATTTCTCAAAAATAAATAAGGCTTAAGCTTTTGGATGGTGGTAGTACATTCATATCTAGACAAAGCTGAGTTAACTAGTTTTTTGTCTGTCCATAGCTAGTGTTCACGCTGCAAAAGGCTAAGAGCATCCACTATATGCATCAGTCTATCTCATACAGTAATTCAATATCACTGCTGAGGTCTGCCTTTTGTTTTGCTATTCATATGCAGACTGAAACTTTAGGGCCTTTACTCAAAAGGAAGATCAAAACTGCGGCTGATCAGGCTGCCAGTATGTTGATGCCGCCCCCATCTTCTAAATGCCTCTACAAGCACAAGGCCACGCGCCAGCTGGGTGGTGATCTTTTAATGAATATGGTATATTTTCTTAATCCACAAAACATGCCTTGATTTTTCTCTGTTTATTGTCGGTTTTTTCTATGCTTGCCAAAAGTTTACAACAACAACAACAACAACCAAGCCTTTCAGTCCCAAACAAGTTGGGGTAGGCTAGAGTTGAAACCCATAAGATCTCGAAGCCAAAAGTTTAGAAACACCAAATTCGTTTGCTTACAATCATCATACAGTAATGTTCATCTACTCCAGTTCCCCTAACCCAACAAAAAATGATGTTAATTACGATTTTTAGATTAAAAGAGCACCATTAGGCGCTGTTAATTACGACTTTGAGATTAAAATGTCATTTGCAATTGTTAATTACAATTTTGAGACAAATGGTTAGTTTAACCTCGATCTCTTCTGCTCTCCATTTATCCCAACCGAACAAAAATTTAACCATTCCATTCCTCTGAAATGGAACCATTCCATTCCATTCCACGCTGTTTCAGAACCGAACACACCCTTGCATTGTTGTGAACTGTTGTCCATACACAGCCATACCCTTCCACTTACATCCAGCACTATATGCATCAGTCTGTCTCAGAGTCATTCAATATCACTGCTGAGATCTGTTCCCATTCTTATGCAGGCTGAAACTGCTGCGCCTTTACTCAAGTGGATGCAAAATGAGGCTAATGAGGCTGCTGTGAGGACGATGGTGCCGGCACCATCTTCCGAAAACCTCTACAAGCACGAGGCCATGGGCCAGCTGGGTGGTGACCTTTTAATGAATCTGGTATATTTTCTTAATCCACATACATGATTTCATTATTATCTGTTTAATTACTGTTGGCTTTGTCTAATGCTTACCAAAAGTTCAGAAACACTGCGTTTGCTTACAATCATCATACACTAATTTTTCACTTTTCAGTCTGTCTCATCCAGTATATAAACTGTTGATTTCCATTGGCTTCTTTTGTAATCATTTGCATTGTTGTCAACTGTTCTCTATGCACAACCCTATTCTTCCACTTACACCCGCACTATTTGCATCAGTCTATCTCATAGATTTATTAAATATCAATGATGAGTTCTGTTGCTATTCATATGCAGGATGAAACTTCTGTGCCTCTACTCAAATGGATAAAAAATGATCCTGATGAGGCTGCTGTGAAGACGATGGTGCCGCCACCATCTTCTGAAAACCTCCTCAAGCACAAGGCCACGGGCCAGCTGGGTGGTACCCTTTTCAGTAAGCAGGTATATTTTCTTAATCCTCATACATGATTTGATTTTTGTCTGTTTATTGCCGGCTTTGTCTAATGCTTACCAATAGTTCAGAAACACACACACCTATTCTTACACTTACATCCAGCACTATATGCATCAGTGTCTCATAGATTCATTTTATATATCACTGCTGATGTCTGTTGCTCTTCAATTTTCATATGCAGACTGAAACTGCTAACCCTTCATTGGTCAAAAGGATTGCAACTGCTGCTGATGAGGCATCTGCAGAGGCTGCCACCAAGTTACTGTCAGCCCCACCTTCTGGATGCTTATATAAGCTCAAGTCCAAGGACCAGCCGGGCCGTAACCATCCAAGGGTTCGGGTATATTTTCTTAAGCCACATATACATGCCATGATTTATGTCTGATATTATCACCGGCTCTGTCTAATGCTTTTTGGAATTCGGAAACACCAAATTAGCATGCTTATATTCATCATACACTAATTTTTCACTGTTCAGTTTGTAACATAGTGTTATGCACTCGCTTGTCAACATTTGCATTGCTCTGAACTATGCACTTTACACAACCTAATTCTTCCACTTACATTCAGCGCTACGCACCAGTAGTACCTCCCATGTTTCCTTCACCATCCCGATGCCGAGCTTGCGGGAATATGGCGGGCCCATGTACATACCCCGCATATAACACCTCCTATGGCTCTATCTACCTTTCTAGTAGCTCCTTCACAGAGTTACATGTATGTATTCTCAGTGGTTTAGCATGAATTGGCATATAGTAAAGTCTTGTTTTTAGTCTTCCTGCTTCTTACATTTGTATCAATTTTCACATGCAGACTGTACCTTGTGAACTTCGTCCAATGATTAACCAGATGTGTCCGCATGAAGGGTCTTTCACTATGCATGGCAATGGCAAATTGATGAACACCTACACGGTCTATGAGGTGTATGTCTACAAGACGCAGGCCATCACATATTTGTATGGACATGATTGGAGAAAGTTTGCTTTTGACTACGGTCTGAAGAAGGGCGACGAGCTGAGGATCAGAAACTCAAACGGGCAGATATACGTAACTGCTTACAGAGTTGGAGACACTTCCAAATATATAATATGTAACTTTTTTCTACTCATATCTTTTGATAACTGTTCTGAGCAGTTGTTCTAAACCATTCCCTCTGTTCTAGCTTGCTGGGTTTAACATGATCAAAGCTGCAGATCCCCTGATGGAACATGAGCGGATGTCACAAAGGGCAACCACACCAGCACCGGCACCGGCTTCCCACTCTCCTGCATCAGCACCGGTTCCTGTACCAGCTCCGTTTACTGCATCTACCCAGCAGTCCCCTACATCAGCATTGGTTCCTGTAGAGGCCCCATATACTACACCTGCCCAGCAGGCTCCTGCATCAGCACTGGTTCCTCTAGCTGCACCGTTTACTGCACCTGCCCAACAGTCTCCTGCATCAGCACCGGTTCCTCTAGAGGCACCGTTTACTGCACCTGCCCAGCAGTCTCCTGCATCAGCACCAGCTCGTGTACCAGCCCAGGCTCCTGCACCTGCCCCAGCCAGATCACCGAGGTCTCAGCTCATTGCTGTGGCCACCCGTGTGGTGACCAGGACGCATCTGAAGGCTATGTTCGTGAGTATATGACAACATAACTGCTCTTATCTTGATGTCTTCTCTGCTCAAAGTCTCACATGGTTCAGTGCATTGGTGCCATTGACTAATTTTTGGTGGTATCTCTTGCTTTGAATCAGAAATTGCCTAAAAGTATCTCCAAGGATCTCAATGCTGGCCGAAGGGGCAAGATATCCCTCGTCATGGAGAGTGAAGGTCTCACCGTGGAGGGACGGTACTCTGTCAGTCCCACAGATGGCCGCTTGGCTGTTACTTCCAGGTGGAAAAAGTTCATTGACGGTGCCAAACTTCGCATTGGATCAAAGTTGAAGGTCAAGATCTTTCGATGCCGCTGTGACATGCTGGTCATAAAGTTCGCGGTTGTCTAGTTCTGTTGCCCCATGAGCCCTTAGCAAATGCATTTGTAGTTATACTTATATAAGGTTATCTTATCTGAACTGCTAATTAATTGTATGGGTGGTAAAACTCTGGCAAGCTTTTGCTCTTAGCAAGTATGTATGTATGATCAGCTATTATGATAACTAATGTTTGTGTTCATCTTAATTTGCATTTCCGTTTTAGAAAAAAACTTAATTTCTATTTTGGCTGACCTGTTAGAGAACTATCAGATTGAACCCACAACATGATTCAAATAGATTCATTACACCGAGCCACATGTCTTGACCTTGCTATACACTACTTCCATTAATCAGTGCAAGAAGGCTTACCTGAGCTGCCTGAACCATGGCAGATTCGAATCCACCTTATCTATCTAGAAATACAACCTTTGCAGAAAGAGGATTTGCAGTATGGGGAGGCTGACATTGGGGACCCATGAGCCAGCAGCGTCGTCAACGTTTTAAAGGTGGCAGGAGATCGAAAGAAAAAATAAGCCAAAAATCAGTTGGTAAACAAATTCAAGAAAAGAAACATTTACCTTTCTGAGAGGATGACATGCGGGACCCATGAGGCAGCAGCATCCTCAACTATTTCAAGGCGGCAGGGGATCAAAAGAAAAAAGGAAATAGCCAGAAATTAATTAGGGTCAAAAATAAATCCATCAAAGGAAACTTTTATTGTTCATAGAGGATGACATGTGGGACCGACTTGCCAGCTGCGTCGTCATCGTTTCAAAGGGGGCAGGGGATCAAAAGAAAAAGGCAAATAGCCAGAAATTAGGGGAAAAAATAAATCCAACAAAGGAAACTTTTATTGTTCATAGAGGATGACATGCGGGACCCATGAGCCAGCAGCTTCCTCAATGTTTCAAAGTCGGCATGAGATTGAAAGAAAAAGGCAAGTGACATAATATCAGGAGCCAAAAATAATCCAAGAAAAGAAACTTTATTGTACATAGAGGATGACATGCGGGTCCCATTTTGTAGCAGCGGTCTCAACGCTTCCAAGGCGGCACAGGACCGAAAGAAAAATGAAGTAGCCAGAAATCAGGGTGTGAAAAAAATCCAAGAAAAGAAAGATTTCAATTGGGCTGTATCTGGACATCTGGGCCTTCGAACTATCCTGCTGGGCCTTTTGACTCGTACAATTTCAGCCCACTCCAAAACAGGAAAGGTCGGATTTTTCTCAAAAAAAAACAGGAAAGTCCTATGCTTCGCAAAAACAAAAAACAAGGAGATTCAACATATAAGTTTGTTTATGCAGATATAAAGATTTAATTTATCCGTTTGCAATAGCTCAGAGCGAAATACAACGTTTATTGTCTGCAAAATAAAATATCACATGTTTCTTGTACGGGGAGGCTGACATCGGGGACCCATGAGCCAGCAGCGTCGTCAACGTTTCAAAGGCGGCAGGGGATCGAAAATAAAAAAAGCCAAAAATCAGTTGGTAAAAAAATAGAAGAAAAGAAAACATTTATCATTCTGAGAGGATGACATGCGGGACCCATGAGGCAGCAGCATCCTCAACGTTTCAAAGTCGGCATGAGATCGAAAGAAAAGCCAAGTGACATAATATCAGGAGCCAAAAATAATCCAAGAAAAGAAACTTTATTGTACATAGAGGATGACATGCGGGTCCCATTTTGTAGCAACGGTCTCAACGTTTCCAAGGCGGCACAAGACCAAAAGAAAAATGAGGCAGCAGCATTCTCAACAATTCCAAGGCGGGGGATCAAAAGAAAAAAAGGAAATAGCCAGAAATTAATTAGGGGTCAAAAATAAATCCACCAAAGGAAACTTTTATTGTTCATAGAGGATGACATGTGGGACCGACCTGCCAACAGCGTCCTCATCATTTCAAAGGGGGCAGGGATCAAAAGAAAAAGGCAAATAGCCAAAAATTAGGGGTCAAAAATAACTCCAAGAAAGGAAACTTTTATTGTTCGTAGAGGATGACATGCGGGACCCATGAGCCAGCAGCTTACTCAACGTTTCAAAGGTGGCATGAGATCAAAGAAAAAGGCAAGTGACCAAATATCAGGAGCCAAAAATAATCCAAGATTTATTGTACATAGAGGATGACATGTGGGTCCCATTTTGCAGCAGCGGTCTCAATGTTTGTAATGCGGCTTGAGATCAAAAGAAAAAGAAAGTAGCTAGTAATTAGGGGGTGAAAAAAATCCAAGAAAAGAAAGTTGATGGACATAGAGGATGACATGCGGGTCCCTTGAGCCAACAGCTTACTCAACGTTTCAAAAGGGGATCAAAAGAAAAAGGCAAGCCAAAAATCAGAGGGTGAAAAAAATCCAACAAAGGAAACTTTTATAGCACATAGAGGATGACATGCGGGTCCCATGAGCCAGCAGGTTCCTCAACGTTTCAAACGTGGCATGAGATCGAAAGAAAAAGGCAAGTGACCAAATATGAGGTGCCAAAAAAACTCCAAGAAAAGAAAGTTGATTGCTCATAGAGGATGACATGCGGGTCCCATTTAGTGCAGCGGTCTCACTGTTTGAGAGGTGGGGGATCGAAAGAAAAAGGCAAGTGACAAAATATCAGGAGCCAAAAATAATTCAAGAAAAGAAAATTTTATAGTACATAGAGGATGACATGCGGGTCCCATTTAGCAGCAGCGGTATCACCGTTTGAGAGGCGGCAGGGGATCGAAAGAAAAAGGCAAGTGACCAAATATGAGGTGCCAAAAAAATCCAAGAAAAGAAAGTTTTATAGTACATAGAGGATGAAATGCGGGTCCCATTTAGCAGCAGCGGTATCACCGTTTGAGAGGCGGCAGGGGATCGAAAGAAAAAGGCAAGTGACCAAATATGAGGTGCCAAAAAAATCCAAGAAAAGAAAGTTTTATAGTACATAGAGGATGACATGCGGGTCCCATTTAGCAGCAGCGGTATCACCGTTTGAGAGGCGGGGGGATCGAAAAAAGGCAAGTGACCAAATATGAGGTGCCAAAAAAAACTCCAAGAAAAGAAAGTTGATTGCTCATAGAGGATGATATGCGGGTCCCATTTAGCAGCAGCGGTCTCAAGGTTTCCAAGGCGGCAAGGGATTAAAAGAAAAAGGAGGTAGCCAGAAATCAGGGGGTCAAAAAATCCAAGAAAAGAAAGAAATTTGGTTCATAGAGGATGACAAGCGGGACCCATGATCCTGCATCGTAAACGGCTCGATCGGAGAGTGTTGAACGAGATGGCGCGATCGAGAAAAAAATAATGCTAGAGAGGCTGCCATCTGGGCCCTACATCCCTGGGCGGTGCGGATTTGCGTTGACTCGGCCGGCGAACCCGAGAATTCGTGATGCACCACGTCCCGGGCCACCATACGCGACGTTTTGGCCGCTTTCGTCGGGCTAGGTGGCCTCAAAAACGAGAAAAAAAAGTTTTCACATGCACAACGGACAGACCAAAAATCGTCGGCCATGGTACACCAGCAACCACGGCGCGACTTCAACTTCGTCGGCCATGGCAACTTTTCTTGTAGTGAGAGAGAGAAAGCCCGCGAAACAGGAAAGCGACGAACATAACAGTAAAGCCCTTTGGGGGATTTGGGCGAGAGGATGAACATCGAAGACAAATGTCATCGTCGGACGAGGAGATGAAGCCAAGGGCGCGCAGCTTGCTCACATCGCGATTGGAAATGGTGGAGGCACCCCAATCGCGGCTAACCTTGGTCGTGCCTGAGGTGCTGACGCTCTTCTTCTTGCCCATAGGCGTCCAGATCTTTCGAGGAAAGGAACTGAGATGAAGGGAAAAGGTTGGGAAGAAGATGAGCAGTGCGGAGGCGTAAAAAGTAAAAATGATGAAGGCCCTCTATTTATATCATGAGCCCGCTGGAAAATCGTGGCCATAACTTCAAAGCCATCGTGGGAGGTGGATGAGATCTAGTCGTACACGTGTCACTCTAAAGAGAATGGAACCGGCGGCCCATTATTCCCATGATGTATGGAAATCGAGGAGGCACCTCGGTCAATGCGCATGCACTGGTCATTTTCTGAAAACTGCCCGCGCAGAACTAGGGTGGGCCCGTCAGGTCACGTCTTGTCAATCAAACCATGACAGTGGTTACGTCATCAACGACGTCGTCAAGCTTGAATGAGGAATCCGAAGGAACGAACAAAACTGTCGGTGGTCAACTTGAGTCTACGTACGGATTGCGAGCATCCGCACCTAGACTCGGGGGCTACTCCCATCGGGAGCGCAGGACGCGCACCGATAAACGTGAACTCGAAGATTTTTTTTCATAAAGAATGGCGTGAAGAAGTATTTGAAGAAAAGAACGGAATGCTCGACTCGACCGCACCTCCAAGCCCGTGCTCACTCTGGCTACTCCCATCGGGAGCGCTGGACGCGCACCCGATAAAACTTTTTTACACTCCAGGATCATGCCCGGGGACTTGATTCTGAGTAGGGTAGCGTTGTTTTGCCAACGGCAGTTAACCAGCAAAGCTGGGCACGTTACTCAATATCCTTTACGCGTTCAAACTTTACTGAAAAGTACAAGTCTCAATGCAAATGTATCGGGTGACCTATGAAGACCTGCAGGAAACTTCGGCAGAAGAAGACGTTCGAGTAGCACAACTTGAATCTACGTACGGATCGCAAGCATCCGCACCTAGACACGGGGGCTACTCCCATCGGGAGCGCTGGACGCGCACCCGATAGAAGAAGGTGATGCTGTTACAAGATGGACAAGAACAATCAAGGGAGAAGAACGTTCAGTGGAGGCATGCTTTAGTCTCTACCCGAAGAATCTTCGGCTAGACACTCGGGGACTACTGACGTGGGCATTATCCTTCGGGTAACCGACATTGCCCTATCCTGTATGGCCCAGCTGGAGGCCCATGAAGATACCCGATGGCAAGATGGGCCACTAGGACGGTGCTGGAGAAGATTCCTTGAAGTACAAGACGAAGAGCCGAACAAGGAAACTTTGGAGCTAGGTCTTTCGTAAACCTAGTCGTACCCGGACAGATCTCTTGAGACCTGACCTCCTAGATAAAGGCCAGGAGAGGGGCTGCCGAGGGACACAATCAATCTTAGCAACTTTAGCCACCAGAAGTCTAGAGCTAGGTCGCCGTAGCACTTAGCCTCTCGACGAGATCACAGCCGAAACCTTCGGCACCCCATTGTAACCCGATATTTTCATAATCAAGATCAGACAGGCAGGACGTAAGGGTTTTACCTCATCGAGGGTCCCGAACCTGGGTAAATCGCTCTCCCCGCTTGTCTGTTAACCGATGTCTCGTGTCAGCCTACATGATTCCATCAACCCTAAGCCCCAATCGGAGGGCATTGCCGAGGAGTACCCTCAACACCATAGCTTGAGTTCTCTCATATAGGAATAGTTATTCTAGGGTTTGTGGTGTATTCCTAATATTTCCTTAAGTATCTAGGCTAAGATTCCATTTGTCTAACTTAATTGGATTAATCTCCTCCTTACTTTATCAATTCATGGATATAATCTTATTCCATGTGATATTAGGTTATCTCACCACTCCAAGATGAAATTGTTTCTCCCCTAATACTTTAGTTCAAAGGTTGTCCTTGATTCTTAAATAGGTATAACTAATATTGGTATCTATGGTTTCTCTCATTTGGAAGGACCTTAATAATAACCTAAAGTTATGCTTCAAAGTTAATGATGTGGTCACCAATATCTATGGATAACATAAATGGGTTCTCTCTCTAGGGAATAGCTTGAATAATATCCTAGGGTTATTCTTAAAGATGATGATTTGAATACATGGATGTATATCCGAGGTTTAGCTCAAAGTTTGTCATTGCTTCTCTAGTAAATAATATAGAACTCTCACATCTCTAGGTTTGCTGTATAATAATTTGGAATAGAGAAGAATATATATTTCTAGAGTTGATCTCCTTGTCATGTTTCCAAGAATGAAGTAAAATGAATACCATGAGGTTCATGGTAGAAACATAGATTAGTTTAAGATATGGAGAAGATAAGTCAATAATGGTTTCTCCATTTTATTGTTACTTGATTTATAATTGAATAGTTGTTCATATGATATAGCAAGGATTACCATATTATAATCTTTTATAAGATCAAGCAATTGATCATTGAGTAAAGTGTTGTTGTGTTGATTTTAGTTCCATTTGATCTAACCCCTTAGATCAAATCATCTCTACCCAAAACAAGGTTTTATCAAAGGTCACATTGAGGTTTATAGCGCTTGACTTGATGAGCTACTTCAATTCCACCAAGGTCAAGTGAAACTTCAGTTACTGTGACTGTTTTACTTTAAAGCGCGAAAATTTCCCGGATTTTCTATGCATGAATGCAATGCACACATCTGTTTCCTCTATTTTTGTAACCCCAAATCCTGGGATATTACAATATTTTACACACTTTGCATGTGTAGAATAGCTAAGGTAAATAATTTATTTTGCATCGGACCAGCTATGAGGCCTATACACACACCTCCAAAGATGTGTTAGCATAGAAACATGGAAATTCTTCATTCTTCCTTTCTCTGCATACTCAGATAGAAGAAAATGAGCAAAGCCATATATATTCAAAACCCAAGATCTATAATATCCTTTGGGATCCTAACCTTAGTAGCAAGAAAAATTAGATGGCGTGGCAAGGATGATTAGGTTTTTTTAACACGTCATTTAGATCAGCTAACCCAAATAATGGTTGTGCGCCACGAATAGGGCATTTTGTTTCTTAAGCTTGAGCATCGTGAAAACACCCAATTGCTAAAAATTCACATGAGATAAGTAAGTATTATATAAAGTTTAATTAAAATAGTATAAAATTGATTCCTCTATTAGCATACATGCTAGCTGATATAGGGTCGAAGAGATAGCCTCCGCCAGGCTCCTGAGCTGAACAGACGGAAACTCCATCTGCAAGAGAGAAAAAAAAATGCAGAATAACATCGTCAATCACCAGGAACACCCAAACATGTTGGTTTATTTATCAGTTCAGACTACTTGGTGGTCATAATAAATGAAGTATGTTACACTACCATGCCACATGCCAGTGGAGAAATTAGACAGGAGCCAGACAAAAGCAATTTTCAGAGAAGCAAAAGAGCATCGCGACACCCAGCCGAGCACCAAGGAAGGTGGAGAAGCACGCATCAGCCGAAGTCCAAACTGACGAAGTGGATAACTCAGATCATGCTGGAACAATCAAATTTAACTCAAGAAGCAAGCGTTTTTGAGGGCAATGGTTGCAAGAGAAGTTCA
This sequence comes from Lolium multiflorum, assembly GCA_030979885.1. Lineage (NCBI taxonomy): Eukaryota > Viridiplantae > Streptophyta > Magnoliopsida > Poales > Poaceae > Lolium > Lolium multiflorum. The sequence continues at coordinate 199,200,922 of CM061748.1, read as the reverse complement.
GGTAAGACACTACAAATTCATGTATAGCAGTACAATTTGGGCTGAAAAAATGCAGAGAGTAGATAATGAAATAAAAGGGTAGATGGCCGCATGGATGAGGATAATAAAATCAAGACCTGCATGGAGTTAGATGGATTGTGGGGATCGAGTGCGGTGACATTCAGCAACACCAGCTGATGCAGGCAATAAAAATAGCAAGCACACATCGAGCAGGCTTGTTGAGATGGGCAATCGAGGGGGTTTGAAGAGGAACTCCAGGGGTTAAAATACACGATTGTCAACAATAGCTAGCGGACGGAACCCATTAAAATCGATAGAAACTATGGGAGACGTCGGGGCAGCGAGCGTTACCATCTACTGCAGAGAAGCGAAAATGGCAGGTACCTGTGAGATCGGGAGGCTTCCGGCAGTTTTTGGTGGGAGGAATTGGTCGATTTTTTTTTGGAGATCGGGAGGCACAAACGGTGGTTGCCTGCTGCTGCTTGAGAAGAACTGGAAGTGGGCTGGGTAGAGAGAAAAGGCTGCGTAGATGTGGGCTGGACCCATAGAGTAATATTTTCTTCTTCGTGCTGCAGAAGAAGTAGAGGTGGGCTAGATCCGATTGAACGCATGGATACTAAGCTGGATTGTCCCGATAGAGCGAACGACCAGGGAAGTAACCGGTCAGTGAGTACAGTTCGAGGTTTCTTCAGTTTGTGGATGATGCGCGTAGATGTACACGTTCGTTGGGAACCCCAAGAGGAAGGTATGATGCGCACAGCGGCAAAGTTTTCCCTCAGAAAGAAACCAAGGTTATCGAACCAGTAGGAGCCAAGAAGCACGTGAAGGTTGTTGGTGGAGGAATGTAGTGCGGCGCAACACCAGTGAAACCGGCGCCAACGTGGAACCTGCACAACACAATCAAAGTACTTTGCCCCAACGTAACAGTGAGGTTGTCAATCTCACCGGCTTGCTGAAAACAAAGGATTAAGCGTATCGAGTGAAAGATGGTGTTTGTTTGCAAAGAACAGTAAAAGCAGTAGAATGTATTCAGATGTAAAAGAATGGACCGGGGTCCACAGTTCACTAGTGGTGTCTCTCCAATAAGATAACTAACATGCTGGGTGAACAAATTACAGGAACAATTGACAAATAAAGATTCAATACATATCAACGATGATTACTATGTGATTTAATCAGGGCATTACGACAAAGTACATAGACCGCTATCCAGCATGCATCTATGCCTAAATAATCCACCTTCAGGTTATCATCCGAACCCCTTCCAGTATTAAGTTGCGAACAACAAATAATTGCATTAAGTATGGTGCGTAATGTAATCAACACAAATATCCTTAGACAAAGCATCAATGTTTTATCCCTAGTAGCAACAGCACATCCACAACCTTAGAACTTTCTGTCACTGTCCCAGATTTAATGGAGGCATGAACCCACTATCGAGCATAATTACTCCCTCTTGGAGTTACAAGTATCAACTTGGCCAGAGCCTCTACTAGCAACGGAGAGCATGCAAGAACATAAACAACACATATATGATAGATTGATAATCAACTTAACATAGTATTCTCTATTCATCGGATCTCACCAAACACAACATGTAGCATTACAAATAGATGATCTTGATCATGTTAGGCAGCTCACAAGATCTAATACAATGAAAGCACAAGCGGAGAAGACAACCATCTAGCTACTGCTATGGACCCATAGTCCAAGGATGAACTACTCACGCATCAATCCGGAGGCGAGCATGATGATGTAGAGCCCCTCCGGTGATGATTCCCCTCTGCAGGGTGCCGGAGGCGATCTCCTGAATCCCCCGAGATGGGATTGGCGGCGGCGGCCTCTCAATAATGTTTTCCGTATCGTGGCTCTCGGTACAGGGGGTTTCGCGACGGAGGCTTTAAGTAGGCGGAAGGGTAGGTCAAAGGGCGTCACGAGGGCCCACACTACAGGCCGCGCGGCCGGGGCTGGGCGGCGCCGCCTGGTGTGTCGCCACCTCGTGGCCCCACTTCGTCTCCCTTTCGGTCTTCGGAAGCTTCGTGCAAAAATAGGCCCCTGGGCGTTGATTTCGTCCAATTCCGAGAATATTTCCTTACTAGGATTTCTGAACCAAAAACAAAACAAGAATGGCACTTCGGCATCTTGTTAATAGGTTAGTGCCGGAAAATGTAAAATAATGCTGTAAAGTATGTGTAAAACACTCAAGTATTGTAATAAAAGTAGCATGGAACATAAGAAATTATAGATACGTTTGCGACGTATCAAGCATCCCCAAGCTTAGTTCCTACTCGTCCTCGAGTAGGTAAACGATAACACAAATAATTTCTGAAGTGACATGCTACCAACATAATCTTGATCAACATTATTGTAAAGCATATGAGATGAATGGAGTGATTTGAACAAAAGATTGCTAACAAAGATAATGACTAAGCAAATGAATCATATAGCAAAACTTTTCATGAATAGTACTTTCAAACAAGTATCAATAAGACTTGCATAAGAGCTAACTCATAAGCAATAAATTCATAGTAGAATGCATTGAAGCAACACAAAGGATGATTAAGTTTCAGCAATTGCTTTCAACTTGTAACATGTATATCTCATGGATATTTGTCAACATAGAGTAATATAACATGTGCAATAAGTAAACATGTAAGAATCAATGCACACAGTTAACACAAGTGTTTGCTTCTAAGATAGAAGGGAATGGGTAAACTGACTCAACAATAAAGTAAAAGATTGGCCCTTCGCAGAGGGAAGCATGGATTACTATTTTTGTGCTAGAGCTTTTTGTTTTGAAATCATAGAAACAATTTTGTCAACGGTAGTAATAATTCATATGTGCTATGCATAATACTTCCTACAAGTTGCATGTCTCATGCATAGAGTACCAATAGTGCTCGCACCTTGTCCTACTATCTCGGAAACACGGATTCTCATCGCATAACATATGCTTCAACCAAGTGTCACAAAGGGGTACCTCTATGCCGCCTGTACAAGTGTCTAAGGAGAAAGCACGCATTGGATTTCTCGCTTTTGATTATTCTCAACTTAGACATCCATACCGGGACAACATAGACAACAGATAATGGACTCCTCTTTTTAATGCTTAAGCATTCAACAATAGTTAATATTCTCATAAGAGATTGAGGTTGTATGTCCAAACTGAAACTTCCACCATGATACATGGCTTTAGTTAGCGGCCCAATGTTCTTCTCTAACATATGCATACTCAAACCATTTGATCGTGAAGTCCACTACTTCAGACAAGACGAACATGCATAGCATCTCACATGATATCCAACAAAGGTAAAGTTGATGGCGTCCCCAGAAAACATGGTTACCGCTCAACAAGCAACTTATAAGAATTAAGACACATAACTACATATTCATCACCACAATAGTTTTTAAGCTATTTGTCCCATGAGCTATATATTGTAAAGGTAGAGGAATGAAATTTAAAGGTAGCACTCAAGTAATTTACTTTGGAATGGCAGAAAAATACCACATAATAGGTAGATATGGTGGACACAAATGGCATGGATTTTGGCTCAAGGTGTTTGGATGCACGAGAAGCATTTCCTCTCAGTACAAGGTTTGGGCTAGCAAGGTTGTTTGAAGCAAACACAAGTATGAACAGGTACAGCAAAACTCACACAAGAACATATTGCAAGCATTATAAGGCTCTACACTGTCTTCCTTGTTGTTCAAACACTTTACCCGAAAATATCTAGACTTAGAGAGATCAATCATGCAAACCAAATTAAACAAGCTCTACAGTAGTTCTTCATTAATAGATTAAACTACATGATGCAAGAGCTTAAACATGATCTAAGAGAGCTCAAACAATTGCCAAATTGTCAAACCATATGCATCATTTTCCAATTCCAACCAAATAGCAATTTAACGAAGCAATAAGCTTTCGCCATGAACATTAAAGCACAATTAAGAACACAAGTGTTCCATATGAAAAAGCGGAGCGTAATATCTCCAATATAAGGATGGCGAGATCCAACTTTATTCAAAACAAAACAAAAATAAAAACAAACCGACGCTCCAAGTAAAGAACATAAGAATGTGACGAAATAAAAATATAGTTTCACTAGAAGTGACCTGATAATGTTGTCGATGAAGAAGGGGATGCCTTGGGAATCCCCAAGCTTAGATGCTTGAGTCTTCTTAAAATATGCAGGGATGAACCACCGGGGCATCCCCAAGCTTAGACCTTTCGCTCTTCTTGATCATAGTATATCATCCTCTTCTCTTGACCCTTGAAAACTTCCTTCACACAAACTTCAAGCAAACTCATGAGAGGGTTAGTGCATAACCAAAATTTCACATATTCAGAGGTGAAACAATCATTCTTAACACTTCTTGACATTGCACAAAGCTTCTGAAAGTTAATGGAACAAACAAACTCATTCAACATAGTAAAAGCGGCAATGCGAAATAAAAGACAGAATCTGTCAAAAACAGAACAGTTCGTAAAGATGCATCTGGACTGGACACTTAACTTGCTCAAATGGAAAAACTCAAAACTAATGAAAGTTGCGTACATATCTGAGGATCACGCTCGTAAATTTGCAGATATTTTCGATTTTTTTACAGAGACTTGTGCCAGAATTCGTGACAGACAGCAATGCTGTTTCTGCGCAGCGATCCCAAATATAACATCAACTTTAGCATAGAAACTTTACTTGGCACAAAAACATGATAAGGAGAGGTTGCTACAGTAGTAAACAACTTCCAAGACTCAACAAAACAAAAAAATTGCTGTAGTAAAATAAACACATGGGTTATCTCCCAAGAAGTGCTTTTCTTTAACGCCTTTCAGCTAGGCGCAGAAAGTGCAAATCAAGTAACATCAAGAGTAGAAGCATCAACATCATAACTTGTTCTAATAATAGAATCAAAAGGCAACTTCATTCTCTTTCTAGGGAAGTGTTCCATACCTTTCTTGAGAGGAAATTGATATCTAATATTACCTTCCTTCATATCAATAACAGCACCAACGGTTCGAAGAAAAGGTCTTCCCAACACAATAGGACAAGATGCATTGCATTCGATATCCAAGACAACAAAATCAACGGGGACAAGGTTATTGTTAACCGTAATGCGAACATTATCAATCCTCCCCAAAGGTTTCTTTTTAACATTATCAGCAAGATTAACATCTAAATAACAATTCTTCAATAGTGGCAAGTCAAGCATATCATAAATCTTTTTAGGCATAACAGAAATACTTGCACCAAGATCACATAAAGCATTACACTCAAAATCATTGAATTTCATTTTAATGATGGGCTCCCAACCATCTTCTAATTTCCTAGGAATAGAAGCTTCAAGTTTTAATTTCTCTTCCCTAGCTTTAATGAGAGCATTTGTAATGTGTTTTGTAAAGGCTAAATTTATAGCACTAGCATTGGGACTTCTAGCAAGTTTTCGTAAGAACTTTATAACTTCAGTAATATGACAATCATCAAAGTCTAAACCATTATGTTCTACTGTCAACACCCGGATTTTTAAGTCCAGATGCCTATTATGCCATTCATCGCAATCCCAGGAATATTGTTTTTGCGAGACATAATAGATTGATATCACAACACATCATTCATTACAACACATAATCGTCTTACAACAAAGGATCACAGGATCCAGTCTTATTACAACATAGTGGATCTAGAGATCCTATTACAAAACACATAGCGGAAGCGAAGTAACGGTCGCGGTCCATTTGTTCCACAGGCAACTGTTGACGTCAGGAGCGGTCCTAGTTGTTGTAGACGTTCTGCTGACCATCTTCTTCGTATAACTGTTCACCTTCATAATCTGGCCATTTGAATAGCCAGGGACAAAGCCATGAGTACTTTTAAAGTACTCGCAAACTAATACTAGTATAGCACTATCACTTGTGGTAAGGGGATACTAAGCTCTAGGTTTATTTGCATAAAGCCAAGTTTATTTTATAAACATTTAGTAAAGATGCTTGAATCACTTAGACTAACTCAAGTGGGAACATTAGTGTCATTCCCACAACTTTGTTGTGATTCAATTCACAATCACCATTCATCTTTCAAATTCAAGTCACCAGTCACATGTCCCATTTTTGATAATGGTCTGATGACGGAACAGTATGGCCTTTCCAATCGTCCGTAACCGTGGACACGGCTATTCGAATAATTCTACACTCTGCAGAGGTCGTACACTTGGGCCACAATATTTGCAATAATCCGTCAGGGTTAACTGGCCCTGATTTATCATACTCCGTATGCGGACTACCAACCATAACCTTTCACTTATATACTCTAGTACAGGCACCTCTCCCCATGAGCTTGGCCTCCCAGTGAAGACAAACCGCCTGGGAACTGCACAGGGCTTGGGCCGGACAATTCACCTCATTCACGTCATATCACTTCTTTTGTTGAGGCAGCCTTCAGCTTAACCCCGATGACGCTTGTTTAGAGGGAACCCATACTAAAGCACATAAATTTCTAGTTAAGCCCTTACCCATATTGGGTATTGTGGGGGTACTTTCAAAATTGGAATGGTATCGCATCCGAACCCAACCATCAGTTTTATATCAAAAATCACTATCTTCTCTTGGTCATATTCACCTTCAAAGTCATTCAATGGAATGAACCATCATTCCAAGGTTTCAACTTCATTTCAAGTCATATGTTCCCAATCTAGAGTAGTCAAATTTTTGATTGATTAGCACTAGCAACTAGTCATGAGAGGTGCTAGCTAGCTTTCATAGCTTTAGACTATATTTGATAGTCTTGTCCTACTCTAGAACAAGTGGATCATGAATCAAAAAGTAAACTTTGATAAATCAAAAGCATTAACGCTTGTAAGGTAAAAACTTGGGATAGGTTCATAAAGTAAAAAGTAAGGGTGCCTTGCTCTTGTAGAGCTTTGCACTTAGTTTTAGCAAGGGTTAGCTTGCCTTGATTGGTGAAGTGATCAAAGTGTTCTTCTTCTTCCTCTTGGTAGAATACCTCCTCCTCTTGATAGTCTCCGGTACTAGCGTCTATAAACGAATACGAGGATACAATCACCAAACAATACTTAAGTACTCTTAATTAGCCTTAGTGGCTCACACAATGATCTAGCATCACTACTTAACATTTATTACAAGATTATGCTAGGGTTTTCTTATTTAATAATAGGAAAATAATTTCCTCTCATTGAAAAATGGAGTTAGGGTTTCTCTTTGGTTTGGTGAGAAATAATTTCCTCTCATTGAATCTTCTTAAGATTTAATTTCTCTTATGAATAATATATGACCTAGGTTGACTAAAGTCAACCTCTTCATACTTATCATTTGAGAAAATGATTTAAATGAGGTTCCATACCTCATGCAATTTAATACTAACATGGTAGTGATTTAATGCCACCAAATAATTTAATATGAGGTTACTTAGACTATGATCACTACCTCATGTTGAATCACTTGAGAACAATATTTAAATGAGAGAAATATCTCTCATATGATTTAACACAGAGTGATATCTAATTTAAAGGACTACCATTGAGGTGATTTAATATTTTTAAATAACCAGGGATGATCCCATGTTGACCAAGGTCAACACTTCACACTTAGTATTTGAGAAAGTGAGTTAAATGAGATTCATCATCTCATGTGATTTAATTAATCTTTGGAAAATTTAAATATTATTTAGATTTAAGATTTATAAGTGAGCAAGTATGAGCCTAGGAAATTAAAGGTCAAAACATTACTTCATTTTATTTGAGAAAGATGATTTAAATGAGGTGAGCACCTCATACCATTTTAATAACACCTTACCATGGTTTAATATCAGTAACAAATTTAAGGTGAGTTTTAATAACATGGTATCTATCTCATATTAATTTGGTTGAGGCAAGATTTAAATGAGACCAAAGTCTATTATATGATTTAATAAATAGGTTTGAAATATTTAAATACTACTTATGAGAATGATTAAATATTTTCAAAGTGGAACCTATGGGTTATTAATACATGTGTTATTCATTCTTATTGAACTATTTGGACTAATGATTTATGGGAGAAGTTATACCTCATATAAATTAAACTATCATCTAAATGATTTCAAAATCTATAAGTAACTAAGCATGAGACTTACTTGACCAAGGTCAGTACCTCTATTTGAATTACTTAAGGTCACAATTTGAATGAGAGATAAGCCCCCATACTATTTAAATAAGTTTATGTGTATGTATTAAATAGTCTAGAAATGGCTCCATAGCCCTTATTTAACTCTAGTCCATGATCATGCAAAACAACTATGCTATATTTTTGCATAAACAATTAGATTATGTCAAATGTGATTTATTAGAGTTGGAATCAACTTAAAATCATTTATAGATAATTTCTAATATTTATTTGAAGTCAGAAAAGGCCCTGCCTTGTTATTTTTATCATTTAAATTTAATTTCGAATTTGGACATGAGGCCAGTGACATTGTTTAGATAATTTCATGAGCTTTCTAAATATATAAAATTTGCTAGATTTGGTTTGGTAGATTTCAAACTATTTAATTTTGAAGTTGGCACCAGTATTGAATTTAGCTAAAAGGATTAAATCAAATTCTGAATTTCGTGGGCCGCGCGGGAAAAGCCTACGGGCTAAACAGATTAAACGGACTGGGCCGGCCCAACTAACGTTTCACAGCCGCGGGCCAGCCTGACATAGGGTCCCACGCGTCGTCTCTTTTTAACCCGAAACGGTACCTGTGAACGCGAGCTGATGGATCAGACGGAGATCGGACGGTGGGGCTTCGTCGTCAACGTCGGGGGAGAGGAGCTCGCTGCGCCGGCGAGGTAGGGGGTCGGAGGGCGTCCTAGGCCACCGGCGGTCGAGGGAGAGGGGTGAGACGAGGTTGTCGAGGGTGTAGAAGACCCTGGTACCGCGGCGAGGCTCGGGGCTGCTCCAATCGATGGCGATGGTCTGCGAGCTCCGGCGGGCCTCAGCTTCCAATTGCTGCTGCTCCGGCGAGGTGGGGCTAAATTGAGGTGGGGAGAGTGATCAGTGAAGAGAGGGGAGCAAAGTGTGTGAAGAAGTCGAGCGCTGAGGTGCTCTATTTATAGCCGGCGAGGGTGGCCGTGAGGTGCTGCAAGGGAGCGTCGACGGCGTGGCCTCTCCGTCGATCGAAAGGGCAAGCTAGGATGCGCGTGGTGTAGGCGACGGCTAGGAGATGCTCTGGGTGTAGCTGTTGCGTCCAGGGCGTGATAGGATCGCTCGGGCGCATGCACTTTGTACCCCAGTACTCGCGGCATGATTCCGGCGAGGACGACGGTGACGAGGCAGCTGCGATCGTTCGAGTGTGTCTACGCGTTAGAGGTGAGGGTGGTAGTGCTTGTTTCAGACGTAGGCATGCAGGGGAAGGACGGCGTCGATCAAGTGCTCGGCGTACTGGCGCGTTCCAGAGCGTGGTCACCGCGTGCCTGGCACGTCCTGGCATGGTGCTGGGCGTGCTGGTGCTGGCCAATGCCGTGTAAGCTTTGAGCTAGAAATGGTACTGGCGTGTGTAGGAGAATGAGAGCTACCTATTTGACATGGTAGGGCTGGCCAGAGAGAGGTAGAGAGGATGAGTGGCAAAGGGGGTGGCATGGTGCACGGCATGGATGAAAAGTGACCATGCCGTTGCTTTCAACAGAGCCAAAGTGCTTGGCTTGATGCAGAGAGGGTACAAGGATGTTAATGATCACAATTGGAAAGGAGTTTAGGCTAAAATCTGATGGATAATAGAGTGTATGCCAAATTCAGAATCATGCCTGCAAGGTGTTTGATGAAATGGCCGCATGAAGAAAAATTTAGAATTTTGCAATTCTTTTTGGTGGAGTTCATTTATATAATTAATGTGATGGAATGGTGGTGGTGGTGCTCATTTTGGTGAAGGTTTACAAGAATTCCAAAATGGGGTCATCTTCACATAGTTTCAAAGTCTCCACTTGTCAAAATCATACTGGTCAACCTAGTCAACATTAACCCTGATGGTCAACATGAAAGTTGTAGACCTTGACATGGTCTTGGATGACATGGCATTGGTTGACTAAGTTTAGTTTGAGAATTGAGAAATACAGAGGGGTAAAGTGGGGAACATTTTATAAAATGGCCAAATGACCATTATCACATGTATGTTGATTTTGAGATTTTCTTTGATTTGATTTTGGTTTCTTTGATGCAATTGTGTTTATTTATCATATATAAACATTTTACAAGCAAGAGATCAAGCAATGGTGGCCTTGGTTGAAGATTTGCAATTTGGCATAATGTGTATGTGAGTGAAATTTGGGAATCTTCTCCCCATTTGAATTCTCTCCTTTTGATTTGACTTTTGTTGACTCTAATGTGGTTCTTATTAGTTTAGAAACATTTTAAGAGCATTGAACCCAATTCAAATGGTCTTATTCAAAGATTTGCAAATTTGGCCTTAATACATAAGAGATGATGTGTCACTTTTTACTAAACTTGTAAATGGTTGATCTTGCTTCACTTGGACATGGGTTAGGGTCCATTTAGTGTTATATTAGGTTTAGAGATGGTTTCACACCATTTAGTCAAGGTTTAGAGACATAGGTCAAGGTTTGGTGAAATGACTATGTGTCACATATGCTTTTATGCATATGTTGCATTTGATTTTTAATTTGACTTGGTTTGACCCAATTGGTGTTGTTGAGTGTTGAAATGGTATATGGAGGTGATCCAACCATTCATCATAAGTCCTAGGGTCAATTTTCTTAAATTCCCAAATTTGCTATTTTACTCTCATATGCCTCTATGGCATTTTTAATCTCTTTTTATTTTATTGGAAAATAACTTGATTTAGGTTTGATAAGTACTAGGTAGGGTGTGTAAGGTTTTTCCAAACCCCTATCCAAAGTATAGGAGCTTAGGGTAAAGATTTCTAAAATAGCCATAGGCACATATGCCTTTTTCTTATTTAACTTCCTTTTATTTTATTTTAATTGGGATGATGAAAAGAGGGGTGAGGTTTTAGGGTTTAGGATTATTTCAAATACTACTAACAAGCAATCATGGCAATAGCACAAGAATTAAGCAGGATTATTATTTACCAAACTTAATTTAATAAAAGTTTTTGTTGGTTCCAAAATTTGGAACTAGGGAAATTTGTTTATTTTGTGTTGAATTTCTGGGATGTTACAAACCCTTCCCCCTTAAACAAATCTCGTCCCGAGATTTTAAGAGGAGTTAGGTTCCTAAGAGATATTGAGCATTTTGATTTAACAGGAAGGCATACTTGTCAGGGTCTGGGGTGCTTCCTGAGCTTCAGTGGCCGTTATGTGATAGAAACGTCCGTTGTTGTTGTTCTGGTTCCTTCTACTTGCAAAGCGGCGCTGTTGTTGGGCAGGTGCAGGGGTGTTGGCGGCAGTCTTGGCAAGCTTCTTGGGACACTCTTTGGAGTAGTGGCCCACAACTCCACATTCATAGCAGTTTACAGTGGACTTGTCCTTCGGGGTGACGGGGATGGCATTGCTTCCAGTTCTCGGGCCAATGTTGGTGTTGGTGTGGTTCCCATTGTGGTGGTGGCTGTTGGGGTTGCGGTTGTTATTGTTGTTGCCTCCGGGCTTCGGGGGTCCTCCGTGGTTGTTGCTGTATTGGGGCGATAAGTCTGAGTGGCCTGTTGTTTCTGGGGGTGAATCCTCCAGAGGAGTTATTGCGGTGCTTCTGGGTATGGTGGGGTCCACTCTGGTTCATCATTCTGCGCTTGCGGTTCTCATTGGCCTGATGCAGCTTTCCTTCCATCTGTATGGTTGAGTCTACGAGGGCTTCAAGGTCAGCGAACGGGATATTCACTAACACAGTTTGCATCTCGTCGTGCAGTCCGTTCAGAAATCTTTCCTTTCTCTTCTCATTTGTGTCGGTCTCGTCCGGGGCGTACCTTGACAAAGTGAGAAACCTGTCGCGGTATTCCACCACGGACATTCTTCCTTGCTTGAGTTCACGGAACTCGTCTCTCATTTTCTTGATTAATCCTTGAGGCACATGGTACTTGCTGAACTTCAGCTTGAAGTCTTCCCATGTCATCATTTGTCCCGCATTCATTGCACGGGCACTAGTCCACCAGGCTCTTGCAGGTCCTGACAGGTAGTGGGTGGCAAACAGTACTTTTTCTGCGGCTTCAACTCCCGCAACTTCAAGGTTGTTCTCTATGGTCTGGTGTTGGAGATATGCCCAAGAGGCAATAATAAATGATTATTATATATCTTTGTGTTTATGATAATGTTTACATACCATGCTATAATTGTATTAACCGAAACATTGGTACATGTGTGATATGTAGACAAACAAGAAGTCCCTAGTATGCCTCTTAAACTAGCTTGTTGATTAATGGATGATTAGTTTCATAATCATGAACATTGGATGTTATTAATAACAAGGTTATGTCATTGTATGAATGATGTAATGGACACACCCAATTAAGCGTAGCATAAGATCTCGTCATTAAGTTATTTGCTATAAGCTTTCGATACATAGTTACCTAGTCCTTATGACCATGAGATCATGTAAATCACTTATACCGGAAAGGTACTTTGATTACACCAAACACCACTGCGTAAATGGGTGGCTATAAAGGTGGGATTAAGTATCCGGAAAGTATGAGTTGAGGCATATGGATCAACAGTGGGATTTGTCCATCCCGATGACGGATAGATATACTCTGGGCCCTCTCGGTGGAATGTCGTCTAATGTCTTGCAAGCATATGAATAAGTTCATAAGAGACCACATACCACGGTACGAGTAAAGAGTACTTGTCAGGAGACGAGGTTGAACAAGGTATAGAGTGATACCGAAGATCAAACCTCGGACAAGTAAAATATCGCGAGACAAAGGGAATTGGTATTTTATGTGAATGGTTCATTCGATCACTAAAGTCATCGTTGAATATGTGGGAGCCATTATGGATCTCCAGATCCCGCTATTGGTTATTGGTCGGAGTGAGTACTCAACCATGTCCGCATAGTTCACGAACCGTAGGGTGACACACTTAAAGTTGGATGTTGAAATGGTAGTACTTGAATATGGAATGGAGTTCGAATATTTGTTCGGAGTCCCGGATGAGATCCCGGACATCACGAGGAGTTCCGGAATGGTCCGGAGAATAAGATTCATATATAGGAAGTCATATTCCAAGTTTGGAAATGATCCGGTGCATTTATGGCAGGTTCTAGAAGGTTCTAGAAAAGTCCGGAAGAAAGTCACTTTGGAAGGCGGAGTCCCGAAGGGACTCCACCACCATAGCCGGCCAACCCTAGGGGTGGAGTCCCAGGTGGACTCCACCTAAGGTGGCCGGCCACCCCCTCCCAAGGGAAAGTGGGAATCCCACCTCTAGTGGGAGTCCTAGCTTGGGTAGGTTTCATGTCATATGGAAGGTTTTGGTTTGGGGTCTTATTCGAAGACTTGTAGACCAACTCTTGGGTGTTCCACCTATATAATGAGGGCCAAGGGGAGGGGGCCGGCCACCACAACAAGCCACAAGCTGGCCGCACCCTTTGAGGCCGGCCACCCCCTCTCCCCAAACCCTAGCGCCCCGCTCCTCCACCATATCCCGCACGCTTAGCGAAGCTCCGCCGGATTTCTCCACCGCCACCGACACCACGCCGTCGTGCTGTCGGATTCAAGAGGAGCTACTACTTCCGCTGCCCGCTGGAACGGGGAGGTGGACGTCGTCTTCATCAACAACCGAACGTGTGACCGAGTACGGAGGTGCCCGTTCGTGGCGCCGGAACCGATCGTGATCAAGATCTTCTACGCGCTTTTGCAAGCGGCAAGTGATCGTCTACCGCAGCAATAAGAGCCTACTCTTATAGGCTTTGGAATCTCTTCAAGGGTTAGTCTTGATCATCCCCTCGTTGCTACCGTCTTCTAGATTGCATCTTGGCTTGGATTGCGTGTTCGCGGTAGGAAATTTTTTGTTTTCTATGCTACGTTATCCTACAGTGGTATCAGAGCCGTGTCTATGCATAGATGGTTGCACGAGTAGAACACAATGTTTTTGTGGGCGTTGATGCTTATGTTGTCTTTAGTTTGAGTACTTTGCATCTTTGTGGCATAGTGGGATGAAGCGGCTCGGGCTAACTTTACATGACCGCGTTCATGAGATTTGCTCCACGCTTGACATGCAACTTGTATTGCATAAGTGGCTTTGCGGGTGTCTGTCTCTCCTACTATAGTGAAGATTCAATTTACTCTTCTATTGACAACACTAGTATCACCGTTGTGGTTCATGTTCGTAGGTAGATTAGATCTTACTCGAAAACCCTAAACCACGTAAAATATGCAAACCAAATTAGAGACGTCTAACTTGTTTTTGCAGGGTTTGGTGATGTGATATGGCCATAATGTGATGATGAATATGTATGAGATGATCATTATTGTATTGTGGCAACCGGCAGGAGCCTTATGGTTGTCTTTAATTTTCATGTTGAGTAGTATTTCAAAGTAGTTGTAATAGTTGCTACATGAGGTGAACAACCATGAAGCCGGCGCCATGAACCTTGACGCTACGCCGACGATGATGGAGATCATGCCCGAAGATGATGGAGATCATGTCCGTGCTTTGGAGATGAAGATCAAAGGCGCAAAGACAAAAGGGCCATATCATATCACATATGAATTGCATGTGACGTTAATCCTTTATGCATCTTATTTTGCTTAGATCGCGACGGTAGCATTATAAGATGATCCCTCACATTAATATCAAGATAATAAAGTGTTCTTCCCTCGTATGCACCGTTGCATTGTTCGACGTTTTGAAGCATCTCGTGATGATCGGGTGTGATAAACTCAACATACAACGGGTGTAAGCCATGTTGCACATGCGGAATACTTGGGTTTGCTTGACGAGCTTAGCATGTACAGACATGGCCTCGGGACAATGGAAACCGAAAGGTTGAACACGAGTCATATGGATGATATGATCAACATGTTGATGTTCACCATTGAAACTACATCATCTCACGTGATGATCGGTTTTGGTGTAGTGGATTTGGATCGTGTACCACTTTACAACTATGAGGGATGTTGTATTAAGTGGGAGTTCATTAGTAATTAGATTAAAACATGAACTAATTATCATAAACATAGTCTGAGTAGTATTTTGAATTAATTTGTAGTATTGGCATCCGTTTTTCTACCAAACGCTAGTCTTGTAATTGAGATAGAAATACTGTTAAGTCTGACAAAGAAACTTTACGGACTGGTACCGTATTGTTAAAGAATCAAGAAATGATTTAGTCCTATTGCAAACTTTTAGTAAACCTCACATTGTTGATTCAAAGAGCTATGGTTTCAATTAGTACCTAAAGTTATCTTGTCTCCGTGAAACTTGAAGTTCAAATCTGTTTGAAAAGTAAGGAGCTGAAAATTTAGTTTTCAGAAATAATCAAGGTACGAGATATATGTGATATCTAAGACCTTATTACAAGATGATAGAATATAAATTTGGTGAGACTACATAAACTCATAAGTTTTATGGGAATGTACGAAGGTTGAAGACGCAAGACGTCCCAATCCTCCAACTATAGGGACACTAACAATATTCGCATATCCATGAAGTGATTGTCCTTAGTATGCACCGTTGCTAAGACTCGTCGTTTCGAAGCATCACGTGATGATCGGGTGTTATAGATTCTACGTGTGCTTACAACGGATGCAAGCCAGATTTGCACATACAAATACTAAGGTTAAACTTTATGAGCCTAGCATGTACATACATGGTCTCAAAAAGTTGTCATGAATTGATGGATAAAATTATGAGTGAAATTGTTCATCATAGTTACTAATAAGTGAAATCTAGAACACTTGTCATATGATGATCAACTTCAAAGTAAAAACCTCAAGGTTATTGGTATTTGACCAACAAACCTAGAAGTTATTGATGTTGAAGTGTTTTTCTGAATAATGAGGAAAGCTAAAAGAGAAACTGCAAAAGATATTCTGGCAGAAATAAAGAAAAGACTAGAAAGTCTAGCTCAGGTGTATATAAATGATATACATGTTATGGATGTATTCCTAGTTTAGTCACACAATGAAATTCTTGGGTATTAGTGCTATATTGGTTGGTATGAAGTGTCATACAAAACAACACAATACAAGAATACAATGGCCTAAGTGACTGACAAGGAATATGATAGGAATACACGTCTGGAACAAAATAAAGTGCTATTATGTTCGTCGTTGGCATTCTATCTAGCCATTAGAATTTATAATAAAGAACTTAATAATTGTTATTTTGCTCTGGTCAAATGAAAACAATGAGTTGTTCAAATTATGACATTACTCCATGTACGATGGATAAGTTATTATAAATCTTAATGGTGAAACACATATACATAAAACTGACGCTAAAATGCCATAAGGCAAATGATTTGAATTCCGCTTATCTGTGGAACCGCCATTTAGGTCATGTTAGAAAGGAACGCATGAAGGAACTCCATGCAAATGGATTTTTTGGAGTCACTTGATTTTTGAATCATTTGACGCTTGCAAATCTTTTCTAAAGAGAATGATTAAAATACCGTTCATAGGCCAAGAGTTGAACGGGCAACTAACTTAGTGAAAAATACATGATGATGTATATGGTTCACTGGGCATAGTTGTGTGCGGGAGATTCTTCTACTTCATGAAAACTTTCAACAATGAATTGAGTATATATATGTGGATATATTCAATAAGGAAGAAGTTTGAAACATTTGAATGGATTCAAATAAATTTCAGCATGAAGTGGAAATCATCGTAATAGAAAAATCAAATATCTATGATTGGATCATGGTGGAAATATTTGAATTACGAGTTTTAGCGAACATCTAAGAGAGTTATGAAATTGTTCTACAACTCACGTTTCTTGGAGTATCATAGTGATGATGAAGTATCCAAGAGATGTATCCAAACCTTGTTGGATCAATGATGAGATAAGATATTAACGCCATTATATTTTTGTGGATTATGCTTTAGTGACTACCGCTTTTACACTGAATAGAGCATCTTCATGATCCGTTGAAATGACACCATACGAGTTATGGCATGGGTATAAACCCTGATAGTCTTTTCTTAAATTTTGGTATGCATAGCATAAGTAAATAAATTTACAACCAAAATCGGATGAATGTCTTTGTTGGTTATCCCAGAGATTTGATTGGGAATTCTTTCCACAAGACAAAGACAAAAGTGTTTGTCAATGTTTCTTATTTCCAAGAAATTGTTTCTAGTGAAGTATTTGAGTGGGAGGACAATATAATTTGATAAGGTTTATGAACCTGAGCATAATGATCAGAGTAGCGCAGCATCGGAATTTGTTTCGGAAGCGGCCACGACGATCATGGCTCCCATGACTACAAAGTGTTTTAGCCATGGAGATCGAAATACATATTGAACCTTGTAGGTATGGTTTACTTTGTGATCAAATAAATGATTTGTGAACAAAGGATTGATTTTGAACAATGATAAACCAACTACAAACAAAGAAGTTATGATGGGCCCTGACTCCGTTAAAATGGCTATATGCCATGAAATCCAAGATAGATAAATATTTTTTGAAAGTAAATGGATCTATAAAATTGATGGACTTGGATGGAATATCCTTAAAGAAGCTCGACTTGTCGAAAAATTGTTTACGACAAAGTTCAAAGAGTTGACTACGATAAGATTAGATCTTCCGTAGCAATGCTTATAGTCTATGTGGATTATTCTAGTAATCGCTACATATTTCTTTATGAGATATGCTAGTAGGATGGCAAAATACACTACTTAACAGAAGTGTGTATTAAAGGTGTATACAAGATACAACCAAGAGTTTTGCTGGTCCGTGGAATACTAGATAGGTATACGAACTTCAATTGGATGAAGTAAGTATCACGGAGTTAGAATCTTCACCAGATGAAATAGTCAAAGAGTTTTTGATTTCATCAGAGACGATGAAGAGGCTTGCATTTGCAAGAAATTAAGTGGGAGCGCTAAGACACATTTATAATACTTTATGTAGGTGACATATAGTTGGTTATAAATGATGTAATTATATACTTGATTAAAAGGTTTCATTGAGAATTAACTTCAATGAAAGGATATGGACTGAAACAAATTTAGTGTCAAGATCTATGAAGATAGATTGAAACACATAAATAAGTTTAAGTCAAAGTACATATGATGGATATTGAAGTAGTTCAATATAGAAATATTAAGAAAATGTTCTTGTCATGTGAAGGTTTAACAAGACTTGAGTGTATCTGACACTCAATGAGTAAAAACACATGAGTGATTATAGATCACGAATAACATGTACACAATCAGATATCATGTGCTATAAAGTGTTATGAGCATATACCAGAATGATTCATATGATGATCATTGAACGACAGTAAGAATATCCTTAAGTACTTTAGAAGAACTAAGGATATATATATATATTTTTGTATGAAGAAATGACAAACAAATCGCTGTAAGGTGTTACACCGATATTGGTTTTGTCACATATAAAATATAATTTCAAATCTCAAATTAGACTAAGTGTTGTTTAAAAGGTAGCACAATGAGCTAGAAGTTGTCTATGCTAGATTTAGAAGAGTTCTAAATATTGTGATGGATTCTACAAAAGAAGGCAGAATATGTCATTGTTTTGACAATGACAAAGGATGTTAAGTCAGGAGGTTCTTTGAGAACTTGGTGTAGTTCCGACAAAGTCAGAACTTTGAAGCTATATTGTGTGTGACAATATTAGTGACATATTTCAGACCGCGGAATTAAGGTTCCACCAGAGGACTAAGCATATATGCCGACTCATTTGGAAAATGAGTGATGCGCTGAGACGCATATGAATTGCAAAATACATACGTTTCTGAGCATGTCAGAACCGTTGACTAAAACCTCTCCCGTGAGCAAAACATGATAAAGCACCAGAAGGCCAAGGTGTTATATCTTTACAAATGTAAACTAGATTATTGACTCTAGTGCAAGTGGGAGACTGTTGGAGATATGCCCAAGAGGCAATAATAAATGATTATTATATATCTTTGTGTTTATGATAATGTTTACATACCATGCTATAATTGTATTAACCGAAACATTGGTACATGTGTGATATGTAGACAAACAAGAAGTCCCTAGTATGCCTCTTAAACTAGCTTGTTGATTAATGGATGATTAGTTTCATAATCATGAACATTGGATGTTATTAATAACAAGGTTATGTCATTGTATGAATGATGTAATGGACACACCCAATTAAGCGTAGCATAAGATCTCGTCATTAAGTTATTTGCTATAAGCTTTCGATACATAGTTACCTAGTCCTTATGACCATGAGATCATGTAAATCACTTATACCGGAAAGGTACTTTGATTACACCAAACACCACTGCGTAAATGGGTGGCTATAAAGGTGGGATTAAGTATCCGGAAAGTATGAGTTGAGGCATATGGATCAACAGTGGGATTTGTCCATCCCGATGACGGATAGATATACTCTGGGCCCTCTCGGTGGAATGTCGTCTAATGTCTTGCAAGCATATGAATAAGTTCATAAGAGACCACATACCACGGTACGAGTAAAGAGTACTTGTCAGGAGACGAGGTTGAACAAGGTATAGAGTGATACCGAAGATCAAACCTCGGACAAGTAAAATATCGCGAGACAAAGGGAATTGGTATTTTATGTGAATGGTTCATTCGATCACTAAAGTCATCGTTGAATATGTGGGAGCCATTATGGATCTCCAGATCCCGCTATTGGTTATTGGTCGGAGTGAGTACTCAACCATGTCCGCATAGTTCACGAACCGTAGGGTGACACACTTAAAGTTGGATGTTGAAATGGTAGTACTTGAATATGGAATGGAGTTCGAATATTTGTTCGGAGTCCCGGATGAGATCCCGGACATCACGAGGAGTTCCGGAATGGTCCGGAGAATAAGATTCATATATAGGAAGTCATATTCCAAGTTTGGAAATGATCCGGTGCATTTATGGTAGGTTCTAGAAGGTTCTAGAAAAGTCCGGAAGAAAGTCACTTTGGAAGGCGGAGTCCCGAAGGGACTCCACCACCATGGCCGGCCAACCCTAGGGGGTGGAGTCCCAGGTGGACTCCACCTAAGGTGGCCGGCCACCCCCTCCCAAGGGAAAGTGGGAATCCCACCTCTAGTGGGAGTCCTAGCTTGGGTAGGTTTCATGTCATATGGAAGGTTTTGGTTTGGGGTCTTATTCGAAGACTTGTAGACCAACTCTTGGGTGTTCCACCTATATAATGAGGGCCAAGGGGAGGGGGCCGGCCACCACAACAAGCCACAAGCTGGCCGCACCCTTTGAGGCCGGCCACCCCCTCTCCCCAAACCCTAGCGCCCCCCTCCTCCACCATATCCCGCACGCTTAGCGAAGCTCCGCCGGATTTCTCCACCGCCACCGACACCACGCCGTCGTGCTGTCGGATTCAAGAGGAGCTACTACTTCCGCTGCCCGCTGGAACGGGGAGGTGGACGTCGTCTTCATCAACAACCGAACGTGTGACCGAGTACGGAGGTGCTGCCCGTTCGTGGCGCCGGAACCGATCGTGATCAAGATCTTCTACGCGCTTTTGCAAGCGGCAAGTGATCGTCTACCGCAGCAATAAGAGCCTACTCTTATAGGCTTTGGAATCTCTTCAAGGGTTAGTCTTGATCATCCCCTCGTTGCTACCGTCTTCTAGATTGCATCTTGGCTTGGATTGCGTGTTCGCCGTAGGAAAATTTTTGTTTTCTATGCTACGTTATCCTACATCTGGAGCCAGTCATCAGCATCCAAGGGCTCTTCGGTTTTGCTGAACATTGGAGGGTTGGTGTTCTGGAAATTCTTCAGCCTTGAACCAGGGTGATCGTGGTTTCCACGGCCTTGATTGTTCTGAGCTAGCTGTTGCAGAGCAGTGATATTGGCCTGCCTTTCAGCGCGTTCAGCCTCTCTATCTTCCACCATGAGTGCAGATTCGCATCAGCGCATCCTGGTTGCGTTGCGATTTGGGGGTGCCATCTGAACAGGTAGATAGATCATGGGGTAAGAGGGAATTTTCTAGGGCTAGGTTTAAACTTATCACTTGAAATCTTTTGTGTGAACATTGCACATGCTTTATTTATTCACAACAAACATCATACATTACAAGCTAAAGCACTAAGGGTTTTAAGAACCCTTTTTCCATAAACTACGATACATGGTGCGGGATACAACTCACACCTACGTAAGTGAAGCTAGTGCAACTATTCCTCATTGTCTTCATCCACATCGATGGGAATGATCCCATCCTCTGCAGCCTCCAGAAACTCGTAGTCCTCCTCATCAGTGAACTCGTCATCCTCAAAGTCGTTGTCGTCACTCAGGAAGTCATCGCCTCCTTGGATGTCTTCTCCATCCTCCTCCATCTCCTGGATCTGGTCCTGCTGTGTCCGGACAGTCACCTCTAAAGTGCGAATCTTCTCGCGAAGACGGGTGATAGTAGCGACATTCTTGGCGCGCTGCAGGCGGAGTGACCGGCGGTCCTTGGCGAGTAGTCTGATGGCGTCAGCATGATGAGCCAAAGCCATCTGGGCACGGTGGGAGTGGACACGTGTCAGCTCCAGATCCTTCCGGGTCTCATGAAGCATAAAGTCCAAATGCTGCACATGAATCTTGAGCACCGGGTGCGAAGAGAGTGCCATGGGCTCTCCCATGGTGTCGTGCCTCGCGAAGTGGGCGAAGCGGCTTCCCCGGAGTGCGGCGATGTTCTGTCCGCACACCCGAGCAAGTCCCTCCTGAAGGGCGTGAGCAAGACCGTCCACCCAGCTGTATGCCTTGAAGGAGAAAAGGATCCTCTCCGAGATGGGAGGTTCCGAACTTCCCTTCAAGTCAGCGGTGATCATCCACTGCTGTTCCCCAGCGGGGGTGTTGTGGATCCGGACTCCGTGGAACTGGGGAGGTGGGCGTTCGAGCTTCTCGGACACCAGGTACAAGTCGCGCTCAAACACCAGACTTCCTCCGTTTTCCAGATCGTAGGTCTCCGTCTGGACGTAAGGCTCCATCTGAAAGTGAAATGGATAAGTAAGTTAGAGATGTGAACAAGTGTGGCAAAATTTTAATGGATTTGTAAGGAGGTGCATGACTTATTATTTTTAAGAAGATCTGGTCGAGAAGAAACAGAATAAGTTTTTCACAAATACTCCCTTCAATTGTTTTTAGAAACTAAAATTTTCCGAACGTCCATTCTAACTAGGGTCTCCTAAGGTCAAACAATGGCTCTGATACCAACTTGTCAACACCCGGATTTTTAAGTCCAGATGCCTATTATGCCATTCATCGCAATCCCAGGAATATTGTTTTTGCGAGACATAATAGATTGATATCACAACACATCATTCATTACAACACATAATCGTCTTACAATCACATGATCCAGTCTTAATACAACATAGTGGATCTAGAGATCCTATTACAAAACACATAGCGGAAGCGAAGTAACGGTCGCGGTCCATTTGTTCCACAGGCAACTGTTGACGTCAGGAGCGGTCCTAGTTGTTGTAGACGTTCTGCTGACCATCTTCTTCGTATAACTGTTCACCTTCATAATCTGGCCATTTTGAATAGCCAGGGACAAAGCCATGAGTACTTTTAAAGTACTCGCAAACTAATACTAGTATAACACTATCACTTGTGGTAAGGGGATACTAAGCTCTAGGTTTATTTGCATAAAGCCAAGTTTATTTTATAAACATTTAGTAAAGATGCTTGAATCACTTAGACTAACTCAAGTGGGAACATTAGTGTCATTCCCACAACTTTGTTGTGATTCAATTCACAATCACCATTCATCTTTCAAATTCAAGTCACCAGTCACATGTCCCATTTTTGATAATGGTCTGATGACGGAACAGTATGGCCTTTCCAATCGTCCGTAACCGTGGACACGGCTATTCGAATAGTTCTACACTCTGCAGAGGTCGTACACTTGGGCCACAATATTTGCAATAATCCGTCAGGGTTAACTGGCCCTGATTTATCATACTCCGTATGCGGACTACCAACCATAACCTTTCACTTATATACTCTAGTACAGGCACCTCTCCCCATGAGCTTGGCCTCCCAGTGAAGACACACTGTCAGCCTGGGAACTGCACAGGGCTTGGGCCGGACAATTCACCTCATTCACGTCATATCACTTCTTTTGTTGTAGAGGCAGCCTTCAGCTTAACCCCGATGACGCTTGTTTAGAGGGAACCCATACTAAAGCACATAAATTTCTAGTTAAGCCCTTACCCATATTGGGTATTGTGGGGGTACTTTCAAAATTGGAATGGTATCACATCCGAACCCAACCATCAGTTTTATATCAAAAATCACTATCTTCTCTTGGTCATATTCACCTTCAAAGTCATTCAATGGAATGAACCATCATTCCAAGGTTTCAACTTCATTTCAAGTCATATGTTCCCAATCTAGAGTAGTCAAATTTTTGATTGATTAGCACTAGCAACTAGTCATGAGAGGTGCTAGCTAGCTTTCATAGCTTTAGACTATATTTGATAGTCTTGTCCTACTCTAGAACAAGTGGATCATGAATCAAAAAGTAAACTTTGATAAATCAAAAGCATTAACGCTTGTAAGGTAAAAACTTGGGATAGGTTCATAAAGTAAAAAGTAAGGGTGCCTTGCTCTTGTAGAGCTTTGCACTTAGTTTTAGCAAGGGTTAGCTTGCCTTGATTGGTGAAGTGATCAAAGTGTTCTTCTTCTTCCTCTTGGTAGAATACCTCCTCCTCTTGATAGTCTCCGGTACTAGCGTCTATAAACGAATACGAGGATACAATCACCAAACAATACTTAAGTACTCTTAATTTGCCTTAGTGGCTCACACAATGATCTAGCATCACTACTTAACATTTATTACCAAATTATGCTAGGGTTTTCTTATTTAATAATAGGAAAATAATTTCCTCTCATTGAAATATGGAGTTAGGGTTTCTCTTTGGTTTGGTGAGAAATAATTTCCTCTCATTGAATCTTCTTAAGATTTAATTTCTCTTATGAATAATATATGACCTAGGTTGACTAAAGTCAACCTCTTCATACTTATCTTTTGAGACAATGATTTAAATGAGGTTCCATACCTCATGCAATTTAATACTAACATGGTAGTGATTTAATGCCACCAAATAATTCAATATGAGGTTACTTAGACTATGATCACTACCTCATGTTGAATCACTTGAGAACAATATTTAAATGAGAGAAATATCTCTCATATGATTTAACACAGAGTGATAACTAATTTAAAGGACTACCATTGAGGTGATTTAATATTTTTAAATAACCAGGGATGATCCCATGTTGACCAAGGTCAACACTTCACACTTAGTATTTGAGAAAGTGAGTTAAATGAGATTCATCATCTCATGTGATTTAATTAATCTTTGGAAAATTTAAATATTATTTAGATTTAAGATTTATAAGTGAGCAAGTATGAGCCTAGGAAATTAAAGGTCAAAACATTACTTCATTTTATTTGAGAAAGATGATTTAAATGAGGTGAGCACCTCATACCATTTTAATAACACCTTACCATGGTTTAATATCAGTAACAAATTTAAGGTGAGTTTTAATATAACATGGTATCTATCTCATATTAATTTGGTTGAGGCAAGATTTAAATGAGACCAAAGTCTATTATATGATTTAATAAATAGGTCTGAAATATTTAAATACTACTTATGAGAATGATTGAATATTTTCAAAGTGGAACCTATGGGTTATTAATACATGTGTTATTCATTCTTATTGAACTATTTGGACTAATGATTTATGGGAGAAGTTATACCTCATATAAATTACACTATCATCTAAATGCTTTAAAAATCTATAAGTAACTAAGCATGAGACTTACTTGACCAAGGTCAGTACCTCTATTTGAATTACTTAAGATCACAATTTAAATGAGAGATAAGCCCTCCTACTATTTGAATAAGTTTATGGGTGGGTATTAGATAGTCTAGAAATGGCTCCATAGCCCTTATTTAACTCTAGTCCATGATCATGCAAAACAACTATGCTATATTTTTGCATAAACAATTAGATTATGTCAAATGTGATTTATTAGAGTTGGAATTAACTTAAAATCATTTATAGATAATTTCTAATATTTATTTGAATTCCGAAAAGGCCCTGCCTTGTTATTTTTATCATTTAAATTTAATTTCGAATTTCGGACATGAGACCAGTGACATTGTTTAGATAATTTCATGAGCTTTCTAAATATATAAAATTTGCTAGATTTGGTTTGGTAGATTTCAAACTATTTAATTTTGAAGTTGGCACCAGTATTGAATTTAGCTAAAAGGATTAAATCAAATTCTGAATTTCGTGGGCCGCGCGGGAAAAGCCTACGGGCTAAACAGATTAAACGGACTGGGCCGGCCCAACTAACGTTTCACAGCCGCGGGCCAGCCTGACATAGGGTCCCACGCGTCAGTCTCTTTTTAACCCGAAACGGTACCTGTGAACGCGAGCCGATGGATCAGACGGAGATCGGACGGTGGGGCTTCGTCGTCAACGTCGGGGGAGAGGAGCTCGCTGCGCCGGCGAGGTAGGGGGTCGGAGGGCGTCCTAGGCCGCCGGCGGTCGAGGGAGAGGGGTGAGACGAGGTTGTCGAGGGTGTAGAAGACCCTGGTACTGCGGCGAGGCTCGGGGCTGCTCCAATCGATGGCGATGGTCTGCGAGCTCCGGCGGGCCTCAGCTTCCAATTGCTGCTGCTCCGGCGAGGTGGGGCTAAATTGAGGTGGGGAGAGTGATCAGTGAAGAGAGGGGAGCAAAGTGTGTGAAGAAGTCGAGCGCTGAGGTGCTCTATTTATAGCCGGCGAGGGTGGCCGTGAGGTGCTGCAAGGGAGCGTCGACGGCGTGGCCTCTCCGTCGATCGAAAGGGCAAGCTAGGATGCGCGTGGTGTAGGCGACGGCTAGGAGATGCTCTGGGTGTAGCTGTTGCGTCCAGGGCGTGATAGGATCGCTCGAGCGCATGCACTTTGTACCCCAGTACTCGCGGCATGATTCCGGCGAGGACGACGGTGACGAGGCAGCTGCGATCGTTCGAGTGTGTCTACGCGTTAGAGGTGAGGGTGGTAGTGCTTGTTTCAGACGTAGGCATGCAGGGGAAGGACGGCGTCGATCAAGTGCTCGGCGTACTGGCGCGTTCCAGAGCGTGGTCACCGCGTGCCTGGCACGTCCTGGCATGGTGCTGGGCGTGCTGGTGCTGGCCAATGCCGTGTAAGCTTTGAGCTAGAAATGGTACTGGCGTGTGTAGGAGAATGAGAGCTACCTATTTGACATGGTAGGGCTGGCCAGAGAGAGGTAGAGAGGATGAGTGGCAAAGGGGGTGGCATGGTGCACGGCATGGATGAAAAGTGACCATGCCCTTGCTTTCAACAGAGCCAAAGTGCTTGGCTTGATGCAGAGAGGGTACAAGGATGTTAATGATCACAATTGGAAAGGAGTTTAGGCTAAAATCTGATGGATAATAGAGTGTATGCCAAATTCAGAATCATGCCTGCAAGGTGTTTGATGAAATGGCCGCATGAAGAAAAATTTAGAATTTTGCAATTCTTTTTGGTGGAGTTCATTTATATAATTAATGTGATGGAATGGTGGTGGTGGTGCTCATTTTGGTGAAGGTTTACAAGAATTCCAAAATGGGGTCATCTTCACATAGTTTCAAAGTCTCCACTTGTCAAAATCATACTGGTCAACCTAGTCAACATTAACCCAGATGGTCAACATGAAAGTTGTAGACCTTGACATGGTCTTGGATGACATGGCATTGGTTGACTAAGTTTAGTTTGAGAATTGAGAAATACAGAGGGGTAAAGTGGGGAACATTTTATAAAATGGCCAAATGACCATTATCACATGTATGTTGATCTTGAGATTTTCTTTGATTTGATTTTGGTTTCTTTGAGGCAATTGTGGTTATTTATCATATATAAACATTTTACAAGCAAGAGATCAAGCAATGGTGGCCTTGGTTGAAGATTTGCAATTTGGCATAATGTGTATGTGAGTGAAATTTGGGAATTTTCTCCCCATTTGAATTCTCCCCTTTTGATTTGACTTTTGTTGACTCTAATGTGGTTCTTATTAGTTTAGAAACATTTTAAGAGCATTGAACCCAATTCAAATGGTCTTATTCAAAGATTTGCAAATTTGGCCTTAATACATAAGAGATGATGTGTCACTTTTTACTAAACTTGTAAATGGTTGATCTTGCTTCAATTGGACCTGGGTTAGGGTCCATTTAGTGTTATATTAGGTTTAGAGATGGTTTCACACCATTTAGTCAAGGTTTAGAGACATAGGTCAAGGTTTGGTGAAATGACTATGTGTCACATATGTTTTTATGTATATGTTGCCTTTGATTTTTAATTTGACTTGGTTTGACCCAATTGGTGTTGTTGAGTGTTGAAATGGTATATGGAGGTGATCCAACCATTCATCATAAGTCCTAGGGTCAATTTTCTTAAATTCCCAAATTTGCTATTTTACTCTTATATGCCTCTATGGCATTTTTAATCTCTTTTTATTTTATTGGAAAATAACTTGATTTAGGTTTGATAAGTACTAGGTAGGGTGTGTAAGGTTTTTCCAAACCCCTATCCAAAGTATAGGAGCTTAGGGTAAAGATTTCTAAAATAGCCATAGGCACATATGCCTTTTTCTTATTTAACTTCCTTTTATTTTATTTTAATTGGGATGATGAAAAGAGGGGTGAGGTTTTAGGGTTTAGGATTATTTCAAATACTACTAACAAGCAATCATGGCAATAGTACAAGAGTTAAGAGGATTATTATTTACCAAACTTAATTTAATAAAAGTTTTTGTTGGTTCCAAAATTTGGAACTAGGGAAATTTGTTTATTTTGTGTTGAATTTCTGGGATGTTACATCTACAGCAATAGAATCATTGTCACCAATATTTTGAAAAATTTCAGCAGTTTTATCACAAACAGCAGTTTCAGCAGTTTCAGGCAATTTTGTGCGCTTTGCACTAGGAGTAGAAACATTTCCAACACCAATTATTTTACCATTAATAGTAGGAGGTGCAGCAACATGTGAAGAATCAACATTACTAGTGGTGGTAATAGTCCATACTTTAGCTACATTATTCTCTTTAGCAAGTTTTTATTTTTCTTCTCTATCCCACCTAGCATGCAATTCAGCCAACAATCTAATATTATCATTAATTTGAACTTTGATGGCATTTGTTTTAGCAAACCTAGCATCTTCAACTTTCTCAGGCATAACTTTCAATTTTAAAAGATCAACATCAAGAGCAAGACTATCAACCTTAGAAGCAAGAATATCAATTTTACCAAGCTTTTCTTCAACAGTTTTATTGAAAGCAGTTTGTGTACTAATAAATTCTTTAAGCATCACTTCAAGACCAGAGGGTACACTCTTATTATTATTGTAAGAATTACCATAACCATTACCATTATTAGAAGGATATGGCCTAAAGTTGTTGTTACCATAATTATTCCTATAAGCATTGTTGTTGAAATTATTGTTTTTAATGAAATTCACATCAACATTTTCTTCTTGAGCAACCAATGAAGCTAAAGGAACATTATTAGGATCAATATGAGATCTACCATTTGCAAGCATAGACATAATAGCATCAATCTTATCACCCAAAGAAGAGGTTTCTTTAACAGAATTTACCTTCTTACCTTGAGGAGTTCTTTCAGTGTGCCATTCAGAGTAATTGATCATCATATCATCAAGTAATTTAGTTGCGGCGCCCAGGGTGATGGATATAAAAGTACCTCCAGCAGCTGAATCCAATAGGTTCCTCGAGGAAAAATTCAATCCTGCATAAAAGGTTTGGATGATCATCCAAGTAGTCAGTCCATGGGTTGGGCAATTCTTTACCAAAGATTTCATTCTCTCCCATGCTTGAGCAACATGTTCATTATCAAATTGTTTAAAATTCATTATGCTACTTCTCAAAGATATAATCTTAGCAGGAGGATAATATTTACTAATAAAAGCATCTTTACACTTAGTCCATGAATCAATACTATTCTTAGGCAAAGAAAGCAACCAATCTTTAGCTCTTCCTCTTAATGAGAAAGGAAACAATTTTAGTTTTATAATATCACCATCTATATCCTTATACTTTTGCATTTCACAAAGTTCAACAAAATTATTAAGATGGGCAGCAGCATCATCAGTACTAACACCAGAAAATTGCTCTCTCATAACAAGATTCAGTAAAGCAGGTTTAATTTCATAGAATTCTGCTGTAGTAGCAGGTGGAGCAATAGGAGTACATATAAAATCATTATTATTTGTGCTAGTGAAGTCACACAACTTAGTATTTTCAGGAGTACCCATTATAACAGTAGTAAAAGTAAACTAGGCAAATAAAGTAAAGACAAGTAACTAATTTTTTTGTGTTTTTGATATAGAGAACAAGACAGTAAATAAAGTAAAGCTAGCAACTAATTTTTGTGTGTGTTTTGTTTAAGTGCAGCAAACAAAGTATAAAATAAAGCAAGACAAAAACAAAGTAAAGAGATTGGAAGTGGAGACTCCCCTTGCAGCGTGTCTTGATCTCCCCGGCAGCGGCGCCAGAAAAAGTTGCTTGATGCGCGTAGATGTACACGTCCGTTGGGAACCCCAAGAGAAAGGTATGATGCGCACAGCGGCAAGTTTTCCCTCAGAAAGAAACCAAGGTTATCGAACCAGTAGGAGCCAAGAAGCACGTGAAGGTTGTTGGTGGAGGAATGTAGTGCGGCGCAACAGTGAAACCGGCGCCAACGTGGAACCTGCACAACACAATCAAAGTACTTTGCCCCAACGTACAGTGAGGTTGTCAATCTCACCGCTTGCTGAAAACAAAGGATTAAGCGTATCGAGTGAAAGATGGTGTTTGTTTGCAAAGAACAGTAAAGCAGAGAATGTATTCAGATGTAAAAGAATGGACCGGGGTCCACAGTTCACTAGTGGTGTCTCTCCAATAAGATAACTAACATGCTGGGTGAACAAATTACGCGAGCAATTGACAAATAAAGATTCAATACATATCAACGATGATTACTATGTGATTTAATCAGGGCATTACGACAAAGTACATAGACCGCTATCCAGCATGCATCTATGCCTAAATAATCCACCTTCAGGTTATCATCCGAACCCCTTCCAGTATTAAGTTGCGAACAACAAATAATTGCATTAAGTATGGTGCGTAATGTAATCAACACAAATATCCTTAGACAAAGCATCAATGTTTTATCCCTAGTAGCAACAGACATCCACAACCTTAGAACTTTCTGTCACTGTCCCAGATTTAATGGAGGCATGAACCCACTATCGAGCATAATTACTCCCTCTTGGAGTTACAAGTATCAACTTGGCCAGAGCCTCTACTAGCAACGGAGAGCATGCAAGAACATAAACAACACATATATGATAGATTGATAATCAACTTAACATAGTATTCTCTATTCATCGGATCTCACCAAACACAACATGTAGCATTACAAATAGATGATCTTGATCATGTTAGGCAGCTCACAAGATCTAATACAATGAAAGCACAAGCGGAGAAGACAACCATCTAGCTACGCTATGGACCCATAGTCCAAGGATGAACTACTCACGCATCAATCCGGAGGCGGGCATGATGATGTAGAGCCCTCCGGTGATGATTCCCCTCTCCGGGGTGCCGGAGGCGATCTCCCGAATCCCCCGAGATGGGATTGGCGCGCGCCTCGCAATGTTTTCCGTATCGTGGCTCTTACGGGGGTTTCGCGACGGAGGCTTCAAGTAGGCGGAAGGGTAGGTCAAAGGGCGTCACGAGGGCCCCACACACAGGGGCCCGGGGGCTGGGCCGCGCCGCCTGGTGTGTCGCCACCTCGTGGCCCCACTTCGTCTCCCTTTCGGTCTTCTGGAAGCTTCGTGCAAAAATAGGCCCCCTGGGCGTTGATTTCGTCCAATTCCGAGAATATTTCCTTACTAGGATTTCTGAAACCAAAAACAAAAAACAGAATGGCACTTCGGCATCTTGTTAATAGGTTAGTGCGGGAAAATGTAAAATAATGCTGTAAAGTATGTGTAAAACACTCAAGTATTGTAATAAAAGTAGCATGGAACATAAGAAATTATAGATACGTTTGCGACGTATCAGTGGACGATATAGCTTGCACCGCATCTTTCAAATCCAACTGTTAGGGTAATTGGGGTGATGTGGTTGCATGAGCTTTTAGCTTGCAAACATTAAATGCTTGTTAGTGGGGATGAACTTTATAGATATTATAGATATGGTGGATCTTTACTATATGAGTTGATATTTGAGATTGGAATCCTATTATGCGTAAGATGTATGAGTAGATGCATATCATGTACCCCATTCTTAAGTGCTTGTTTGGTCCAACTTGTATGAGAGAACATGTGTGGGAGAAAGTGTGTATTAGTTGAAATAACATGGTGGTAGTGATTGAATAGTGACAACAAACTTGAGATCTACTATGATTTTATCTATCTGTTGTGACCTCACTAGATATTAAGTGAAGCCATGCGCTATATTTATCTAGTGACAACTGTGGTAATCTTGTTTGATCAAGATAGCGTATTTGTATTTTAAACATCATATCAAAGTATCTAAGGCTATGATGTGTTAATTCTTATTTCTATATTGCTTGGAATTCTACACGACACCGAGGTCGGCGACGAGTACGTCTATATCAACCATGTTCTAGCGGAACATTAACCTCTATCGGTGTATGAGGGTGCGTCACCGACATCGATCATCTCCGTTACAACATTACTCCTTAGTTAGATCATGGGCATATTAGGGTTTGCGATAAATTAGATTTTTTCCTGTTGCAAACCCCTACAGATCTAGTACCATATGAGCTGTCCAACATGATTATGAGCATATATGTATTTGCTATATGGTGGATCTTTATTATATGAGTTGATATTTGAGATTGGAATCCTATTATACGTAAGATGTATGAGTAGATGCATATCATGCACCCCTTCTTAAGTGCTAGTTTGGTCCAACTTGTATGAGAGAACATGTGTGGGAGAAAGTGTGTATTAGTTGAAGTAACATGGTTGTAGTGATTGAATAGTGACAACAAATTTGAGATCTACTATGGTTTTACCTATCTTTTGTTACCTCACTAGAGATTAAGTGAAGTCATGTGCTATATTTATCTAGTGACAAGTATGGTAATCTCGTTTGATTAAGGTAGCGTATTTGTATTTGAAACATCACATATCAAAGTATTTAAGGTTATGTTGTGTTAATTTTTATTTCTATATATATTGCTTTGAGTTTTTCCCTTTCTAGAGGAGTATAAGAGAGATGTGTTGCATCATCTCTATGATAGGACGTGATGTCCATATGAATGTTAATCATACACACAATGAAGTTTCATCAATATTATATTGCTTGTGAATTGTTTTGTGTCCACTACACCTTTATGAGACAGTATTCAAGTGAACCCATGAATTCCAATCCAATTTTAATCATTAGAAACAACTTTTCAACACCACTGTTATCATTTATATTTGCTGCATTAAATAAATCCAAAAATACTTTTACTATTAGCAAACACAAACCAAAACCCAAGTTATTTTACCTTTCTTGCCTTTTTATAGATTGTTTTAGTTCACTTTATTTACAAGTTATTACACTTTTACTGATACAAAACCTTTGTTTGACAACCACACAGTGGAGTTGGGATACAAGACAACTACTTTGTTTTGTAGGTTGCTTGGAGAGGACAAGCAAAAGACAACTCTAAGCCAATTCTCCGAGAGTTTAGGAAACAATCGAGTCACCCTTTTAAGGAAAGACGCTTGCTACAACACTCTGCATTTGGAGTCCCAACGAGTTTGTACACACAAAGTTGTTGCTATCAGAAGGCCAGATGGCGCCCCCTCCTCCGTTGTACCTGTCGCCGCCGACACCCCCGCAACATGTGCCGCCTATGCCGCAGCACATGCCGCCAACGATCCTTGCATGTGCGCAGGCAGGGGCCTTGGACATCTCCACCGTTCATCGATCTCAGTACCGATGACGACGGGGATGGAGGCGTTGGGAAATAGAGCTTATTTTTTTCTATGTAAATTATGTTCAAACCAATAACATATTTTTCAAATTTTCACGCGCTTCAAACTTTTATTTAAATTCAAGTGAATTGTCGTCTACGGCCAACAAACCAAAATATGAAGAGCGTACCAAATAGATCACCCCGCTGTGGGCACTGCCCTAGCATGGCTTATAGGAGGAGGTTTAAGAGCAACTCTAACAGTTATTGTAAACGGGCCGAAAGTGTAAAATAATCGTTAATTTGCGGGTTCAGTCTAGGAAACAATCGTCGATCAATTACTGTAAACGGGCAAACTGGCTGACCTGAATGAAAACTTTAAGGGACGCGCAAAAAATTCTCTGGTCAGCCCGTAATAGTACGGGTCGAAAGGCTAAACTGAGCGCCACCCAGACTTCACATGCAGTTTTTCAGCTCTTACCCCTCGCGCCCAGCCGCCGCCGCCGATCTACGTGCCCCCACCGTCTTTTGCAACACCGCCGCCGGATCTCGGTGCGATGAGCCTCAACTCGAACCTGCCGGCCGCGGGGTCCAGCTCGCAGCTTCCGCCACACTCTCCCGTGGTGACCGTGTCTCCCTAGGCGGGCGGAGGTCTGCGGAGCTCCGCCGACGTTGCGAACATGGTCGCGACAACGAGCGTCAAGAAGCAGAGGCGCTTGGGTACGCACGTGGTCCCACAAGCAGGTGATGTGGGCTCCAGTGCTCTCCCGGCGTTCCCCACTCGGACGCCGGCGGCAGCCAAGACGAATGAATAGAGCGGTCCGCCAAAATCTGTGAAAAACACCGGTTTTACGGGTTCGGATGTTCTGTTCTGCGCCAGCGATCGCGTTTCTTACAGTGATGGTTAGAGATTTGGACTGAGGCTTTTTTCATAATTCGCGAGGGGCTATAATGCAAATCTGCTGAGGACGACGAGGGGCATTTTATAATATACCACACTTTTCTACACATCTCTATTACACCTGGTGGTCGTCATCTCCTCGTCCCCAAACCGTCCCCCAAAGGGATTTGGGGCGCGCGGACAAAAAGCGTTCCACCGCGTCCCCCAAAGCCCTTTTTGTCCCGCTTATATGGTGTCCGGCGCCCCGAGCCCGTCCCCGTCCCACGGGGACGCACCGGCACGCCGGACACAACGAAAAGCGAGGCGAGGAGGCGCGGGCCGACGCGTCGCCGCACGCATTTTAACCTAACCCGCCTACCTCGCGACGGAAGTTATTCGCGCGCGGCATCTTTGCCTTAATGGCGACGGAGAGGCGAGACGTCTCGTCGGTGCTGCGCAGCCTCCACGCGTCGCCGGCGTTCGCACGCCACCGTCCGTTCCCGCGCGAACTTCCCGCCTCTTCTCGTCTGTTCCCGCGCTTTCTTCCCGACGCCGGCGTCTATAAAAGGTCTCCCGGCTCATCAATGGTAGCCACCACACCCCGCCGGCAACAAACACAGCCCTCGTCGCTCCACAGCCGTCTCCTCCATCACCAGTGGCAATGGCGAACCGCCCCGGCGATGGCCACTTCCCTCCACCGCCGTCTCCTCCATTGAGGAGCCGGCAGCGGCGTGCGGCACTCGAGGAGGCACTCGAGGAGGAGGCCCGCGAGCGGCGTGAGGCGCAGCAGGCGGCGGATCTAGCGGCGTTCTCCGCCCCTGCCTCCGCAGCTGAGGAGGCCGCGGCGGCAGCAGCGTGGCAGGAGCAGCAGTGCGACACTGTTGGGGCGTTCGACGCCTCGACGGGGCAAGAGGCGCGACGGCGCCGGTACCGGGAGGAGGTGGAGCAGCGATGGGCGAGGAGCGCCGGCGCCGCGCGATGAGCGGCGCGCTGTTCCGTGAACGGCGTGACTCGATCGAGCGCCGGCGGCGTGAGTCGATCGAGCTGCAGCAGCAGGCGACGGCGGAGGAGCGTCGGCAGCGGGAGGCGGCGCGGCGGCGCTGGGAGGCGGGCGGAGCAGTTGGCGGCGGCCGACGCGCTTGCGGCGGCGATGATGGAGGCGCCAACAGATGTGGAGGAGGAGGCGCCAATGGAGGAGGAGGAGGCCGAGGCGGAGGAGACCGAGGTGGAGGACGACGACAACGACGAGTTCGATTGGTCCGACGACGGCGCCCCGCACCCGGACGAGACGGCCGATCAGCAACGCGCCCTCGTCGAGTCCTTCGAGTCGGAGAAGAAGCTCCAGGACGACGCCCGTGCCCTCGAAGAGGCGCATATTCGTCGCGCCATCGAGCTCTCCCTCCAGGCGGCGCAGCAGGGGACGGCGGAGGACGCGCGGCGGGAGCGGCACCGTCTGGCCACCGCCGCTCGCAAGGAGAGGAGGCGCGCGCAGGAGGAGCTGCGGCGTAGGGGAGGCGATGACGGGGCGGGGCCGTCGAACGCGCCGACGGGCGGTCAGTAGTCTAGGTTTAGATGAAGAAATCTAGCCGTTTTCATTCAAACTTTGTAATATATAATCAAAATTGAATGAAAATCTTTAATTTCGTGCACAAAAATTCATTTGGGGGCGGCGTTTGGGGACGCGGCTGGGGAGCGACGTCCCCCAAACGCGGCACGAACAAAACACCCCAAACGCTCGATCCGGCGCGGTTTGGGGGACGGTTTGGGGGACGCGGCTGGAGATGCTCTCACGTGGCAAATAATAGAAAATCAAAGAAAAGTGTGGTATATTATAATATCCCGGACGACGTCCCACCAGTCTGCCTCCCTGATCTCTCAGTCTCTGTGTCCGTCGCGAAGCCTCTCTCGTCGTCGTCTTGCCGCATGGAAACCCTCCTCGCCTGATCGCCTCTCCGGCCCCCCTCCCTCCACGGCCTCCTCCGACGTAACCCGCCGGAACCCGCCGGAACAAAGCCTTGAGGCGGAACAGCTCTCCTCCACGGCCTCCTTCAACCAGATCTGAGTCGGCGCTGTCGCCCCATCTTCGTCTCGGTAAGTAAACCCTAGCTTTGCTCTGATTGTACTCCCTTGTTGCTATTATGACCTTCTACGCGAATCATGTCCACCCCAGTCCGGTCGAATCCCTCATCTCGAGATCGGTCTCGCTTCCCGGACTCTCCTGGGTCTGTGGTTTTGATGATCCAGCGTAGTATTTTGATCTCTGTTTGCCAGGGTGATTAGGGAACAGATTCCGATGGTATCTGTGGTTTAAACTGCGCGATTGCTTTCCACGCCCCGCATTTTCCGTGTCCCCCAGAGGCCCCAGGGATGGTGGAAAAACTCCAGTCAACGATGCTTTAGTGCCCTGTTGGTTATTCTCAACGCATAGTCACCGTCTTGATTCATGTGAACATTTACCAAGGTCTACATACAGTTTTTTGATTCTCGTGAGATGTTCAACCAGAATAGGAATCGCTCCATTACACACTTCATGTCATATTAACTATTTGTCCTCAGAGACCCTACTTAATTTGATCTATTTTATTTTACGGATGGTTGAAGTGGTCATGGAACAGAGGACATTCCTGCTGAATACGAACTTTATAGATGAATACGGTTCCTCATATTTATTAATTCACACTCCCTGCATTCCTATAAGGAAGGCGCAAATCGTTCTTGCAAAGACCGAGGAGGGCTGGCAAGGAGTACTTCTTTCTAATTTTACCCTTGAATAATTGCCCTGTAGGATTAATTAAGTCTCGTTAATAGTTGCCATCTTGTCTCCTTATAACCACAACACGCACGATGACATTACTCCATCTGTGTGTGGAAGCCCACTAATCTAGCCGCATCATATGAATTCTGGCCAGTAAATAGAGGAGCACCGGGGTGTAACTAGGTTGTTGCTTTCAGCAGTCTTAACACTAACTACATTAGCCCCCACGCCTTCTTTAATGGAATATTGGCCAAAGCAAATCTGCACCTTCCTTGTGGGAATGGAGGGAGCAATATTGATCAGAGCGAGCCGTTGTATGCTGGATCCAGCAACCCCGTCCTCTTGCAGCCTGCGTAGCTCCACGCCCGCTGCTGCGCTTACCGCAGCCTGCGCACTCCGGAGCAAGCCACGCCTCCCCCGAACATTGGCGCCCCTGCTCCCTCCCCAATCCTGGGTCGTCCCCTGCATAGACTAGTCCCCTTGGGCTCTGCCCCCTAGTGCTGCCATGCTGGGCTGCCTTCCCCTCCTTCAACTCCGATGAGGGCCAGTGGGGGCGCATGGGAGGATGTGGGTTGACGTCATGTGCGAGCGCCCGAGGCAGGGGGGATTCATTGGTCTCTTTCCAATCGAACAATTATTTGACTTATAGCAGTGGTTGTAATTACGATTGATATGTTGGGGTAATTTCAAAGCGGACGAAAAAATCGCAAGAAACCTTATTTTCTTTATTATTAGGTATATATATCACATATTTATCTATCATAATTTGCAAAATAGCTTGTTTCTTGTAACTCAATATTTTCTTGACGTTTAGGTTAAGCTTTTTGTATAGTTCCATGTTTCCTTCAGCCTGTTGAAATAATACATAGTTTTCAGGCTAATATCAAAATGCTGTCGTACCTTACAATCCAGTTAATGAGTTTCATCAATCAAGAGCTTGTCGTGAATGAAATATTAGTGATTCTCTGTTTGTCCTTCTTGGAGGAGGTAGTTAAGTGCAGATGTGATAAGTGCTCGGCAGGCTGACCCTTTTTGTTCGGATGCATTGTAGGCTTATTTCCAGCTGGTTTTCTGAAGTCTGCATTTCCTGGACACCTCATCCGCCTCGCTCCTCCCTACCCGTTACCTCATTCACCACCGTTGTTGTGTGGTCAGCACCGGCGCTGTCTTCCAGCTACAATTGTCTACGACAACTCCTATTTTTCCCACGAAGGTGATCTCTCAACCCTGCGTCATCTTTTTCTGATATGCAATGTATTGAAGCTTGCGATGTTGAACTGCCTAATTTTTAGCTGACGGCTATGATGTGTACTGCTTACCTATTATTTTGTGTGTGATGAATTTTCTTATGAACTGCTTGTCAATAGAATGGGTTAGCAAGGTCAATAAAATTTGTTTGTGCATATTTTGTATAGTTTGGCTTCTGAACATGGGGACTATTTTTGTTCTTGTGTTGTCCTGCAGATAAGGCAGTCGATATATTGCTTGCATAGTGCCGCAAACACTGGTAAAAGAAAGAAGTTGGGAATGAATTAAATTCAGATATTTCAAAAATAATATGAGTTGCTCGCTATTTCATATGTGCAAAGCTAACTCTAGTCGCATGTTATTGAAGTTAAGACACTTACCAAATCTTATGGAAATGTTACATCATGGATAAAACATCTATTCTTGCTTTCAAGTATGATTAGATCCAAACTTTTAGATGGATCCATCAAAGATAAAACATGGGAATGACTTAATCTGGCTGCAAAATCTGAAAGTTTGCAAATTTTTAGTTGTAGTAAAACATCCTTCTTTTGCCTTTGTTTGTTTGTATAGTGCATGAAACACAACTAATAGGAAGTTGGGAATGATTTAAACTTGGTGATTGCGTGTATTATCTATTTTGCAGTTATTTTTGTGTTGATTTAGCACTATGCGACAAACTTTCTTTCGTATTCCTCCTATAAAGTTGTTAACCAATGCCTCCTATAACAGATTTTGTAGTTATGGACTACATTCAAACATACAAGAACCTGTACCATATTACCTCACTTAATGGAGAATGTACAGTATCGGTTGACAAAATGGAGTATGTGGATGACAGTGAACGTGCAATGTGTTTGCACCATGCTGTCTATACAGTTGGTCCCATTAAGCTCAAATGCATGGTAAAAGAGAACACACAGATTGAGCCGGTGACCTTCTTTGCATATTGTATTCTGAAGAATTTTAGGCATAAGAATGTTGTATCTGTTGAGAACTTTTACTTCGATGAGCACGGTGAAGGAAGAATTGTTGTATCTTGGGTGGATCAAACCCTAAGGGGGTGGTTAGAAGCGTGCGCTGGAAATCGTAAGGCATTTGACTTCACACACATGCACTGCCAGCCTTCAAAAGCTTTCAGGAAAATGATAATGTGAGTTAATTATATATGCGCAATGTGTTTGATGATTTAAGTTGATATGTTTCTGACATAGCTTTTTTGTAGTGATTTGTGTGCTGCCGTGGATAGTATGTTCAGCAATGGAGTGTACCCAAAAGGAATTTTATTGGATGATATTTATTTAGTCAAATCTAATGCATCCCTGACT
Organism: Lolium multiflorum; assembly: GCA_030979885.1. Classification (NCBI taxonomy): domain Eukaryota; kingdom Viridiplantae; phylum Streptophyta; class Magnoliopsida; order Poales; family Poaceae; genus Lolium; species Lolium multiflorum. The sequence goes on along the minus strand of CM061748.1, from coordinate 199,161,657 downwards.
TTAAAAGTTCTTGTATCTGAAGGTATGTACTAAGCGTTGTGAAATATGTTTTTTTGCCTTTGATATTGCCACTGAAGATATCTATTTCTTTCAATGTAGTGGTAGATTTACGTCATGCAGATGATAACACAAAGATGACTCATGTGGAGTTTATTTCCGAGAACTTGAGAGATGTTGTGGCTGATTGCTGTCAAATTGCTGCCAAAAGACCTGTTCATCCTGACACCCAAAGATTTTTCAGATATATACGCATTGGCAATTCAAAGAAGTTAGAGAACTATCCTGACATATGGAATGATCAAGAAAAAATTTCATATCTATTTTTCATCATGTCTAAGCCAAAGTCACATGTGCAAGGAAGAGTTAATGGAATACACAATTTTGCTTGGCCCGAGGACAATTTAGGAATGTTGCCTCTTGTAATTCGGGACTTGAAAGCTCATCAAGAAAGGAGAACTAGATCAACCTACAATATTCAGGAACCATATGACTACCTGTTACTTTGCCGTAATGTTCTTAAACATTGGGCGTCGTTGCCAAATTATCTAAAGGTATGGTAAAACAAAATAGTGTAACTGGTAATTAGTATAATTATATTGTCTTGAAAAAATAGAATTATATTGTCTCATGTGTGGATTAAATATAATCCAGGTTAATTGCACTGATGTTTCTGCTTTTCTACGAAAAATGGAGAAGTGGAGTCCAAGAATATGGTGCGATCTCTATGAGGCCCTTCAGGCCTGAAGTCACTTTAAGATTCAATGTGAGTGTTATTCCAAATACTTATATATTATATTAAGTAAGGCCCGAATTAGACTTAACTCTGGTTAAGACTTACGCTTGTAGGGAATACCTGATGTAACAGGTTTTCTGCCATCTGACTTGATGTAAAGCTGCACTCCTAGTCCTAGCATGTAGTATTTTTTTTTTTAAAATCTACAATGGAGTGACTTGTGAATTTTGTGGTCGCTGAATGTTTCATGTACATGCTTTCTGCTTTCTCCTGTATCTGCTACGATAGCATGTTGTACCTTTGACTGCCTGCATTTGTCTTGAGTTTCTTGTCTTAGATGCTAGGTGTGAATATTTGTAACTCATGGTTCTTTAATGTTGATTGAAATAGGATGAACTTGCTTGTGTATCTTATACCTCGAGCTGAAATTACATGAAGCTGATTGCTGTCTTCTTATCTAGGAGTTTAGGGTGTATTTCCAAGGGTGTATCATGATGAACTTTTGACATATTGTATGTTATGTGTTTCTTTAGAAAGCTGCTGACATGTTTAATCTCTTTGTGCAGATTGAACTTTACACAATTCTGAAGAAAAAAATAGCAATGGGATCTCGAACTTTCTGCCTTCTCATTCTTCTGTTCTTCATTCGGAGCTCTGTCTTGTCTGAATCAAGTGATATAGCTAGTTTGTTCACTCTGAGGCACTCGGCCCCTGAATAAAAAGGCTTTCCTTTGCAGTTTGTTTGATTCAGAAATCCCCCATGCAGCTGGTCAGCCTTGTCCTCTATGCTACTCCTTGTCCCGTTTCTCTCATGCATCGGGGCATTCAGGTCACTTGTTAGGCTCCACTTCAGTGGATTGTGGGTCTACTGATGACCTTTCAGATGCCTTGGGGAATTTGCAGCCGCTTCTGTACCTAGATTTGAGTAATAACCAGCTTACTGTCGTCCTGACTGCATCTTTATATAACTTGAGGATGCTGAAAGAAATGGTGCTTGACAATATGGACAGCTGAGCCTGTCAACTGATCAGAGAAAGGTCTGCACTAAGATGTCTATCTATGAATTCCGTCTCTGGTGGCCTTCCTACAGAGTTGGTGAGTCTGCAGAACCTTGGGTTCCTGGACCTGTTGAGATCTGCGTGAGATTTGAGAATGAGGTTCACTCTGATTCAGAGTTTGTTCAGCATAACGGCCTTCATTATCTGTCATATTAACCTTGACTGGTCAGACTCTGACAGTAATAAAAAAGTGTTCTAAGGAGATGTTGCTAAATCTGCAAGCCAATTTACTGGATGGAACCATTCCTGCTGAGATAGGCCAAATTCTTCCCCAGATTTCAATGATTAATCTACCCCAGTCTTCACTGTGCAACAAATATTAATCTGTCTGGATGTCAGTAACAACGATCACTCTGAAAAGATTCTATTCTTTTGTCCCTTGGGCAGAGAATCCTTGAGCTCACTGCTGTCCTTCTATTCAAGCAGTAACCGTTTCTCAGGGATCCTAGATGAGTCATCTCAAACTTCACGCAATTGTCTTCTCTTGATATCCACAACAATAGCCTCACTGGAAGCTTACCATCAGCACTCTCATCTCAGCCTTCTCAACTATCCTTTGTGTAGCAATTAGCAACCACACCAGCATGTACAGCTCAGCAGATTGTGTAGCAGGTGTTTGTTCCTCTAATGACACTGATCGCAAGGTGTGTTCATCCATCTCAATGAGTTCAGGGATTAATGATCATTTCTGTCCTTCCTGCTGTCATCACGGTGTTAGTTCTTCTTGTAGTTTATCTGATATACATGAATCACCGAGGAGCAAATAATTGGTTTTTGTACCTGCAAGTAAACCCAAGGCTACCGTTGAGCAAACCTCAAGCGAAACCACAATGAATTTCAGTAAATAGCAGATCCTAGGCGACGGTGGTTTTGGCATTTTCTACAGCGCGGCGCTCCCTGAAGGCCAGAGAGTTGCGATCAAGAGGCTTCATGGTGGTGATCAGTTCCAGGGTGATCGTAAATTCCTAGCTGAGATTGAAACATTGGGAAGATGACGCTTCAAAACTGTGTGTTCCCTTACTTGGCTACTGCTTTTGTGGCAACAAACCGTTCCTGATCTCAAGTGGTGGAGAATGTGAGCGGTCTTGAGATATATGACTGAGGAACTGAGAAGATGTAGTTGCAGCACTTGGATGGCCAGACGATCTGAAGATCTTCCTCGGTTCAGCCCATGAGCACTGGGGCATGAAATGAAGCAACGTTCTGTTGGATGCGGATTTCGAGCCAAGGGTCTCTGACTTTGGCCTCACAGGTCTCTGATTTCGAGCCAAGTGGATGTTTGCCAAGAAGTCACTCACTGTGCTTTGTAATCCTCCCGCCGCCTCGCCTCCGGGTCCTGCTTCTCCACCTCCGGATCCTGCTTCCCCGCCACCGGATCTGCTGTTACATCCTTGTTTAGGTCAAAAAAGTCATAACCAGCTGGAGGTGATGGGGCAGGGTGGTTCGGGTGGCCTGGGCGGGCGAGCAGGGTGGTCTCCCCGGCAATGGCGGTGCCTGGAGGGGAGGGGGAGGGCTGATGTGGTCTGTGGTGCTGGTGATGGGGTGCTCGGAGGGGGGCATTGGCCACGCGATGGCGCGCGGCTTTGTGGCGGCAGGGTGCACGGTCATGGCCACGGAACGGTGACAAGTGTCCATGCACTGGCTTGATTGGGAACCGCGGTACTTGCTGCTGGAGCTCGACGTGCGCTCTGACGAGAGCGCACGCTGCACTGTCGGGGGACGCCCTGCGGGAGTTCGGCCGGGGTACACCTTGTCACCGAGGTGCCCATGAACTTCTTCCACCAGGGTTATGACACCAATGTCTACGGTAGGCTACCAAATTATTGCCTTATTTTTCATTGATTACTGTCTTCTGTTTGCTCTGCCACCCTGGTGATTGCGATTTTCACTAAGGGCTCGTTTGGTTGCCCCTATTCCCTAGGGGTTCCGCGGCCTTTCCCTGGCCCAGGAAACCCCGGGCTGAATTGGCCCAGGTCAAGTTACCGCGCCGTTTGGTTGCCCACGAGGGGAGGAAGCCCGGCGCTTCCGCGTCTGTTCCCTGGGCGTCCGTTCCGCGAGTCAAGAGGTGTGGAACTCATTCCCCGTCTGGCTCTCGCGACAGGGAGGCGGCGCTCCTTCCTCCGGCGACGCTCCTTCCTCGGCGGCGACCGGACGAGAGCTCAAACCAGACGAGATCCCTCTACCTCTCGCATCTCCCGTATCCCCTCTCCAAGATCTGCTCCGGCGGCGACCGGACGAGAGCTCGGATCGAGTCCTCCTCCTCGTCCAAGATCTGCTCGCCTTCCTCGTCGCCGGCTCAATCACCTGCAGAAGGTTTGCCCTCTCCTGCTTCTCCTCCTCCCCCTTGTTTTTCTCCCCATCTCCGACGACGACGGGTCGGCGTGCTAATTAGTTACTTCTCCCGATCTTGTAGTTGTGGTGGGGAAGAAAGGACGAGGCGGCGGAACAAAGGACGGGGCGGCGAAAGATAGGACGGGCCGGAGGGTGGCGACCAAGTACAGCGGCGATTTCATCTTAGGCTGCTGCTCCCTCTGTTCGTCCACCGCTAGGTACTGGGAGGTATAAATCATCTTCGTTCTTTTCCTATGTCTTTCAAGTGCATCTAGTACAAGCTAGCTAGTGTGTTTTCTGATAGATGTAGCAAGCTAGAGGTACTGCTCCTTGATGGATCGATTGAGCTCACAAATTGTGGCTAGCTAGTGGATTTGAGGACACCAAACATCGAGTTGGTTGCAGAGAATTTTATAAATAACTTAAACATATTACTTAGCTGTTCTAGGTTTGTAGCTCTATGAATATATTCGTAGCTAGATGGTACACACCTCACCGCACCTGAAGATTCCAACTTCAGGACTGGCTATATGCCTCAGGTCGAGCTAGAACTGCGGTAGTATTTCCTGACAAGGCGGCAAGGATAAAAGATATAGTTCGATGTCTAGATTACTGACGATATCATGGTACGAATCTGCACAATACTTGCTGGATGGAGTTTAGCTTGATTCTGTTTGTCGAAATCCCTTCATCCTTGTTCCAATTATAACCGCAATAGTATTTCTTTTGGCACCGTTAGTGCAAAACTGTAAAACACGGATGCACTATTACCACTGAAATTGCAAGGTGTGCTTATCGTCTTGTGACTGTTATTGCTGCAGAGGTTGTTGAGATCAAGGCCAGCCTGCGTCCCGAAATCCAGGTTGCTGCTCAAGACTGCCGGCTGAAGAAGGGTGGTGCTTTCACCAGTGAAGTCAGGTTAGTATCCAGTTTTGTGCAGTTATGTCGATCCTCTCAGCATTAGCACGGTCAGAACTACTGGGTGAAGTGTCATGTTGGCTTTTAACACGGTCCAGAACGAGTACTCTCATTTCTGAACCAAACTTGTACATTGATGTTAGATTCGTTTAAACTTGCAAAATAGATTCAGGACATGCATTGATACCTTTTCCAGTTTACATACATGACTACTTGTAGATTAGATTTTTGTATCGCTGGTGCTTACTTGTAGATTAGATTTTTGTTCCCATGCTTACTGTATGCCTACACTGTTATGTAAGTGTAGTTTAACAACTCTTCATGACCAGTTGTGTTGTCACATGGATATGTTCGTACATTTCTCTATCGACAAAGAATATGTAGATGTATATCACTTCAGACTATATTTGTTTCTGAATGTTCAGACGATTAGTGACATGCCAAATATGCCTGGCCCTCTCATGCCACCAGGAACTAAATGAATTGTAAAACTGTAGTTTGTCCATATATAGCTTCGTATATAGCTTGAGGATTATTTTAGCAGAGGCTTCTACTGACTATTTGTTTTCAATATATTTTGAAGACAGGGATGATCCACCAGGGGAGGAGTAGAAGAAGGCCATGCAGAAAAGCTCATGGACATGTCCCCCGCGAACTGTTTTCTTCGATTTCATGTTAAAAACTTCTATGCAACTCAAGTTTGATTGATGCTATCTGGCTTGGTGCAATTTAGATAATTGACATGTATTAATTATTGTTGCAAGATGTTTCTTTTTGTAAGATTTGCTGCAAGACATTCTACCTTTTTAATTAATTCTGCCTGGAGATGTAAAGATTGGTTGAATATGTTGTGTATTTCGAATTATAAGTATTTCTTGATATTTCTGTATTAATTTGCATGCCTGAAATTTCAAATTTCATGTGAAAAAACGTACTCTTTTGGCCTTATTTTCGAATTTCGAATGTTCCAGTCCATTCCCGTCCGTTCCCTGCCAGTTCTGTCCAAATGGCAAACCTTGATGTTCCCGAGCCGGAGAGGAAACCTGTGGTTCCCGAGGGCACAGGGAAATTGACGTGGGGGAAGTAGTTCCCTGGGTTCTGGGCCCATTACAACCAAACGAGCCCTAAGTATCGATTAGGATTCCAACACAATTGAAATGTTTGATTCTTTGATCTATCTCTACATAAAGTAAGGGAACATACCAAATCGGAAATTAGGCAGAACACTTCAAGAAGTTAACTGTAAGTAGTAGTCAGTAGTGTGCTCTCAGTATCTAGCTTAGTCGACTGAGGTAATCTAAATCTCAACTGAGGTAATCTAACAGCATAGGTTCTTCAAAAGCATCTCGGACCTCGGGAAGCCTGATGGTCACATTACAACCACACCCAGATATGATGCCTACAGCTTGATTTATAATGCGAAGAGAACATAATTTAACAATATATAGCAGGATATGCTACATCATGTACCACTGATGAGTGATCTTTTGAAGAACCTATCTTGTCCCATTAGTAGAAGTCCTGTTATAGAAACTTGACCAAAATAGGAGAAGATGAGTGACGTTGCTTTTGCTGGAGCTGTGCTTCCAATGGCTGTGCCTGGAGGGGAGGAAGATTCACTTTCAGTTGTGGAATTCAGAGCCGATCTTACTGATCACACCAAGTTCTATATCTCTCCCTAAACCTACGATAAATAAGTCTTCACTCAATTTGCATAAGTAATTGGGAACACAAATCAGCATCGTCAATAGGTAGCGTCACCTTTACCACCCGTCTCTCATCTGAATGCTTCCGCTTTACAACAGATGATGTCAACTGAATGTAACCAACCAACAATTTTATAATTTCATCCTATATTTGCTACTGAAGGATTGAGCTGTTGATCTTGTACTGTCTCTGGCCCCACCCTGTGCTTGGATTAGCTAGTTAATGCTTGTAATGTCCTTTTAGCATTCAAAAAATATAATTTGTAAAGCTGGTAACTTATTACTCCCTCTATGATAATGCCAGTTTACTTTGGTTGACATGATATGACAAATAGAAGCAGACCATTTTTGATGGTGGAATAGAAGGATGATTGTTCTTTTAGATGTTTACAGTTTGTTTTGTTTCACAATGCTGTTACTTGAACCAGAAAAAAGAGATGCCCTGGTGTGGTAAGGTATGCAAAATATTCAAATGGTATTTCATTTCAGATTCTCACTGTCATTTTCTTGATTCTGATCATATGCAACCTGTTTGGTTGGGGGATTTAATCTTAAGGAATGGTATGGTTGAGGGGTATGGGAATTAATCAGGGATGAGGAAAGGGAATTGAGAGGCCCAACTCCCACGTTTCTCTTCCCTGGTGAGACCAGGTAATTAACGTGGGGAAAGGGAATTGGCCAAACGAAACATTTTGTTTGTTGGTTCCAATAAAACTTGCTAACGTCCCGATATCAAAGGGCAGCCTTTCATTCGCGGGCCCAGCGCATGTCGTGACCAACTCCCTGCTATGACTCCCATCACAAACCAAACGAAGGAATGGCAATTAATATCAAATTCCCATGTCTAATCTCCGGGTAAACTCCCACCATTAAATTCCAATTCCCCTTCCCAAGTATTGCCAAACACGCTGATGGTGGTTGATCAAATGAAGGGATGAGCTGTGCTGTGTATTCCCCATATAAAATATTGTTACTAACCAGTAGACTGAATTATAACCAGCAGGAGCAATTCTGTAACAGTAGTTTCCAAAATATGCTTTGGTACCATTGACTGAATGAATACCTAAAATGTATTTTATTTGTGTTTGTGTTATCCCAGGCTGCATTTTATTTTCAATGCATACACGCTGTCATTTTCAATGCATATATACTGTCATTTTCAATACTTTTAATTTCACATATTCCATTGTCATTTTCAATACTGTCAACTACACACAATTACTCCTTGTGTATAGGAGCACAAGATCTGCTTACATACATGGTACTACTGTAACTGTGCATATATGTTACTGCAGAAATAGAAATTAGCTGCTAGAATAAAGGAACCTACTGCAACTTTATTGGAAAATTAACTTAGTTTGCTTTGCATATATGTCTCTGGTTGAAATTGGTTAGAGCAGCCCATATGCTAAATAATTAATAAATAACAGGCGGGACGTTATTGGGGCCCGTGGAACATCCCACAAAAGCCCACAACGCTTATTTTGGCTAGCTAGAAGCGGATGGGATGAACCTGCCCCACTTGAAACCTTAAATTTTAAGTTTTAACTTGAGCTTACTCCGTTCGCATTTTTTAATTTGAGCCTGTTTTCTGTTGTAGGTGCAACTTGCAAGCATGCTAGTTTCTTCTGAAATATGGGCTTTCAGATTCCTCTGAGATTTATCAGGAGGATCTAGAAGAATGCATCATTTCACTAATTGCGTCATTGTTTGGTAAGCAAGCAAGTGTATCAGTTATATATCCGTTCTGGATTGTATATGAACCTGCAAATGTATGTTTCCATGAATGAGCTTATGATCCATCAGTAATCCACAGAGTTTTCTGTTAAACTATTTCTTTAGAGTTATTGAGTATGCCATGTAGCCTTTTTTTAGACGCTTCTATTTCAGTAAAAAAATGTTTTAGTTAAGTTACTGATTTAATGCTAAGATGCAAAATTCTTTCGTGTGTGAATTTTAAATCTACACTTTTGAGATGGCGTGTAGATCAAGATTAAGGCTATACGTTGAAGATTCAATGGTTTTCATACTGTTTACTACCATTTCAGTATTAACAACACCATGCCAAAGCCTTTTGACTCATTTTTCCCATTCTACCAAAACGAATATTTTTTTGAGAAAAAGGTAGTTTACATAAAATTTAAAAGGTTACGCTTACACAGGGGCCCAGGGTACAGTGTTAACATATTGAAAACTGCAAGACAAAAAAACAGGCGCAGACCCACAACCAAAAGCAGCAAACTAAAAAGAGTTTTCACTTGCTCTTTGCTGATGACAGTGTAGTGTTTCTTGAGGCTACACAAAGGACCTTACAGACCCTAAAAAGAGTTCTCCATGATTATGAGATCAGCTCTGGCCAGCGGGTAAATCTACAGAAGTCATCAATCTTTTTCTTGTAAATCTACAGGGGTGTAATGATGAAGTGAAGAACAGCCTGAAGTCTGAAATTGGTATTTCTTCTGAAGCTCTCTCAGAACGTTACCCGGGACTGCCCACGGTTGTTGGTAGATCAAAAGATGGATGCTTTAAACATTTAAGGGAGAGATCATGGGGAAAAGTGAAAGGCTTTCAACGAAGTGTTCCTTGCCAAACAAGGATGGAGAATGGTCACAGACCCTGAATCGCTATGTGCACGGGTGCTGAGAGCAAGATATTTCAGAGGTGGTGACTTTTTATCCGCAGCCTGTCCAAAGAGGGCCTCGTACACTTGGCGAAGTATTATTCACGGAAGAGAACTGTTAAAGGCAGGATTAGTGTGGCGCATTGGAGATGGAGCTTCGATTCCAGTCATGCAAAGCAATTGGATCCCACGGTCTACCATTCAACGCCCACTGGGGTATAAGTTGTCGGAATGCCCTGCTATGGTTCAGGAGCTAATCCTGCCTGCTGGAGGCGTATGGAATGAAGACAAGCTCGGAGAGCACTTCTATGGTCATGACGTGTCTGACATCCTGCGCACCCCTATTGGAAAAGCAGGGTCAGCTGACTTCCAGGCATGGCATTATACAAAGAATGGAGTATTTTCGGTAAGGTCAGCTTACCACCTGGCTATGCAAAGGAAGAGTGCAGCTAGAGGACGCCCAGAGCCCTCTCGATCTTGTGACGAACATAAAGGTTGGCTGTCAATCTGGGGAGCAGAGGTCCCAAACAAATTCAAAGTTCACTTCTGGTGGTTAGTTGAGAACGGTTTAGCGGTGGGTACTCAGCTACATCACAGAAAAATTAAAGATGACGTTGTTTGTCTAGCGTGTGGCAGAGAAGAAAGCTTGACCCACCGTTTTTGGGAACTGTCCTCACTCCGCTATGGTGTGGACAATTGTAAAGGAAAATGCTACAGTTCTCTTAGAGGCTCCACCAAAGAGGTTGAGGTGCCATGCTGAATTGAAGGGTTGGATATTGGAATGGCTGGGAAAGAGAAATTCTGATCAATTAGCTTGGATGCTTTCCACTGTTTATCAATTGTGGACAGCGAGAAATGACGCCAGGGAGACTAAAATCATTGCTGACCCCAAGTCTGTAGCAATGAGAACTGTTGCGGGCATTCGGGAGTGGCAGAACTTGCATTCTTCAGTGATTACTAGAGAGGCTAAACAGCAGGAGCACTGGCTCCCGCCTGATCTAGGTTGGTGCAAGGTAAACGCCGATGGTTCTTTCCATGATGCATCAGGTCTGAGTGGCGGTGGAGTGATCATTCGCGACCACAATGGAGGCTTCGTGGGTGGAGCGAGCCATTTCTTCCCTCATATCCTTGATGCGGAGGGTGCAGAAATGTTAGCATGCCGACAGGCGTTATTTCTCGCTCAAGAGATGGGGATCATGAAGATTGTCTTGGAGACGGACAGTGTCGGGGTAGCGGCGAAACTGACGAAGGAGGGACAGGATCGTTCTTTCTACGGTCCGCTGGTTGCTGAAATAAAATCCCTGCTCGGAAGTTTTGACGATTTCTCGGTGCGAGCTGTGGGAAGATCAGCGAATGAGGCTGCACATCGTTTAGCGAAGGAGGACTGCGACAATAAAGTGTGTAAAACTTGGCTTGTTGTTCCACCACCGTGTATTGCGAACCGTCTTGTACTGGATGTCTCTATGTTTTAATATAAGGCGAGTGCTTCCATAGGCCCCCAAGCCAACAATTGCATAAACGTACCATTATGCACGTGCTCCTTCCGCCGGCGCTAACGGGTCGGGTAGGTTAGCCCCCGAAGATCCGTATCGATTATACCCGTGTACTCGTTGAAGGGGTATACGGTATACCCTTGTACTCGTTGAAAGGGTATACAATGTATGTACGTTTCGGTGTATGTACGTGTCGGTGTATACGTCCGATGGATCGATGTGGTGGTCGTCGTCGGTTGTCACTTTCCATTCTCACGTACCTTGATCAGCTCGTCGCAGCCTCCAGCCCGGCCATCTCCGATCTAGATCTGCTCCGGTGAATACTGCTTGTCCGCCGATCGCGGCAAGGATCCGGCATCCAACCTTGGCCCGACTCCACCCCTCCCACGGCCGCCATTCATACCTAGGGTTTTGATCCCTCCGTCTTGTTGTGTAGCCGGTCGATCCCTCACCACCGCCATTTTCACGTACCCCGGGCAATCGTAGCAGGCGTGGCTGGTTACCTCGGCGATCTCCTATCCTTCCCGCATCCGGTGGATCGTTGGCCGTCGCCGCGGTGCGCACGACAACGTTACGGCGGCGAACGTCTGAGTCATCCACCCTCCGCGGCTCCGCCTCCCCACGATCGACATATAGGTCGTTCCATTGCAAGGCAGAGCACCGCCGAGCCTAACTTCCCGTGGCTGCCCAGATTGCCACCGAAGCCCAGAAGAGGTCAGCCCCCCGTGCCACACTGTTATTCTCTTCTTATTCCATGTATACTTTGAAGGATGTATCGTCGCATTTCTGCTTAGTGTTTAATTTGTTTTTCAATTTTTTACCAATTTTTTGGTATATTTTTTGTTAATCTGCATCACACAATGAATTCCAAGCCGAGTTTTTATGTTGATTAGGTCAGTGATGTTGTTTTATTTGGACAGATGGACGGCTCTATGGCTTCTCGGATTGACAATGAGAAAGCAAGTACAGACGTTGATGACTCTAGATGGGAGGGTTATGATATTTCATCTTCAGAAGATGAATATGAAGTACCTTCGTCTGATGATGATGATAGCATTTTTGGTGATCCTGTATCTGAGTCTGATAATGTGAGTCACTCACATTTTCATATTTTATCAGTGCAGTATGCATGGTAATATCTTGTCCTTGATATTTGCCTCCTTGTTGCAAATTTTGTAGATGGACATCGATGATGAAGACAGCATAAGTGATACACATGATGAACCCACTTCTGAAAATACGAGTGATGTATGTTTTCTTTTATCTTACTTGCCTCTTCCAGGTGAAGATGAATATACATGTAATTTGCTATTTTCCTACAAACTGCAGGTTGTTGTAATCAGAAACAGTGAGCTTACCTACTACGGGGATTCTGATTTGGAAGACTTTGCTTATAAAGAGGATGTTCCTGAGCAGTCAAAATCATTAGAAGGGGGGTTTCACAGCTGTCAAAATCTGAATGCAAAAGCGAAGTAAGATTTTCTTTTGATGCATTGCAATGCATAATAGAACAAATCAAAATGTCAGTAACAATAACGCCATGTTTGTCATATTTGTTTAGGTGACAGGAAGTTCCCAGCTGGACCATACTAAGCACGAAGATTACAAGGATCCATATGATATTGATACTGAAATGAACAAACAGCGAAAGTATGAGGCTGTAATGGCCATGATCTTTGTTTCCGAAGAGGCTGCCTATTACTTCTACAACAAGTATGCCAAAGAACATGGTTTTAGCATTCGACGCGAGAAGAAAAAGGAACGCCTTGATGAATTAGGGACATCCACCATTCGGTATAGGCGGTTTCTTTGCTCCAGGGCTGGGCAACGTGAAAGCAAGTACTTAGAAATGGAAAACCGAACGTATAGGCACCGACCTGAGTCTCGCTGCAACTGTGGTGCCCATTTCAGTGTGTCGTATAACAGAAAAAAGGGTTTTTGGACTGTTCTGAGATTTGACGACAATCATAACCATAAGCCTGCTACAGCTGATCAAATCGCTTTTCTTCGGTCTCATAGAAAGATGAAGGATCATCAGAAATCTAGGATCATGTCACTGGCAGCTGCTGGGATGAGATTATTCAACATTATGAGGTCATTTATCAGTGACAGTGGAAAATACAGCACGGTAGGATTTGTAAGAAAGGATCTTTACAACATGTCTTGCCGTGAAAAGATGAAGATGATTGCAAAGGGTGACGCCAACACAACCATTGGCATTATGGAGAAGAGGAAGAGAGATGATCCTGAATTCTTTTTTGATTACAAGCTTGGTAAAGGTGGAGAATTGTTACACCTGTTCTGGTGTGATTCTCAGTCTCGGCAGGACTATGCCGACTTCGGTGACGTGCTGGTGTTTGATAGCACGTACAAAACAAATCGGTATGCTATGCCGTTCATACCTTTTGTGGGAATAAACAATCACCGCCAGACTACTGTTTTTGCATGCGCCATTGTCTCGGACGAGAAGGAAAAAACATACAAGTGGTTGTTAGAAACATTCCTGAAGGCCATGTATCAGCAGAAGCCTAAAGGGATCATCACTGATGGGGACGCTGCAATGATCGCCGCTGTTGGTAAAGTCTTTCCAGGCGTGTGGTACCGTGTTTGTACGTGGCATATTGAGAAGAACATGAAGAAGCACCTAGACTCCGTGGCTCACAATGAATTCCGGTCGCTGCTGTACTACAGCACTTCGGAACAAGTATTCGAGGAGAGATGGAGGGCATTCGTCGAGAAGCACCAGACGGCATTAACCAAAGAATGGATGAAGAGGATGTATGCTAGGAAGAAGTTGTGGTCAGCCGCTTATCTAGCGAATGGATATTTCCTTGGAATGAAAAGCAACCAGAGGAGCGAGAGTTTGAACTCCACCCTACACACCCACCTTGACTTTGGACTGACAATTGTGGATATGGTTGTGCACTACGAGAATAACAGTAGCCGTGTCCGGGAGGAAGAGGCCCGCCACGACGCCATAGACTCTCAGACACTACCGGTTGCAGTTACCAGGTACAAGGATATAGAGACGTCTGCTGCCCATAAATTCACTGCTGCTAACTTCTACCTCGTTCAAGAGGAGCTGAAGAAGATTGGGGGCCTAGAGATTGTAGATCAACTTGGATGTGTTGGTGGGGTATCAACCTTCGTTGTGTCATGGATGAATAACCGTAAGTATTTGTTTTCAGTGGATTACAGACCTGAAAGCAAAGAGGAAACAATAACGTGCAGCTGCCGAAGGATGTATCGGAAAGGGCTACCTTGCAAGCACATCTTGTTTGTTTTGCATTATGTGGGGTGCTCTGAAATTCCAAACTGTTGTGTTCTCCGAAGGTTCTCGAAGAATGCAAGGTATGGTTTGCCCTCGAGACGTGAGAGTGATTTGTACGGATGGGGATGGGAAGGGGTAGCTGAGCGGAGAAAGCATAGCGAGCTTACCATGATTGGAGCAGAAGCTTTTGATGCCGCATTGCATGACCCAGAATCTTTCAGCGAGCTTATGCAATGTATGAAAGGCATAATATACAGGAGAAAAGGCGCCCAGACCAGTCATTCAACGGCTTACCATGAGGACGCACAAAACAGAGGAGATGCACCAGTAGTGGGTGATCCTGATATGGCTGAGACCAAAGGAGCACCTAAACAAAACAAGAGGTACTATAAGGACAAGGATACAAATCAACAGACGTCAAAACATGGCAGGATACTGGCACACGACGAGCGGAAGAAGGAGAGGTTGTGCACTGCTTGCAATCAACCAGGTCATAACAGAAACAACAAGATGAAGTGCAGGCTACATAAGGAGTGAGTGTCTGGTTCAGCCCTACTTAAATCGCTTGCACTAATCTTCTAATATATTTTATGTGCCACTGACTTGTGTGTTATTTCATGAAATGCAGATATGAGGGACCATCGGAAGTATGAGGAACCACCGGAAGTTCTGACAAGCATATGATGATTAATTGCTTGTCTACATTATGAACTACACTACTTGTTGCACTTGTGTATTATTTGGTGTTCAAACATTGGTCTGATTGTCAAAGGCCGAATTTTGATACTTGCAACACAAAGGACAATTTTGTTCACGAATGACATAGAGCACAGCTTATGTCTTGCACACATTGCGAATATGATTACAGACTGCACAGATCACTGTATGATACTTACAAAACAATATGGAGAATTTGTTCACAAATAACATAGAGCACAACTATGTCTTGGACACATCACGAATATAATTACGGCCGCGCCTATAATTACAGACTGCACAAACACACTAGTACTTGCCCCGTTGATTCTTATCACTCCCAGGCTTGCTTCTGACGCTTGTTCATTGATGAAGATTAATCCTGATTTTTGCATCTGGGGCAGATGTGGCCTGATCTCTGGAGGTGAGCTTGTCCCTCGTTCACCGTGTAGATCTTGTTGTATATCTCATAACTGAGATAGCCGTCAATAGCTGCGTATTCGAGGTTCATCCAGGACAGTGGCTTGCATTCCCAGAAAGAATGCCCTTCCTTCCGAAGCCGGTTGTACTTGAAGTCCTTCTTCATGTTGGCAAACTTGGGATCAATGAGCTTTGCTGCAAGATCAGCCATTCCAGCCTGCGGTTGACCTTTAATCTTGAAAATGTCCTGGATGTCGATGTGTCTCTCTTCTGGAACAGGAAGACCGGCCGCACGAAGAACTTTTGTGTCATTTCTTTTATCAACACTTGTAAAAGTGTATTGCTTGTCCTTGAGAAAAGTCAGTAGGCGCGGACAATGATCCTTGCACCTTTGTCAAGAGCAGCACAAATAAATTCAACAAGTACTGTAATGAAAATGTAGGGACGCTTTAGATTCAATGTAGGGACATAAAAATCAATGATCCTTGTACCTAATGTAGTGGAATACAAGAACGTGCTCCCTCATGGCGATTTGCATTACCGCCAACTTGTGTCCGCTAGAGTCATACTCGAGATCCAGACCAACGAACTTGAACCTGTCCTCGTCCTCGTCGAGCCAACCCTCGTACATACGAAGAATTCTATCAACAGTCGCCGCCTCATTGGTGTAGACGACGTCGATATATGTACTCCCGTGCGCAAGGATGCGGTACTTCTCCGTCGTGGACTTCTCGTCTCCGGCCACGACGGAGGAAGAGGCAGATGCCATGGACAGCGTGGGAGGAAGGGAGCACTGGGATGCGGTAGACGAACGGCCGGGGTTGGGACAGAATGGTGGAACTGCCACAGTATTGGGCGGATATAGGGGCGGGAGGCGAACATGCAATTAGAGGTCTGGCGGCCCACATTGGCCCGTTACATGTCTGACGGCCTAACTGAAAAGTTTTTAAATTTTTATTTAATAAATCTGCAGCACATCAGCTGGTTAAATTCGCAAAATTCAAAAAAAGTTTTAACCAACGGATTATGTTCACAAAAACGTGTGACATATTGGGTAAAAAAACTGGATTTTTTTCCAAGGTCGAAAAATCGACTAGCTTAGAAAAAGTGGTTTGATGTAACCCAAACGATTCCGTTTCTAAGAATGTGGATTTTTCGACCTTCGAGAAACGCTCCAGAAATTTTAGCACACAATCTCGTATCCATTCTAAGACGAAGTGTGAAGGTTTTTTCAATTTTTGAATTTCTGTGAAAATAAGCAATTAAATTTGAGTTAAATTCGAGTTGAAAAAGAAAACAAAAGAAAACTGGAGAACCCTGATGGATGGGCCATGAGTGTTCCTTCCCCGCGTCCATGCTACACGTTAATGGGCTTAGTACAAACCGCGTTACATGTCTTTCGGCCTAACTGATAAGTTTTTTAGTTTCGATTTGAATAAATCTGCAGCACATCTGGTTAAATTCGCAAAATTCAAAAAAAGTTTTAACCAACGGATTATGTTCACAAAAACGTGTGACATATTGGGTAAAAAAAACTGGATTTTTTTCCAAGGTCGAAAAATCGACTAGCTTAGAAAAAGTGGTTTGATGTAACCCAAACGACTCCGTTTCTAAGAATGTGGATTTTTCGACCTTCGAGAAACGCTCCAGAAATTTTTGCACACACTCTCGTATCCATTGTAAGACGAAGTGTGAAGGTTTTTTCAATTTTTGAATTTCCGTCAAAATAAACTATTAAATTTCAGTTAAATTCGAGTTGAAAAAAAACAGAAGAAAACTAGAGAACCCAGATGGATGGGCCATGAGTGTTCCTTCCCCGCGTCCATGCTCCACGTTAATGGGCTTAGTACAAACCGCCTTTCGGCCTAACTGATAAGTTTTTTAGTTTTGATTTCAATAAATCTGCAGCAAACCTGGTTAAATTCAAAAAATTCAAAAAAAGTTTTAACCAACGGATTATGTTCACAAAAACGTGTGACATATTGGGTAAAAAAACTGGACTTTTTTTCCAAGGTCGAAAAATCGACTAGCTTAGAAAAAGTGGTTTGATGTAACCCAAACGGTTCCGTTTCTAAGAATGTGGATTTTTCGACCTTCGAGAAACGCTCCAGAAATTTTTGCACACACTCTCGTATCCATTGTAAGACGAAGTGTGAAGGTTTTTTCAATTTTTGAATTTCCGTGAAAATAAACTATTAAATTTCAGTTAAATTCGAGTTGAAAAAAAACAGAAGAAAACTAGAGAACCCTGCTGGATGGGCCATGAGTATTCCTTCCCCGCGTCCATGCTCCACGTTAATGGGCTTAGTACAAACCGGCCTATTATTACCTGTCCGGAATGTTAACCGAATATATCAGCAGCACATGTGCATTTAGGGTTGAAACAGAATTAACCAACGTATTATGTCCTAAAAAACGTGTGACACTAAAAACGCACGAATTTTTTTGCTGAAATAAAAATAGTACAACGAAAGTACAAAGATGAATTACAATTTCTCCTTTCATTCTATGAGGATTCATCCATATGCATATCTTATAATGTGATATCTTCAATCTCAAGCCTGATGCACAAATCCCTGAACTCAATCTTCAGACATACTAATGAACCTATCACAAGATGAGCTGCTACACAGAACGCATTCCATCCATCTACAAACTCAATATGCTGCCCCTTGTAGATTGTATAAGCTCCAACCATTTGTCCATTAATAGATCTGCTATAAAAAATAGCAGCACCTTCTCTCGGCCTATAGTATCCACGTGCAACATCAAATGGAATGAGCTACAAAAAAGTAAAATATAAACAAAGAACACGTTAACACTGTTAGTATGTTATGAATGAAACTTAAAAACAAGTGAAAAAGTTACTAACCAAACGAGTAAGAGAAGATTCATTCAACCTCGTCACAAAGAACTGAGGTACTTCAAAGAAATCGAGGAATTCGTTTTCCTCCACTTTATTTAGCTCTTTGAATATAGCCCATGTAACTGCATTCATCTCTGCGGAGTTAATATCTAGCAAATTTGAGAAAATGGTTTTCTCAAAAGTAACTCTGCAGCACTCCAAAACCTCCCAACAATCTGAACAAACAAAAAAATAAAACAGAATGAACAATGAGAAATATGTGAAAACAATATCACAATAATAATTAGAAACAAAGAAACATGCCTGGTAACTGAACCCATGGTTTTTCGTCACGGTCAGCATTGAATACAACAACTTCAAACTTGGAAGTAGTTTCATCATATGTGAACTCCACAATGTCATTTTCATCCATAACATAAGCGTCTACAAAAGAACTCCAGAATGGTCCACAAAGGTAAGTTCTTGCTTCAGTCTTCTCCACATGGAAATGATAAACAGAACCATGATTGCATTCAGCAACAACCCACTTATCTACTAAACTATGTAGCATCTCCCTAGCATGGCAAGGCACGGCCTGAAGAATTGAAAAGAAAAAACAATTTATTTAGAAAAGATCAAACAAACAAATGCAAATAGTACTAACGGCGGGGAAATAATGTATATCTAGCTTGTACTATGCAAAACATACATACAATTAGTTCTTCAAACAAATGCACCATCGCTACATCAAATGAAAATGCACGACGCTTGGACCGGAAGCAGTTAGTGTCAGGCTGGCCGCAAATAAGACATCCTGCTTCTTCATCCATCTCTGACAAAAATAATATAACATATCAAACACATTCGAAACATTCCAATAACAGAAATCCAAAGAATTAAATCAATGTTCACAATGAACTACAAACTCCTGCTGATGTCCTAGATTTCTGGGTACTAAGTACTAACCCTAATAGATAGCTACCCTACATCAGCGGCGGCGCGCGGCAGCAAGTCGTGGAGGGGGGCGTGCAGGATGTACTGCAGGGGCTCAGAAAAGTACCACCGGGGCTACGACCAAAAGAAGAAGCGCCTCCGCTCTCGCTCTCGCCGTCGCCGTCGCCGTTCGCCGTCGCTCCTCGCCGCTCGGTGTCCCCGCTTCAACAATAACCGCAGACAATCTCCGCACAAAAGCCTCGGGCTATAAAAATGGGCCAACAAAAACCGGGCACAACAGAAACAAAAGGCCCAACATGTGACTAATTCCAACTGACTACACGGTTATTTCATGTGAGAACCCTACGAGACTTTGTGAAACCAATGCACCTTTAGTCAACAAAATATATAGGGCATATTTCATTTTGAACAAAAAAAAGAGGTCTATTTTTTACAAACTATTTGTTTTGGGTTCACAAGTCTACCAATATGTGAATATTTTTTACTCATTTTTTACCCTAGATCTTAACCAAGCTACGTCTTTTGAACTAATAAACTAGAAAATGCAAGAAAGTTAAGACACCTGGCATTAAAACATAGGGCCGACAGGGGATTTTCATTTCTTCTAAGTTTCTTACACAAGATTGAACAGCGAAGGGAAGAAAAAAACACTAAATCGGCGGCCTCTACATCTTGCTTGTCCCTCCAAGACATGCAACCCGGCTAATCCTCTTCGTCGGAGGACCACCATTTTCCGCCCTCCTCTTCGACCTTGGACTCCTGGAGCGCCTTGGACTGCTGGAGCGCCTGGGTGAGGCCCGGTGTATCGGCTGGGTCATCGTCAGCCCTCATCTGGGCCTGGTAACTCAGTTCCACATCTCCCAATATCAAGTCCTCATCGTCGTCGGAGGACCACCATTTGTCGTCCTCCACTTCGGCCTTGGACTGCTGGAGCGCCTGGGTGAGGCCCGGTGTGTCGGCGGGGTCGTCGGGAGCCCGAATCTCCGACTGGTAATGGAGATACGCAGTCCACCTCGGCTGCGGCTCGGGCTCCGGATCCGGTTGCGGCTCCGGCTTGGGAACGCGCAGATGAGGTGCAGGGCCGCGAATCGAAATTTGGTCCCGCGGCTCGCTTGTCGCTGGAGGTGGAAGGACGATCCCTTCGTGGCGGCGCGGCGGAAGAGCTGGAGGTGCCCGTGGTTCGCCGTATGGTGGTGGTAGGCGGCGTGGCGCGCCGCGAGGAAGAGGGACATAGCCGTGCGCCGCGAGCACGGTGTCCACGTCCTTGCCGGCCCAGAAGTTCTGCCGCCCTAGTTGATTGTACCTCCCGCCGGCGTACATACCGTACTGGTTGGCGAGCTCGTCGAGGCGCTCCATCTCGAACCGGGGCCTCCACAAGGCGCTGTCCTCCCCCCAGTCTGGGTTCGCCCGATCCCACGGCGTGAGGGCAGCTCGACGGCGGCGGATGTAGCCGCGCAGATCTTCGTCTTTTTCAGGCACCGGCGGGATGGCGTACCCGGCGGCGCTCACCCTCCAACCAGCTGGCAGGTGCCAGTACGGCGGAACGAGCAGCCGCGCCTCGGCCAAGATCGTCGCTTCGTCGGGGTTGAGGCTCTGAGGACGAGGGGCCGCACGACGGATTTTAGCTCCGCGGGCGCTGCTCCCTCCGGCTTCGTGGTCGTTGAGGCCCATCGCTTGCTACGGCTGCTCGATGGCGGCGGGTTTAGGTTATGGGCTAGCTAGGGTTTGGTGCGGGATGGCCTGATGTGCTCCACTGGATGGGATAAAATGGACTGTCGGTGAACCGATCGAGTGAGTGGTGCTGCGGCCTTGTACGCGTGTTCGCTGTTGACGACCTGTTGACTGGGAGGCCACGCGTGTTCGCTATTATGATGCCACCGAATCCGTTCCCCGCCTGTTTAATGGCTCGCCGGTTGTGAAGCGACATATCTAGTTGGGACGCCACCGGTAAACCACGCGCAGGAGCCACTGGTTATCCACGCGCAGGAGCCACGGTAAATGCGTCGCCTAGGCTGCCGTGCAGCAAATTGGGTCGTCAGTTGCCCCAATGGACGGTCAGTAAATGTATACATACGGACGTTTTACTTACGAAAACACTTTACGGACTCACGATGGAGCAACACACACGGAAGTCCATGAACAGAAAATAAGATGAAGATAATAAATCGATGACACAATGGTTCTTGAAAAACATAACAAAATATTTGGAGTATGAACTAAGTGTTCATATTTCAGAGCCTATCTACTACCATCTTGAATTCACCATCGACGACGCTTCGACCAAAAGCGAAGATGAATATGTCACTAACTCTCATATCGTGCAGTTTCACCAGTTGCTTCCAGTTCGATGTTATCATGGCACCTCCTTTGGCTTTGCCTTTCACCTTTGACTTGTCCATCACCATCTTAACTTTGAGGCTAGCCTTTCCTACGAATAGGACTTCTACTTCTGATGGCAGTTCAACATTAGGGATAATGTGGCTCATGGTGAATCTCTTCGAAAAGTACTGCATAAAAGAAATCAAACATATTAACAACAGTTACGGTGTAGAAAATAAATAGAAATCTCTTGTTTGTACTGTAATGTTTACCATTTTTGATTTACCCTCCTGGACGTGTGATTTTTTTATGGTGCAGACATATATGGGTGTTTTCAGATTTGTTTCCTCAGATTTACTTCTCAGATAATCAACTGTATCTCTCAGATAACGAAATTCTCCATCATCCATAGCTACTCGATTTGCATACTCAACAAACAACTCGAACTCATGCTCGCACTTTATTCTAGGACCTGCGTAAGTATTAAATTAATACATCAGGCCCAACAATAGAATCGCATATGGAAGACATAAATGGGAGGTAATTTCGGACCTCTTATATTCAGCTTTTTGTGCAACTTAAGAGCAGCACGAACATGACGAACACGAGCAAACGATGCCACCTAGTTGAATATAGAAAAGATGTAACACAAATTTGAGTTCTAAGATGGTTAGGGCATCGATCACCGTCAGAGAAAATAGGGCATCGGGCAATCGGAAGAGACGAGTTTGTACTTGACTAGATTAGATCTGATATTAAATATAGACAACACGAGATGAGTTGCGTATGACTTACAGCATCTTCCATTGTAACTTCGCACACGCCGCTCTTCCCGTCCAGGCTTCGATGAGAGACGATATGAGGTTAGATGAGGCGATTATATAGGTGGATGTGTGCAAAAGGCGATCATAATCTTGTTACCTTAATTCGTGGGAGGGTCGATATCAACGTGACAAAGTTTGTTTCCCTAAATAATGTCGTTACCGTAATTAGTGGGGAAGGTTGGGATTTGATAGTTTGGAGGCGTAGTCAATTACGGGGATCGATTATTAATGTTGTCCCCTTAACTTTTTTTTTAGGTAAATGTTGTCCCCTTAATTTAGTACAATCAAGGTACACATTTTTGCATTTCACGCTAATTCATGTTGTTACCTTAATTAGTACTACTCATGTCGTACTACTACTGCAAATAGAAATTAATTTTCACACCTTATGCGCAAAGTAATCAAAGTAGCTCAACCAGATTCTCTAAGCGACGGCGTTTGATAGTCGGAATGAGAGGCGAGGGACGGAGAGCAAGGTTATTTCACGGCGTTTTTTAGTGGTTAGAGTATAATTGAATATAATTTCATCAAACTTAAAATTTGAACCACTACTGATATTCATGAATAATTTGAAAACAGTACGACATAAACGTCAAATAAAGTTTGCAACAAACATCAAAATGTCTAAGCATGACTTACAACTTGGACAAATAAGCTAATTGTAAAAATAATGTAATGCATTTGTTGATTTCAAAGAATATCAACCAGAAGCTTGAGACCACCACCGCGGCTACCACGGAACCAGAACACAAACACGTTTTTAACTCTCATATTAGTCTTCTTCACAACCTCCATCCAGTTTGTTGTTATCATGGCACCTCCTTTTCCTTTTCCATTGACCTGTGACTTGCTCATCACTATCTTAACTGTTGCAATTTTAACATTCATTGAATAAACTTCTATTTCTGCTGGTAGCTGTGTATGCCTAGCAATGTGGTTTAGTGTGAAGCCCCTCGAGAAGTACTGCATATAAGATTACAATCAATTAGATAATTCAATCAGCTATGTTAGGAAATTGTGAAAAATTTGGTGTGTAATCCAGCGCTTACCATTTTTGCTTTATTCTTCACGACGTTTGATTTTTTGATCGTGCAGACATACGGTGGCTTTCTTGGCATGTGCTTGTCAACTAACTGTTTCAATGTAGCAAATTGTGCATCATCCATTCTTACGCGATTGGCATACCTGATGAAACCTTCAAAATCCTCACCCTCCTCACAGTTAGGACCTGCATACAAAATTATATACATAAACCATAATGTTACAATTTCCCTGGAAAACAATAGTGTCGTAAATTTGTATACCTCTTACGATATGCTTTTTGTTCTTCCTCACAGCAGCACCGCAACGCCGTGGGCTAACACGTTGTGCCACCTAGCAAAGTGTATAACACATACAACAGATGAGTTCTTGTGTGGAATACTCAAGCGTCCCGGATATAGAGACCTAACTCGTGGCGATTAGTGCAAATCATTGCGATAAAATAAGAAGGGGACAATCGATTATTTACACAAACGTTAATCTGCCCTGGATGATCTAACCAAGTTTATTGTACGCGGTAGATTACACAATAAGAACATGGCGGCCTAAGAACATTATACTTCTGTTTATGATCTACCCGAAAGGGGTTTTCGGAGAACTAGAATCTGTTAAGTATAAACTAATAAGTATGAAGCGCTCTAGCCAATGAGATTTTGGATCTACTGAATCTGGTCGATTCCCATGGCGGCCTCCCATACCTTATTTGCGATCTATCTCGAGGACAAGTCAAATAATATTACGACAGGTGAAAGTCTTGACATACCTGATCCATGGCAAAGGGTAGCCGTCGATGATCAACACTACTACTCTCAGATGAACACGTGAAAGATGTTGCTTGGCCGGCCGCCCAGACGTCGCTGAGATGAAACGGTGTGAAGAGACGACGATGATATAGTTCGTGGGGGTGTGGGTTACCCGTGATGGGTAGTACGTGCTGCCGCAAATTACGCCCTACACAATTAAAGTTGTTAACTAATAGGTTGGGTCGGTGGGCTTGATCGTTTCGTGCCGGAAAATCAATTCGTGGGCCGGATCATCGTCCAGGTAAGGTAGGCTTTGTTTAATATTTTTTCTTTTCTTATATTTAAGAGGGAAAATATAGGGTTTTAGGCCTAAAACATGCACTTTTTGGGTGCACCATCGCATGCCCCACACTTCTACCCTTGTCATCTACATGAATAATCTGGGGTATACCATGGTAAGTTGCACCCACACACCCCAAATATAGGGTTTTAGGACTAAACATGCACTTTTGGGGCAAACCAGGTGGGTGGGGATGCCAGGGTGAGGCCACACTTGGCACATGGGTGCACCATTGCATGCCCCACACTGCTACCCTTGGAATCTACATGAATAATATGGAGTAGACCATGGTGAGTTGCACCAGACACCCCAAATATAGGGTTTTAGGCCTAAACATGCACTTTTAGGGCAAACCAGGTAGGTGGGGATGCCAGGGTGAGGCCACACTTGGCACATGGGTGCACCATTGCATGCCCCACACTGCTACCCTTGGAATCTACATGAATAATATGGGGTAGACCATGGTGAGTTGCACCAAGACACCACAAATATAGGGTTTTAGGCCAAATCATGCACTTTTGGGGCAAACCAGGTGGGTGGGGATGCCAGGGTGAGGCCACACTTGGCACATGGGTGCACCATTGCATGCCCCACACTGCTACCCTTGTAATCTACATGAATAATATGGGGTAGACCATGATGAGTTGCACCTAGACAGCCCAAATATAGGGTTTTAGGCCAAAACATGCACTTTTGGGGCAAACCAGGTGGGTGGGGATGCCAGGGTGAGGCCACACTTGGCACATGGGTGCACCATTGCATGCCCCACACTCCTACCCTTGGAATCTACATGAATAATATGGGGTAGACCATGGTGAGTTGCACCCAGACACCCCAAATATAGGGTTTTAGGCCAAATCATGCACTTTTGGGGCAAACCAGGTGGGTGGGGATGCCATTGTGAGGCCACACTTGGCACATGGGTGCACCATTGCATGCCCCACACTGCTACCCTTGGAATCTACATGAATTATATGGGGTAGACCATGGTGAGTTGCACACAGACACCCCAAATATAGGGTTTTAGGCCTAAACATGCACTTTTGGGGCAAACCAGGTGGGTGGGGATGCCAGTGTGAGGCCACACTTGGCACATGGGTGAACCATTGCATGGCCCACACTGCTACCCTTGGAATCTACATGAATAATATGGGGTAGACCATGGTGAGTTGCACCCAGACACCCCAAATACAGGGTTTTAGGCCTAAACATGCACTTTTGGGGAAAACCAGGTGGGTGGGGATGCCAGGGTGAGGCCACACTTGGCACATGGGTGCACCATTGCATGCCCCACACTGCTACCCTTGTAATCTACATGAATAATATGGGGTAGACCATGGTGAGTTGCACCCAGACACCCCAAATACAGGATTTTAGGCCTAAACATGCACTTTTGGGGCAAACCAAGTGGGTGGGGATGCCAGGGTGAGGCCACACTTGGCACATGGGTGCACCATTGCAGGCCCCACACTCCTACCCTTGTAATATACATGAATAAAATGGGGTAGACCATGGTGAGTTGCACCTAGACACCCCAAATACAGGGTTTTAGGCCTAAACATGCACTTTTGGGGCAAACCAGGTGGGTGGGGATGCCAGTGTGAGGCCACACTTGGCACATGGGTGCACCATTGCATGCCCCACACTCCTACCCTTGGAACCTACATGAATAATATGGGGTAGACCATGGTGAGTTGCACCCAGACACCCCAAATATAGGGTTTTAGGCCAAATCATGCACTTTTGGGGCAAACCAGGTGGGTGGGGATGCCAGTGTGAGGCCACACTTGGCACATGGGTGCACCATTGAATGCCCCACACTGCTACCCTTGGAATCTACATGAATAATGTGGGGTAGACCATGGTGAGTTGCACCCAAACACCCCAAATATAGGGTTTTAGGCCAAAACATGCACTTTTGGGGCAAACCAGGTGGGTGGGGATGCCAGGGTGAGGCCACACTTGGCACATGGGTGAACCATTGCATGGCCCACACTGCTACCCTTGGAATCTACATGAATAATATGGGGTAGACCATGGTGAGTTGCACCCAGACACCCCAAATACAGGGTTTTAGGCCTAAACATGCACTTTTGGGGAAAATCAGGTGGGTGGGGATGCCAGGGTGAGGCCACACTTGGCACATGGGTGCACCATTGCATGCCCCACACTTCTACCCTTGTAATCTACATGAATAATGTGGGGTAGACCATGGTGAGTTGCACCTAGACACCCCAAATATAGGGTTTTAGGCCAAAACATGCACTTTTGGGGCAAACCAGGTGGGTGGGGATGCCAGGGTGAAGCCACACTTGGCACATGGGTGCACCATTGCATGCCCCACACTCCTACCCTTGGAATCTACATGAATAATATGGGGTAGACCATGGTGAGTTGCACCCAGACACCCCAAATATAGGGTTTTAGGCCAAATCATGCACTTTTGGGGCAAACCAGGTGGGTGGGGATGCCAGGGTGAGGCCACACTTAGCACATGGGTGCACCATTGCATGCCCCACACTCCTACCCTTGGAATCTACATGAATAATATGGGGTAGACCATGGTGAGTTGCACCCAGACACCCCAAATACAGGGTTTTAGGCCTAAACATGCACTTTTGGGGCAAACCAAGTGGGTGGGGATGCCAGGGTGAGGCCACACTTGGCACATGGGTGCACCATTGCAGGCCCCACACTCCTACCCTTGTAATATACATGAATAAAATGGGGTAGACCATGGTGAGTTGCACCTAGACACCCCAAATACAGGGTTTTAGGCCTAAACATGCACTTTTGGGGCAAACCAGGTGGGTGGGGATGCCAGTGTGAGGCCACAATTGGCACATGGGTGCACCATTGCATGCCCCACACTCCTACCCTTGGAATCTACATGAATAATATGGGGTAGACCATGGTGAGTTGCACCCAGACACCCCAAATATAGGGTTTTAGGCCAAATCATGCACTTTTGGGGCAAACCAGGTGGGTGGGGATGCCAGGGTGAGGCCACACTTGGCACATGGGTGCACCATTGAATGCCCCACACTGCTACCCTTGGAATCTACATGAATAATGTGGGGTAGACCATGGTGAGTTGCACCCAGACACCCCAAATATAGGGTTTTAGGCCAAAACATGCACTTTTGGGGCAAACCAGGTGGGTGGGGATGCCAGGGTGAGGCCACACTTGGCACATGGGTGAACCATTGCATGGCCCACACTGCTACCCTTGGAATCTACATGAAAAATATGGGGTAGACCATGGTGAGTTGCACCTAGACACCCCAAATACAGGGTTTTAGGCCTAAACATGCACTTTTGGGGCAAACCAGGTGGGTGGGGATGCCAGTGTGAGGCCACACTTGGCACATGGGTGCACCATTGCATGCCCCACACTCCTACCCTTGGAATCTACATGAATAATATGGGGTAGACCATGGTGAGTTGCACCCAGACACCCCAAATATAGGGTTTTAGGCCAAATCATGCACTTTTGGGGCAAACCAGGTGGGTGGGGATGCCAGTGTGAGGCCACACTTGGCACATGGGTGCACCATTGAATGCCCCACACTGCTACCCTTGGAATCTACATGAATAATGTGGGGTAGACCATGGTGAGTTGCACCCAGACACCCCAAATATAGGGTTTTAGGCCAAAACATGCACTTTTGGGGCAAACCAGGTGGGTGGGGATGCCAGGGTGAGGCCACACTTGGCACATGGGTGAACCATTGCATGGCCCACACTGCTACCCTTGGAATCTACATGAATAATATGGGGTAGACCATGGTGAGTTGCACCCAGACACCCCAAATACAGGGTTTTAGGCCTAAACATGCACTTTTGGGGAAAATCAGGTGGGTGGGGATGCCAGGGTGAGGCCACACTTGGCACATGGGTGCACCATTGCATGCCCCACACTGCTACCCTTGTAATCTACATGAATAATATGGGGTAGACCATGGTGAGTTGCACCTAGACACCCCAAATATAGGGTTTTAGGCCAAAACATGCACTTTTGGGGCAAACCAGGTGGGTGGGGATGCCAGGGTGAGGCCACACTTGGCACATGGGTGCACCATTGCATGCCCCACACTGCTACCCTTGTAATGTACATGAATAATATGGGGTAGACCATGTTGAGTTGCACCCATACACCCCAAATATAGGGTTTTAGGCCAAATCATGCACTTTTGGGGCAAACCAGGTGGGTGGGGATGCCAGTGTGAGGCCACACTTGGCACATGGGTGCACCATTGCATGCCCCACACTGATCCTATTGGAATCTACATGAATAATATGGGGTAGACCATGGTGAGTTGCACCAAGACACCCCAAATATAGGGTTTTAGGCCAAAACATGCACTTTTGGGGCAAACCAGGTGGGTGGGGATGCCAGGGTGAGGCCACACTTGGAACATGGGTGCACCATTGCATGGCCCACACTGCTACCCTTGGAATCTACATGAATAATATGGGGTAGACCATGGTGAGTTGCACATAGACACCCCAAATAGAGGGTTTTAGGCCAAAACATGCACTTTTGGGGCAAACCAGGTGGGTGGGGATGCCAGGGTGAGGCCACACTTGGCACATGGGTGCACCATTGCATGCCCCACACTGCTACCCTTGTAATCTACATGAATAATATGGGGTAGACCATGGTGAGTTGCACCCACACACCCCAAATATAGGGTTTTAGGCCAAAACATGCACTTTTGGGGCAAACCAGGTGGGTGGGGATGCCAGGTGAGGCCACACTTGGCACATGGGTGAACCATTGCATGCCCCACACTGCTACCCTTGGAATCTACATGAATTATATGGGGTAGACCATGGTGAGTTGCACACAGACACCCCAAATATAGGGTTTTAGGCCTAAACATGCACTTTTGGGGCAAACCAGGTGGGTGGGGATGCCAGTGTGAGGCCACACTTGGCACATGGGTGCACCATTGCATGCCCCACACTCCTACCCTTGGAATCTACATGAATAATATGGGGTAGACCATGGTGAGTTGCACCCAGACACCCCAAATACAGGGTTTTAGGCCTAAACATGCACTTTTGGGGCAAACCAAGTGGGTGGGGATGCCAGGGTGAGGCCACACTTGGCACATGGGTGCACCATTGCAGGCCCCACACTCATACCCTTGTAATATACATGAATAAAATGGGGTAGACCATGGTGAGTTGCACCTAGACACCCCAAATACAGGGTTTTAGGCCTAACATGCACTTTTGGGGCAAACCAGGTGGGTGGGGATGCCAGTGTGAGGCCACACTTGGCACATGGGTGCACCATTGCATGCCCCACACTCCTACCCTTGGAATCTACATGAATAATATGGGGTAGACCATGGTGAGTTGCACCTAGACACCCCAAATACAGGGTTTTAGGCCAAAACACGCACTTTTGGGGCAAACCAGGTGGGTGGGGATGCCAGTGTGAGGCCACACTTGGCAGATGGGTGCACCATTGCATGCCCCACACTCCTACCCTTGTAATCTACATGAATAATATGGGGTAGACCAAGGTGCCCAGACACCCCAAATATAGGGTTTTAGGCGAAAACATGCACTTTTGGGGCAAACCAGGTGGGTGGGGATGCCAGTGTGAGGCATGGGTGCACCATTGCATGCCCCACACTCCTACCCTTGGAATCTACATGAATATGGGGTAGACCATGGTGATTAGTTTTTTTTAACCAAAACAAAACATTTAGTTGATTAGCACACAGTCCTCTGCTAAAACATGAGAGAGGTCTGAAAAACTTCGACCGTCCATCTAACGATACGGTGCTGAATTGCATCCGTTGGATCGGTCTTCTAGAAGGAATTCGCGGGCTATCCGCGAAAGCGACGATTTGGCGACGTGATTGGCTGGCGTTTGTTTTTCCTTTCAGCGTCTCGCGGTTTGACAGGAGACGGTGAAATACCCGATGGGCTGGCTCGCGCGTGTAGGCCTGTCTAGCCATCGTCGAACGAGCCCGTCTAGGCCTGCCATGCATGCGCTGCTCCAGAAACGCTGAAACGCTGAAACGAGGCGTGCAGATGTGTCGCATGGCAGTGGTAACAGCTCCACGCGGGCGTGTCGGTCGGTTCGATTTTTCCGTCACGCTGAAAAAGGTTTGGATTCACACGCGCAGTTCTATATCCACGCGCCGAATTAATTGACACACTTAAAACCGTGCGCCGCTTCGGATGCCGTCCTGCGTTTCAATGTGCAGTTAGTGGTTAACGCGAAAGCAGCTCACAAGCCCCCGCACCTCACCCATCCACGCATATTTAACGCCACCATTGTGCTCACTCTGTCTCACACTCATCCAAGCCATCTCCCTTCCCATCTCACCGTCTCCAAATCCAAGACACGCCACATCTCAAGGGGATCGCCACAATGCAGTTCAACGGCCCTACGTTCCGCCGCCCCGCAACCATGCCGGAGAGACAGTACCCGGCCGGAGTCGTCTGCGAGAACCAGCTGCGCGTGTGGGCCATATCGAGGAGGAGGGACCCAATGGAGCTAGCTTCATTCTTCCTCTCTTCCGGCTACCGCCACCTCCCTCCGGGCTCGCCACGCATGTTCGAGCTTGAGAAGTACTACGACGGCAACCCCAACTACGTCATCGGCCTCTTCGTAACTTTCGCCAACAGGTTCGACGCTCACCATCTGCTCGGGCAGGTGTTTTGGTGCGGGTGCGAGTTCATCGCATTCACCAACTACAACATCTTCACCAACTTCCACGCCATCTTCCCCACCCCGGGCAACATGCACTGCCTCCCCTACATGATGCCGGAGGACGAGCAAGCGAGGCTTGCGTCTCTGAGGGGGCAGCGTCGCCGGCAAGCTCCACCAACGCCAGCGGCCATGCTCCACCGGCAGATGCGCGAAGCTAGGGCGGAGAGGCGGGCACTGAGGCAGGCGTCAAACGGGAAGGACGAAGACGAGTCAGGCCAATCGAGCGCCCCAACCGACGGCCTGGCAAATTGGGTGTTTCTCTGATGTTTCGTCATTTGGCCCAACCGACGGCCAGTAGATTAGGGTTCGTTCTAGTTGCTTGTTTTTAACTTTATTTTGTGTGTCTCTTTGATGTTTACTGTTTGGTGCAACCGCTCCCCAAATTTGGGTTCGTTCGGTCATGTTTACTGTTCTGTGCAAGTACTCATTTAAATGCTCCATTTTTATTTTCCAATATTGCCCCTAACTAATCTCTCCTCCTTAAATCCCTAAACCCATTAAGGGATAACGTGGCTCATGGTGAATCCCTTCGAAAAGTACTGCATAAAGAAATTAAACACATTAACAACAGTTACTTCCTCCGTCGATCTCAAAGGATAAGGCGTAAATATTTTTCCAAAATTTCGTCATAGCATAAGGCGCACGATGCGGTGTATACGTTTTCTCCAAAACTACCCTTCGATATTATTTATGTCGCCTTAAACATCGGAAGTGGAGCAGTAAATTGTGTGGTTGTCATTGCCCTTCCACGACGCATGCGGGAAGCCGAGCCAAAAAATCCGGAAAGGAGCACAATAGATGCTTCATCATAAACAAACAGATGATAGAAGCAAAGTTTCTTGACAAGCAAATACGTACAAATAATTAACTAGGCATGGATCTTTGGAGAAGTCGTCAGTAATTGCCTGGCTTCGTCAGCCACGGATTATCACTCTTCGGGCTCTGCTGATCACTCATCTCCGTCGTCCACGGATCATCACTCTTCTGCTCATCACCAGTCCACGACTTCCTCAGGTTCTGCCAATAATCACTACTCTTCGGCGCATCACTACTCTCCAGCCACTGCTCATCATTCATCTTCCTCCGCTTGCCATGAGGGGGACTTGTCTGCTGGGTGTTGTCGCTGGAAGCTGGTGCCTTCAATCTTGCTAGTTCAGCCTGCACGCTTGCAAGTTCAGCATTTAACCTTGCTATTTCAGCTGCAGCATTTTTCTGTGCACGTTCAACTTCGATCTCTGCTTTATTGCATTTGGCACACAAATGTCCCCTCAGCGTGTCTTCCTTCTTGCAACCGGGGCAAAACACAAGGTAACGCAGAAAGAACCATATCTTAACGTAGAGCTGGTAGCTCACGTAAGCATCTTTAGCTGCATACTCCAGGTTTAAATCAGACAACGGCCGCTCTTCCCAGTAATTGTGCCTCTCTGGAGGGAATTTGTCCTTCATCTGGCTGTACGACTCGTCGATGATGCTAGTTGCAAGACTAGCCATTCCATCCCTCATTAATTTTCCTCTCTCGTTGAGACCTTTGACGTTGACAAATTCCTGGATATCGATCCAGTTCTCCCTAGGAATTATAATCTTCTCGTAATATAACTTCATAAAATCTGCTCTCTTGTCAACGGTGCAGAACACAATTCCTTGATTTTGAAGGAATGAGCGCAGCGCCGGACATTCCCCGTTGGTCCTGAAAGCAAAAATTTATTACTTGCGAGATCAACACTTGAATAAAATTTGGGACTACGAAGCTAGTCTATATGCAATCTCATAGCTTGAATATAAAATTTGAAACTACATAAGTTTAGTAAGTTCATGATCAACAGTCTGAAAATTATCTAGTCATAATTCATTTGGTCCTGAAAGCAAAAATTTATTACTTGCGAGATCAACACTTGAATAAAATTTGGGACTACGAAGCTAGTCTATATGCAATCTCATAGCTTGAATATAAAATTTGAAACTACATAAGTTTAGTAAGTTCATGATCAACAGTCTGAAAATTATCTAGCCCTAATAGAATGCATGAACAACACTTTTATGAAATGTGTAAGTGCAATTGTTTAGTCATTGAAATTTCATTTTGCATCATATAATTTTGAAACTAACAAAAGTCTATTAAATGCAAGATCAAGACTCCGGAAATTTGCTTGTGATAATTAATTTAGTATAATGAAATCCAGTACATGCTAGATGAGCATATGGATAGATTCAATTTGATGCAAAAATTTAGTACTTGCGAGATCAACACTTGAATAAAAATTGGGAATACGAATGTTTAGTCTATGCAATCTCATAACTTGAATAAAATTGACATAAGTTTAGTAAGTGCATGATCAAGAGTCTGAAAATTATCTAGTCATAATCCATTTGATACTAAAAGAATGCATGACCAACACTTTTATGAAATGTGTAAGTGCAATTTTTTAGTCATTGAAATATCATTTTGCATCATTAATTTTGAAACTAACAAAAGTCTATCAAATGCAAGATCAGGACTCCGGAAATTTGCTTTGTGATAATTAATTTGGTATAATGAAATCCAGTACATGCTAGATGAGCATATGGATAGATTCAATCTGCAAGATCAGGACACCATGCTTTGTGGCTTTTGTTACACAAAACACAGAAACAAAACTAGTTTTGCAGCTAGCACGGTTTGTAGTTTAATTTGTTGCACCTAGCCCAAAACAGAGCACTCGAGATTAACTAAAACAGATCAAGATTAACTAAAACAGAGCACTCGAGGGTGACTTGGTTCATGCACTAGCGATTAACTAAAATCAGAGCAAGATTAGGTAAATCAGAGCAAGATTAAGGTCTACAAACCAGGAATAGTGGCAGACGAGGACGTGGTTCCTCATGGACAGTTGAACGACGGCGAGGTAGTTGTCTTCTTCGTGGTTGGGGTCCTCCCGAGTGTACTCGAGATCCAATCCTACAAATTTGTTCTCTTCTTCTTCCGCATACCACTGCGCGTACATCTTCAGGTACTTGCTCATCGTCTCCTCCTCGTTTGTGTACACAACATCGATCTCCTTGCCGCCATGGACGGTGAAGGTCCTGATCTGAGTAAAGGCCTGCATGGCTGACGGCGGAGAAGGCGGAAGCGGTTGCGGAACAGAGGAAGAGGAAGAAGAAGCGTCCATGGCGCGGAGGAGGCAGAAGCGGAGGAGGAGGGTTTTTCGTCTAGTGGGGTGTAACCGGCAAGAAGCGGAGAGAAACGAGTGGGAGGAGGAGTGGAACCGTCAAGAAGTGGAGAGGCGGAGGAGGGTTTTTCGTCTGTGAATTTCTGATTTATTAAAATTAGTAAAAACAGAGAATGAGGGTTCCATTTTACCTGCTGGCCCCTAATCCACATAAAATTACCGGAAATGGCCCAACCCAGTGGTATCTACTGCTAGATGGCCCCACACGTCAGTGGGTGCCATTTTGCCCCACCCACCCCAAAATGTCCTATACCAAAAGCAACTTTATCCCCTGTGAGGCCACACTTGGCACATGGGTTCACCATTGCATGCCCCACACTGCTACCCTTGGAATCTACATGAATAATATGGGGTAGACCATGGTGAGTTGCACCCAGACACCCCAAATATAGGGTTTTAGGCCTAAACATGCACTTTTAGGGAAAACCAGGTAGGTGGGGATGCCAGTGTGAGGCCACACTTGGCACATGGGTGCACCATTGCATGCCCCACACTGCTACCCTTGGAATCTACATGAATAATATGGGGTAGACCATGGTGAGTTGCACCCAGACACCCCAAATATAGGGTTTTAGGCCAAAACATGCACTTTTAGGGCAAACCAGGTGGGTGGGGATGCCAGGGTGAGGCCACACTTGGCACATGGGTGAACCATTGCATGCCCCACACTCCTACCCTTGGAATCTACATGAATAATATGGGGTAGACCATGGTGAGTTGCACCCACACACCCCAAATACAGGGTTTTAGGCCTAAACATGCACTTTTGGGGCAAACCAGGTAGGGATGCCAGGGTGAGGCCACACTTGGCACATGGGTGCACCATTGCATGCCCCACACTGCTACCCTTGGAATCTACATGAATAATATGGGGTAGACCATGGTGAGTTGCACCTAGACACCCCAAATATAGGGTTTTAGGCCTAAACATGCACTTTTGGGGCAAATCAGGTGGGTGGGGATGCCAGGGTGAGGCCACACTTGGCACATGGGTGCACCATTGCATGCCCCACACTCCTACCCTTGGAATCTACATGAATAATATGGGGTAGACCATGGTGAGTTGCACCCAGACACCCCAAATATAGGGTTTTAGGCCCAATCATGCACTTTTGGGGCAAACCAGGTGGGTGGGGATGCCAGGTGAGGCCACACTTGGCACATGGGTGCACCATTGCATGCCCCACACTGCTACCCTTGGAATCTACATGAATAATATGGGGTAGACCATGGTGAGTTGCACACAGACACCCCAAATATAGGGTTTTAGGCCTAAACATGCACTTTTGGGGCAAACCAGGTGGGTGGGGATGCCAGTGTGAGGCCACACTTGGCACATGGGTGAACCATTACATGGCCCACACTGCTACCCTTGGAATCTACATGAATAATATGGGGTAGACCATGGTGAGTTGCACCAGACACCCCAAATACAGGGTTTTAGGCCTAAACATGCACTTTTGGGGAAAATCAGGTGGGTGGGGATGCCAGGGTGAGGCCACACTTGGCACATGGGTGCACCATTGCATGCCCCACACTGCTACCCTTGTAATCTACATGAATAATATGGGGTAGACCATGGTGAGTTGCACCTAGACACCCCAAATATAGGGTTTTAGGCCAAAACATGCACTTTTGGGGCAAACCAGGTGGGTGGGGATGCCAGGGTGAGGCCACACTTGGCACATGGGTGCACCATTGCATGCCCCACACTCCTACCCTTGGAATCTACATGAATAATATGGGGTAGACCATGGTGAGTTGCACCAGACACCCCAAATATAGGGTTTTAGGCCAAATCATGCACTTTTGGGGCAAACCAGGTGGGTGGGGATGCCAGGGTGAGGCCACACTTGGCACATGGGTGCACCATTGCATGCCCCACACTGCTACCCTTGGAATCTACATGAATTATATGGGGTAGACCATGGTGAGTTGCACACAGACACCCCAAATATAGGGTTTTAGGCCTAAACATGCACTTTTGGGGCAAACCAGGTTGGTGGGGATGCCAGTGAGGCCACACTTGGCACATGGGTGAACCATTGCATGGCCCACACTGCTACCCTTGTAATCTACATGAATAATATGGGGTAGACCATGGTGAGTTGCACCTAGACACCCCAAATATAGGGTTTTAGGCCAAAACATGCACTTTTGGGGCAAACCAGGTGGGTGGGGATGCCAGGGTGAGGCCACACTTGGCACATGGGTGCACCATTGCATGCCCCACACTCCTACCCTTGGAATCTACATGAATAATATGGGGTAGACCATGGTGAGTTGCACCCAGACACCCCAAATATAGGGTTTTAGGCCAAAACATGCACTTTTGGAGCAAATCAAGTGGGTGGGGATGCCAGTGTGAGGCCACACTTGGCACATGGGTGCACCATTGCATGCCCCACACTCCTACCCTTGGTATCTACATGAATAATATGGGGTAGACCATGGTGAGTTGCACCCAGACACCCCAAATACAGGGTTTTGGGCCAAATCATGCACTTTTGGGGAAAACCAGGTGGGTGGGGATGCCAGTGTGAGGCCACACTTGGCACATGGGTGCACCATTGCATGGCCCACACTGCTACCCTTGGAATCTACATGAATAATATGGGGTAGACCATGGTGAGTTGCACCCAGACACCCCAAATATAGGGTTTTAGGCCAAAACATGCACTTTTAGGGCAAACCAGGTGGGTGGGGATGCCAGGGTGAGGCCACACTTGGCACATGGGTTCACCATTGCATGCCCCACACTGCTACCCTTGGAATCTACATGAATAATATGGGGTAGACCATGGTGAGTTGCACACAGACACCCCAAATATTGGGTTTTAGGCCTAAACATGCACTTTTAGGGCAAACCAGGTAGGTGGGGATGCCAGGGTGAGGCCACACTTGGCACATGGGTGCACCATTGCATGCCCCACACTGCTACCCTTGGAATCTACATGAATAATATGGGGTAGACCATGGTGAGTTGCACCCATACACCCCAAATATAGGGTTTTAGGCCAAATCATGCACTTTTGGGGCAAACCAGGTGGGTGGGGATGCCAGGGTGAAGCCACACTTGGCACATGGGTGAACCATTGCATGCCCCACACTCCTACCCTTGGAATCTACATGAATAATATGGGGTAGACCATGGTGAGTTGCACCCACACACCCCAAATACAGGGTTTTAGGCCTAAACATGCACTTTTGGGGCAAACCAGGTAGGTAGGGATGCCAGGGTGAGGCCACACTTGGCACATGGGTGCACCATTGCATGCCCCACACTCCTACCCTTGGAATCTACATGAATAATATGGGGTAGACCATGGTGAGTTGCACACAGACACCCCAAATATAGGGTTTTAGGCCTAAACATGCACTTTTGGGGCAAATCAGGTGGGTGGGGATGCCAGGGTGAGGCCACACTTGGCACATGGGTGCACCATTGCATGCCCCACACTGCTACCCTTGGAATCTACATGAATAATATGGGGTAGACCATGGTGAGTTGCACACAGACACCCCAAATATAGGGTTTTAGGCCTAAACATGCACTTTTAGGGCAAACCAGGTAGGTGGGGATGCCAGGGTGAGGCCACACTTGGCACATGGGTGCACCATTGCATGCCCCACACTCCTACCCTTGGAATCTACATGAATAATATGGGGTAGACCATGGTGAGTTGCACACAGACACCCCAAATATAGGGTTTTAGGCCTAAACATGCACTTTTGGGGCAAATCAGGTGGGTGGGGATGCCAGGGTGAGGCCACACTTGGCACATGGGTGCACCATTGCATGCCCCACACTGCTACCCTTGGAATCTACATGAATAATATGGGGTAGACCATGGTGAGTTGCACAGACACCCCAAATATAGGGTTTTAGGCCTAAACATGCACTTTTAGGGCAAACCAGGTAGGTGGGGATGCCAGGGTGAGGCCACACTTGGCACATGGGTGAACCATTGCATGCCCCACACTCCTACCCTTGGAATCTACATGAATAATATGGGGTAGACCATGGTGAGTTGCACCCACACACCCCAAATACAGGGTTTTAGGCCTAAACATGCACTTTTGGGGCAAACCAGGTAGGTAGGGATGCCAGGGTGAGGCCACACTTGGCACATGGGTGCACCATTGCATGCCCCACACTCCTACCCTTGGAATCTACATGAATAATATGGGGTAGACCATGGTGAGTTGCACAGACACCCCAAATATAGGGTTTTAGGCCTAAACATGCACTTTTAGGGCAAACCAGGTGGGGATGCCAGGGTGAGGCCACACTTGGCACATGGGTGCACCATTGCATGCCCCACACTCCTACCCTTGGAATCTACATGAATAATATGGGGTAGACCATGGTGAGTTGCACCCAGACACCCCAAATACAGGGTTTTAGGCCCAATCATGCACTTTTGGGGCAAACCAGGTGGGTGGGGATGCCAGGTGAGGCCACACTTGGCACATGGGTGCACCATTGCATGCCCCACACTGCTACCCTTGTAATCTACATGAATTATATGGGGTAGACCATGGTGAGTTGCACACAGACACCCCAAATATAGGGTTTTAGGCCTAAACATGCACTTTTGGGGCAAACCAGGTGGGTGGGGATGCCAGTGTGAGGCCACACTTGGCACATGGGTGAACCATTGCATGGCCCACACTGCTACCCTTGGAATCTACATGAATAATATGGGGTAGACCATGGTGAGTTGCACCCAGACACCCCAAATACAGGGTTTTAGGCCTAAACATGCACTTTTGGGGAAAATCAGGTGGGTGGGGATGCCAGGATGAGGCCACACTTGGCACATGGGTGCACCATTGCATGCCCCACACTGCTACCCTTGTAATCTACATGAATAATATGGGGTAGACCATGGTGAGTTGCACCTAGACACCCCAAATATAGGGTTTTAGGCCAAAACATGCACTTTTGGGGCAAACCAGGTGGGTGGGGATGCCAGGGTGAGGCCACACTTGGCACATGGGTGCACCATTGCATGCCCCACACTCCTACCCTTGGAATCTACATGAATAATATGGGGTAGACCATGGTGAGTTGCACCCAGACACCCCAAATATAGGGTTTTAGGCCAAATCATGCACTTTTGGGGCAAAAGGTGGGTGGGGATGCCAGTGTGAGGCCACACTTGGCACATGGGTGCACCATTGCATGCCCCACACTGCTACCCTTAGAATCTACATGAATTATATGGGGTAGACCATGGTGAGTTGCACCCAGACACCCCAAATACAGGGTTTTAGGCCTAAACATGCACTTTTGGGGAAAATCAGGTGGGTGGGGATGCCAGGGTGAGGCCACACTTGGCACATGGGTGCACCATTGCATGCCCCACACTGCTACCCTTGTAATCTACATGAATAATATGGGGTAGACCATGGTGAGTTGCACCTAGACACCCCAAATATAGGGTTTTAGGCCAAAACATGCACTTTTGGGGCAAACCAGGTGGGTGGGGATGCCAGGGTGAGGCCACACTTGGCACATGGGTGCACCATTGCATGCCCCACACTCCTACCCTTGGAATCTACATGAATAATATGGGGTAGACCATGGTGAGTTGCACACAGACACCCCAAATACAGGGTTTTAGGCCTAAACATGCACTTTTGGGGAAAATCAGGTGGGTGGGGATGCCAGGGTGAGGCCACACTTGGCACATGGGTGCACCATTGCATGCCCCACACTGCTACCCTTGTAATCTACATGAATAATATGGGGTAGACCATGGTGAGTTGCACCTAGACACCCCAAATATAGGGTTTTAGGCCAAAACATGCACTTTTGGGGCAAACCAGGTGGGTGGGGATGCCAGGGTGAGGCCACACTTGGCACATGGGTGCACCATTGCATGCCCCACACTCCTACCCTTGGAATCTACATGAATAATATGGGGTAGACCATGGTGAGTTGCACCCAGACACCCCAAATACAGGGTTTTAGGCCCAATCATGCACTTTTGGGGCAAACCAGGTGGGTGGGGATGCCAGTGTGAGGCCACACTTGGCACATGGGTGCACCATTGCATGCCCCACACTGCTACCCTTGTAATCTACATGAATTATATGGGGTAGACCATGGTGAGTTGCACACAGACACCCCAAATATAGGGTTTTAGGCCTAAACATGCACTTTTGGGGCAAACCAGGTGGGTGGGGATGCCAGGGTGAGGCCACACTTGGCACATGGGTGAACCATTGCATGGCCCACACTGCTACCCTTGGAATCTACATGAATAATATGGGGTAGACCATGGTGAGTTGCACCCAGACACCCCAAATACAGGGTTTTAGGCCTAAACATGCACTTTTGGGGAAACCAGGTGGGTGGGGATGCCAGGATGAGGCCACACTTGGCACATGGGTGCACCATTGCATGCCCCACACTGCTACCCTTGTAATCTACATGAATAATATGGGGTAGACCATGGTGAGTTGCACATAGACACCCCAAATATAGGGTTTTAGGCCAAAACATGCACTTTTGGGGCAAACCAGGTGGGTGGGGATGCCAGGGTGAGGCCACACTTGGCACATGGGTGCACCATTGCATGCCCCACACTCCTACCCTTGGAATCTACATGAATAATATGGGGTAGACCATGGTGAGTTGCACCCAGACACC
The DNA here is from genome assembly GCA_030979885.1 of Lolium multiflorum. NCBI lineage: Eukaryota > Viridiplantae > Streptophyta > Magnoliopsida > Poales > Poaceae > Lolium > Lolium multiflorum. The sequence goes on along the minus strand of CM061748.1, from coordinate 199,120,739 downwards.
CCAAATATAGGGTTTTAGGCCAAATCATGCACTTTTGGGGCAAACCAGGTGGGTGGGGATGCCAGTGTGAGGCCACACTTGGCACATGGGTGCACCATTGCATGCCCCACACTGCTACCCTTGGAATCTACATGAATTATATGGGGTAGACCATGGTGAGTTGCACACAGACACCCCAAATATAGGGTTTTAGGCCTAAACATGCACTTTTGGGGCAAACCAGGTGGGTGGGGATGCCAGTGTGAGGCCACACTTGGCACATGGGTGAACCATTGCATGGCCCACACTGCTACCCTTGTAATCTACATGAATAATATGGGGTAGACCATGGTGAGTTGCACCTAGACACCCCAAATATAGGGTTTTAGGCCTAAACATGCACTTTTGGGGCAAACCAGGTGGGTGGGGATGCCAGGGTGAGGCCACACTTGGCACATGGGTGCACCATTGCATGCCCCACACTCCTACCCTTGGAATCTACATGAATAATATGGGGTAGACCATGGTGAGTTGCACCCAGACACCCCAAATATAGGTTTTAGGCCAAAACATGCACTTTTGGAGCAAATCAAGTGGGTGGGGATGCCAGTGTGAGGCCACACTTGGCACATGGGTGCACCATTGCATGCCCCACACTCCTACCCTTGGTATCTACATGAATAATATGGGGTAGACCATGGTGAGTTGCACCCAGACACCCCAAATATAGGGTTTTGGGCCAAATCATGCACTTTTGGGGAAAACCAGGTGGGTGGGGATGCCAGTGTGAGGCCACACTTGGCACATGGGTGCACCATTGCATGGCCCACACTGCTACCCTTGGAATCTACATGAATAATATGGGGTAGACCATGGTGAGTTGCACCCAGACACCCCAAATATAGGGTTTTAGGCCAAAACATGCACTTTTAGGGCAAACCAGGTGGGTGGGGATGCCAGGGTGAGGCCACACTTGGCACATGGGTTCACCATTGCATGCCCCACACTGCTACCCTTGGAATCTACATGAATTATATGGGGTAGACCATGGTGAGTTGCACACAGACACCCCAAATATAGGGTTTTAGGCCTAAACATGCACTTTTGGGGCAAACCAGGTGGGTGGGGATGCCAGTGTGAGGCCACACTTGGCACATGGGTGAACCATTGCATGGCCCACACTGCTACCCTTGTAATCTACATGAATAATATGGGGTAGACCATGGTGAGTTGCACCTAGACACCCCAAATATAGGGTTTTAGGCCAAAACATGCACTTTTGGGGCAAACCAGGTGGGTGGGGATGCCAGGGTGAGGCCACACTTGGCACATGGGTGCACCATTGCATGCCCCACACTCCTACCCTTGGAATCTACATGAATAATATGGGGTAGACCATGGTGAGTTGCACCCAGACACCCCAAATATAGGGTTTTAGGCCAAAACATGCACTTTTGGAGCAAATCAAGTGGGTGGGGATGCCAGTGTGAGGCCACACTTGGCACATGGGTGCACCATTGCATGCCCCACACTCCTACCCTTGGTATCTACATGAATAATATGGGGTAGACCATGGTGAGTTGCACCCAGACACCCCAAATATAGGGTTTTGGGCCAAATCATGCACTTTTGGGGAAAACCAGGTGGGTGGGGATGCCAGGGTGAGGCCACACTTGGCACATGGGTGCACCATTGCATGGCCCACACTGCTACCCTTGGAATCTACATGAATAATATGGGGTAGACCATGGTGAGTTGCACCCAGACACCCCAAATATAGGGTTTTAGGCCAAAACATGCACTTTTAGGGCAAACCAGGTGGGTGGGGATGCCAGGGTGAGGCCACACTTGGCACATGGGTTCACCATTGCATGCCCCACACTGCTACCCTTGGAATCTACATGAATAATATGGGGTAGACCATGGTGAGTTGCACACAGACACCCCAAATATTGGGTTTTAGGCCTAAACATGCACTTTTAGGGCAAACCAGGTAGGTGGGGATGCCAGGGTGAGGCCACACTTGGCACATGGGTGCACCATTGCATGCCCCACACTGCTACCCTTGGAATCTACATGAATAATATGGGGTAGACCATGGTGAGTTGCACCCATACACCCCAAATATAGGGTTTTAGGCCAAATCATGCACTTTTGGGGCAAACCAGGTGGGTGGGGATGCCAGGGTGAGGCCACACTTGGCACATGGGTGAACCATTGCATGCCCCACACTCCTACCCTTGGAATCTACATGAATAATATGGGGTATACCATGGTGAGTTGCACCCACACACCCCAAATACAGGGTTTTAGGCCTAAACATGCACTTTTGGGGCAAACCAGGTAGGGATGCCAGGGTGAGGCCACACTTGGCACATGGGTGCACCATTGCATGCCCCACACTCCTACCCTTGGAATCTACATGAATAATATGGGGTAGACCATGGTGAGTTGCACACAGACACCCCAAATATAGGGTTTTAGGCCTAAACATGCACTTTTGGGGCAAATCAGGTGGGTGGGGATGCCAGGGTGAGGCCACACTTGGCACATGGGTGCACCATTGCATGCCCCACACTGCTACCCTTGGAATCTACATGAATAATATGGGGTAGACCATGGTGAGTTGCACCAAGACACCCCAAATATAGGGTTTTAGGCCAAATCATGCACTTTTGGGGCAAACCAGGTGGGTGGGGATGCCAGGGTGAGGCCACACTTGGCACATGGGTGCACCATTGCATGCCCCACACTCCTACCCTTGGAATCTACATGAATAATATGGGGTAGACCATGGTGAGTTGCACCTAGACACCCCAAATACAGGGTTTTAGGCCAAATCATGCACTTTTGGGGCAAACCAGGTGGGTGGGGATGCCAGTGTGAGGCCACACTTGGCACATGGGTGCACCATTGCATGCCCCACACTGCTACCCTTGTAATCTACATGAATTATATGGGGTAGACCATGGTGAGTTGCACACAGACACCCCAAATATAGGGTTTTAGGCCTAAACATGCACTTTTGGGGCAAACCAGGTGGGTGGGGATGCCAGGTGAGGCCACACTTGGCACATGGGTGAACCATTGCATGGCCCACACTGCTACCCTTGGAATCTACATGAATAATATGGGGTAGACCATGGTGAGTTGCACCCAGACACCCCAAATACAGGGTTTTAGGCCTAAACATGCACTTTTGGGGAAAATCAGGTGGGTGGGGATGCCAGGGTGAGGCCACACTTGGCACATGGGTGAACCATTGCATGCCCCACACTGATACCCTTGGAATCTACATGAATTATATGGGGTAGACCATGGTGAGTTGCACACAGACACCCCAAATATAGGGTTTTAGGCCTAAACATGCACTTTTGGGGCAAACCAGGTAGGTGGGGATGCCAGGGTGAGGCCACACTTGGCACATGGGTGCACCATTGCATGCCCCACACTGCTACCCTTGGAATCTACATGAATAATATGGGGTAGACCATGGTGATTAGTTTTTTTTAACCAAAACAAAACATTTAGTTGATTAGCACAGTCCTCTGCTAAAACATGAGAGAGGTCTGAAAAACTTCGACCGTCCATCTAACGATACGGTGCTGAATTGCATTCGTCGGATCGGTCTTCTAGAAGGAATCCGCGGGCTATCCGCGAAAGCGACGATTTGGCGACGTGATTGGCTGGCGTTTGTTTTTCCTTTCAGCGTCTCGCGGTTTGACAGGAGACGGTGAAATACCCGATGGGCTGGCTCGCGCGTGTAGGCCTGTCTAGCCATCGTCGAACGAGCCCGTCTAGGCCTGCCATGCATGCGCTGCTCCAGAAACGCTGAAACGCTGAAACGAGGCGTGCAGATGTGTCGCATGGCAGTGGTAACAGCTCCACGCGGGCGTGTCGGTTGGTCCGATTTTTCCGTCACGCTGAAAAAGGTTTGGGTTCACACGCGCAGTTCTATATCCACGCGCCGAATTAATTGACACACTTAAAACCGTGCGCCGCTTCGGATGTCGTCCTGCGTTTCAGTGTGCAGTTAGTGGTTAACACGAAAGCAGCTCACAAGCCCCCGCACCTCACCCATCCACGCCTATTTAACGCCACCATTGTGCTCACTCTGTCTCACACTCATCCAAGCCAGCTCCCTTCCCATCTCACCGTCTCCAAATCCAAGACACGCCACATCTCAAGGGGATCGCCACAATGCAGTTCAACGGCCCTACGTTCCGCCGCCCCGCAACCATGCCGGAGAGACAGTACCCTGCCGGAGTCGTCTGCGAGAACCAGCTGCGCGTGTGGGCCATATCGAGGTGGAGGGGCCCAACGGAGCTAGCTTCATTCTTCCTCTCTTCCGGCTACCGCCACCTCCCTCCTGGCTCGCCAAGCATGTTCGAGCTTGAGAAGTACTACGACGGCAACTCCGGACACGTCATCGGCCTCTTCGTAACTTTCGCAAACAGGTTGGACGCTCACCATCTGCTCGGGCGGGTGTTTTGGTGCGGGTGCGAGTTCATCGCATTCACCAACTACAACATCTTCACCAACTTCTACGCCATCTTCCCCACAGCGGGCAACATGCACTGCCTCCCCTACATCATGCCGGAGGACGACGAGTGAGCCTTCCAAGGAGGAGGCAAGGAGGATGATATGACGGCGTTGTCACTCGGGTTTATCTAGTTTTTATGTGTGTTTTATTATCTAAGTCTTGTAAGGCAGCTATCGTGTCCCTGTCGTGGTTGGGGATGTGTTTTTTTAAACATGCATGGTCCTGTTAAGTAATGATGAAGTGTGTTGGCCAGTTAATCGCAGAAAACATGCATGGTTAATCATGTGATCCACAAACTAAGTAAAAAAACAAACAACATAGTAGAAAATTTGTAGCAATATATCTTGCTAAGAGTACACAACTTCTAAAGCCTTTATTAGTTCTTAAAACCCAAGAGTACAATTACAATACCCAAAAGTATCGCTATAATCTGAAGCATTGACACAATTTCGTTCAGCTTTATTACTATTGTTTTCTTCAGGTGCTTCATGTCCTTGTTTAGTGCTACTTGCTTCTGTAGTTCTCCATCTCCTCCGTTTTCTTCAACCACTTCTCCTTCTAGGGGAATCAGCATAGGTGAGTTTGCTGGAACAATACCCTTCTTCACGAGTAGATCTGCGTACTTTTCAATCCAATACCAGAAGTTGCATCCTCCTCTAACCGGCTAGAAATAACGAACATTAAAGATACGTATAATTTTGGCATAAATCCTGTTGACAATAGACGGGTATTGAACAACATTAAAAACATCTTACATTGTGATTATTGCACCTGACGAAATCGCCGGCGTTGGACGTTGTGGAGGCTGTTTTCCTCTCCACGACGCGCCACCGGCAGCTCGTGCACTTGATCATTGGGAGGGGACCATAACTTGGGTGGCGGATTATAGTGGCCGAGCTCGAGGAAGACATGACTTTGCCGGCGGCACGACGTTCTAAGATGGAGGAAGTCGTAGATGGAGGCGTTGAAGGGGAACTGTAGGGTTTCTACTTTGTTCGTTCCTAATAAAGCGTCTTGATCTTGTGGGCTTGGGCCGCACATAATTAGTTCAGAAAAGGCTAAGCAATCCAACCTAATGGCCCATCCGTTAATGGTCAACGCACCGAGCGCGCAATTACCCCACGTCCTTCGTGCGATGAAGGAAACTACCATAACTTACGCACGATAATCACGAAGATTGGCAGGGTAAGCTCATATTCCACATTTTTTAGGCGCGAGCACTCTCGCCCAACGCCGCCGCCAGCCGTGAGATCTGACTACCGCCGCCTCCCTCCCCATCCCTTATCGGCGAGGAAGCCTCCTCTAGCTGCTCAGAAGACATGCACACATCGAGGTATTGCCTTATTGCTTGTATGCAGTACGTGTTCTTTGTTTGGGATGTTTCTTACGTATGATGCCCTCATAGCTTTTGTGGTTATGATGAGATCATAGGCAGTAATCCATGTCAATTGTTCTTTGAATTTTAGATCTTAACACTTGTTAGTGCAAATTTTTTGTTGAACGCAAATCATCTAAGAAAAGATCCCTTTCATATGTAACATACATATGACTTTAAAAATTATGTTGCATGGCATTATGCTTGCACACAAATTTTGACATTTATCTACTCGTTTTTATGAACAGTACGTTGAACATTGGTGTGTGCGATGTGGGTCGTTGGGTGGGGTTTGTCACAAGAATGACCCCAGCTCAGCTATGTAAACTCGCCGAGGCAGATTTAGAAAGCTTGATTCACATGAAGACTATAAGTCCACGATCGTCTATACTTAGGCTCATGTTTAAGGCATTTGACCCAGAGTCAGAGAAGTTCAACTTGCAATTAGATCAACCCTCGATTAGTATAAAAGGAGTCGATGTGGAGGAGATTTTTGGATTAAAGGACAAATCTGCAGATGGGCTTGATATTGACACCATCCTTTTTGAGGATGGGAGATTTGCAGAAAATCAGATTCCACCTCGTTTTCTGAACAAGTTAACCGGCAGTCTCAGCATTGATGGATTGATCTCGGACGCCATCAAGAGCGGATTAGCCGACGATGACTTCCTTCGGAGAGCTGCTCTTGTGGCCCTTGGTACAGTTCTTGCACCAACGTCCACGGAAACAGTTCCGTTGGAGTATTGGGCAATCGTTAAGTACGTGTCGCGGTTGAAAAAATTAAACTTCAATCGTTTCACACGTGATTTTTTGATTACCAATATAAAGAAACTGGGAGGTGAATATGAGAAGGTGCGATGGCCATGCGGCAACCTAGCCCTGCTGCAGGTATATTTCTCCTCACCACGTCCATTGTCTTAAAAAAATCCAGCAATTTATAAAGGTGTATAACTGTTGTGCCAACATTTGCAGTATATTTACTATGAAAAAGTGCGCCCAATTGGTTCACCATTAACGTCATCAAGGCCGTTGATGAGGAACTGGACAGAAGAAGAAGCGAAAAAGAGAGACAACGTGGATTACAATGATGGACGAGGAGTAGGCTTGGTAAGTTTTCTTTTACTCATGTACTATTATGTTCATCATTTCATGTGGACTTACATCATCATTTCATGTGCATGCCTTCTAGATTGACGACGACATATCTGCTAAGCACAGAAGGGAGGTGATCCACACACCTGACGTTGTTCCAAAATCAAAGAGGAAGCAAAGTAAAAGAGCTAAAGCTGCAGCTTCTAGCATGAAGACGGCAGGTCCAGTGGATGATTCAATAATGGAGGTCATGTTTGAGCAGGTTCTGACTAAACTGACCAAACACATAGACACAACAATAGAAAAAAATATGGAGAAATGTGCAGACGCATCTGCTCAGGTGACATGGACTATTTTTTGTATGCTTCTATCTGCTGAAATGCATGTCTACACAACGTGTCATTAATTACCTTCTGAATTTTGTTTTGCAGAAACTCCTAAAAATGCTTAACTCGAAGGGAGTTGCATACAGAGCAGGCAAGGCTGACATGTCTGATGACGAAGATCAGGAGGAGGAAGCCAAAAAGGAAGGAGTGGCCTCCACACCTAGCCATGGCGGCCTTCCGCCTAAAGATTTCATGGACATGGACGTTACCAAGTCAGACGGCAGTGCATCATGGTTGAATTCCGTTAAGGATCAACATGACGATGAATTGGAAGATGCAAGTAAGAAGAGTGAGCCGGTGGAGGATTCGAACTTCGTGACACCCACCGACAAGAAGAAGACTGCTAGTGCTGGGTACACGACCCCGGCGCCTAAGCACGGAGATACTCCTGAAGTGCCCATAATCATCGACGACAAGGCTACTCCTGAATCATCCTGCTCGGGACCTATTGATTTAACTCTTCCAGATGCTTCAGAAGAATTTGAAAGCTTGAACACGATCTGCCGCAAAGCGATACAAAGTGCGAAGAAGGAGGAGAGAAAGGATGATGTATGTGCGAAAAAAGAGGAGAGAAAGGATGATGTATATGGGAAAAAAGAGGAGGAAAAGGATGATGTCTGTGGGAAGCGCAGACGCAAACCTCCTCGCAAATTAAGTTCCCCAAGCATTGTGATGACCTCCAAATGTCCTAAACGGATTCGACGTACAGTCAGAAAAGGTATATTTTGTGAAATATTTTGCACTATATCAAGTATTCATGTTCACATAATTAACTATGCTTGTCTATAGGTCCTGAAGCTTTGTTCGACAACGAATATGCCACGGATGGATCAAATCAGCTGACACCGGAGATAATTGACGCAGCTGTCGAGTATATTCGGATAACAATGAGAAGTACAAAAAAGGGCCGATCTGGTAAGACTGTGTACGAGAATGCAGACGGGGCTAGGGCGAGTGCTGAATTTCTTAAACCTATCCTTGACAGTGGATGGCTGTGCGGTGCTGTAAGTCCAACAACCGATGTCATTCTTTTATTTCTCCTACGCTTGAATACATATGTGCTCCGGAGTGATCAACTGTTTGAATTATATGCAGGTCATTGAGTGTTACTTGGGTGATCTTAGATTAAAATTGAAGGATAGAATAATTTGCCCTGCATGGAGGGCAAATTGTATGGTCGAACGTAAACCTAATAGGAAGCACTGGAAAAAAAGTAAGAAACTTGACACGAAGGATATTACAGAGATGTCAGGTTGCTACGCAAAATGCGAGCTGGAATATTTTGCCACAAACAAGGTAATGATGTCTTGTACATTATTAACTGAGAGGTTTCAAAATTAACTATTAATGCATTAATTACTAACTCTGTATTTTTGGTAGGCTTATTTCTCGGTTAACATCTCCGGTTGCCACTGGGTCACCGTCGTCATGCATAGTGACAAGGAGGAATTTCAGGTGCTAGACTCGTTATGGAGCCTTGATCAGAGCAAGCGATTTGTGGAAATTCTGGTATGACTTTTGATCACGGAATGTAAGACCACCTTGGTACTCAGTGCACTGTACTTAAATTTTATGCTTCACAGAGAGAAGAAATCAATAAGGACATCGAGTTTGCGAACAATGAGTTTATGAGCAAGAAGTATCCAGACGTTTCGAAATGGGAAATTAAAAGCTATCCAATACCAAAGCAAAGAGATACGTGAGTACACCGTTAATCTTATGCCATTACTATTGATGCCTATTGCTGATAGTTTTCCTCTGATCTATATGCAGGAACTCATGTGGACTCTTCCTGTTAGCATGTATGGAGCACTGGGATGGAGATGAACTGACGGCCGAATTTTCGCAGGTTACCTCTGATCTGTAGTATATTTGTTACAAACATGTTTATCTCCCGCAATTCTAAACTACATAATAATTGTTGCAGGAAACGATAAACAAGAACAGGAATAGGACTGCTGCCGAAATTATAATGGCACAATCAAACCTGCTCGAGAACACGAAGAAGGCTGTCCTAGATATCGCGGCGAAAGCTCGTGCGTGAAAACATTTAGTATCAAATATTATTTCCACTATTTGTAATGCAAGGGTGGATTTGTGTCCGGAAGAAGGTCTCATAGACCTGTAGAACTTTTTTACTTTGGGGGGTAAACTTATTTGGGGTTGTGGTTATTTGTGGCACAGTGAGATAAGTACTTTGTTTATTCATGTACTTTCAACCTTTCGCACATTCAAACGAGTAGCACACGACATGACATAGAAAAGTAATTCAACCTTTCGCACATTCAAACGAGTAGCACACGACATGACATAGGAAATAGTGGGAAACATAACAAACACATGTTAAAACTAATGGAAACTAAAACATGACCATCCTCAACAACTAGCCCCGGCAGCTTCACCCCCATCGTCAACTTCACTCCTCCTCCTCCTCGTCGTCGTCGAAGTTGTAGGGAAGGGTGTGCATCATGTTGTGTGTGGGGAAGTGGCACTCAAAGTTTGTGTAGACGTTGAACGTAGTGAATGCTATGAACTCGCAGCCGCACCAAAACACTTTGCCGAGGAGCTCGTACGCGTCGTAGCGGTTGGTGAAGGTGACTGTGAGGATCAAGAGAAAGGCGCGCGTGTGGTCACGGGCCTCGTCGAGGCGAAACATCACCGGCGCGTCCGAAGGGAGGTGGGCAAAGCCGGCGGTGAGGAACGCGCGGGCGAGCTCGACCGGTCCCCTCCACCTGGAGATGGCCCACACGCGGAGTGTGTTCTCCACGACGACGCCCGCCGGGTAGCGCCGCTCGGGCACGGTAGGAGGCCGACGGAAGACCGGTGCGTTGAACTGCATCTTACCGGTGCGTTGCAAGGTGTTGGGTGGGGATTTGCTTCAAGTGGAGAATACTATATGGACTGTGTGTCGCGGCGAGTGGAGAGGAAGAGACGGGGGTATAAATAGGCCAGATCGATCAACGACGCGCTGTTTCCCTGTCCGCGTAATGGGTTGCGCTTGTGTATCCGTGTCAATGCGGTGCGTCTGAATCAGTCTTCCTTTATTGCTCTGAATCGGCGACCGTAAATAGCTTGGCTGCGTCGTCTGCCTCGCTGAGCGCTCGCATATGCATGCACATCTGACGTGGTGCGGCGCATGCATGGAAAAGTCTGCGACGGGAGCTAGCCTGCATGGTGCGGCGCATGCATGGCGAAGTTTGCGACGGACAAAACCGTGCACCGACGCAACCCAACGGTCCAAACCACGTCTCCTCCCTATAGATGGCGTCCATCCAACGGGGTAGAGCTAGGTATTGTAGGGCCCGCCTGTAGTCGCTTCGACCGCCACGTTAATGGCGATTCCTCGGCTCTCGAGCGGCCGCCGCCCACCTCTGCCAATGAAGTTATTGGGGACGCCACGCGTGCCCAGCGTCCGCCGCCCACCTCTGCCAATGAAGTTATTGGGGACGCCACGCGTGCCAAGCGGCCGCCGCCCACCACACGGTTGCCTGCGGCTTTATATAGGGGCGCTCGCTCGGCTACATCATCTCCTGCGCGCACAAACCCTAGCCGCCGCACAACATGCACCGTAGCGCAGCATAGCTACCCACAAGCCCGCGAGGGAATCCATGGCTGGTTCTGGTGGCCGGCGAGGCGGGCGAGGCCATCGAGGCCGCGGGCGCGGTCGCGGTCGCCGTGGCCGTGGACGGCAAACTGGAGCAGCATCACCCAGCCGCTCGCCGTCGCCAGCGCCGTCGTCGTCTTCGGAGGAGGCGACGTCCTTCGAATTCATCCTACGCATCGACGATGACCCTCTCGGCATCAAGCGGCTTCCGGACAAGTTCGCCGAGTTCGTCGATGGCGTCGAGCCGGCCGAGTTGCAGCTACGGGAGGCCTGCTGCAACTTTTGTCGATGGCGTGTCGAGGTATTGTTCGACGGGCAGGGCAAGATGTACCTGCACACCGGCTGGGACAAGTTCGCCCGCTACCTCGATCTCGAACCAGGCTGCCTGCTCACCTTCTTGTACGAGGGGAATGGCGACATGGTCGTCAAGGTGTTCGACGGCACATCCTGCCGCAGACACTACCACATCAGTGAGTCAAGCTCGAGCGCCGACAGTTAGAGACTTTCGAGTGTTCTTTCTTTGCAGCGAAAATGGGCACGAGCCAATAAAACCACTAGTGTACGTTTCCAGCCTGGGTGCCTGGGAGTGTTCTTTCTTGGCAGCGAACACAGGCAACACCCGAGGACAACACTAGTTAGGTTTTCTCATTTTGCAATGTTCTAATCTTGTTTTAAACTATGTAATCGTTTGTGTAATGTTCACATCTGTGTTTAAATGAAAAAGAGAAAAAAAATAGGTAAAAGTTATTCGTTTGCGAATTTTTTTATTTATTTGAATTTTTGTAATAATAAACTTTTAAATTTCTGTTAAATTCAGTCGAAAAAAGTTGACAGATAAAGCCATGGCCCATGAGTTCCCTCCCGCGACCAATATCCACAACGTCGCACGTTATTGGGCCTAGTACAAATCGGCCTATTACCAGCCCGAAGTGTTCCCCGCGTGCATTGGCCCTGTCTGACGGCCTAACTGAAAGTTTTTTAATTTTTTTTAAGTCTGCAGCACATTATCTGGTTAAATTCAAAAAATTTAAAAAACGTTTTAACCAACGGATTATATTCACAAAAACGTGTGAGATATTGGGTAAAAAAAACTGGATTTTATTTCGTAGGTCGAAAAATTGACTAGCTTAGAAAAAGTGGTTTGATGTAACCCAAACGACTCCGTTTCTAAGAATGTGGATTTTTCGACCTTCGAGAAACGCTCCAGAAATTTTTGCACACACTCTCGTATCCATTGTAAGACGAAGTGTGAAGGTTTTTTCAATTTTTGAATTTCCGTGAAAATAAACTATTAAATTTCAGTTAAATTCGAGTTCAAAAGAAAACAGAAGAAAACTAGAGAACCCTGATGGATGGGCCATGAGTGTTCCTTACCCGCGTCCATGCTCCACGTTAATGGGCTTAGTACAAACCGCGTTACATGTCTTTCGGCCTAACTGATAAGTTTTTTAGTTTTGATTTCAATAAATCTGCAGCAAACCTGGTTAAATTCAAAAAATTCAAAAAAAGTTTTAACCAACGGATTATGTTCACAAAAACGTGTGACATATTGGGTAAAAAAACTGGACTTTTTTTCGAAGGTCGAAAAATCGACTAGCTTAGAAAAAGTGGTTTGATGTAACCCAAACGATTCCGTTTGTAAGAATGTGGATTTTTCGACCTTCGAGAAACGCTCCAGAAATTTTTGCACACACTCTCGTATCCATTCTAAGACGAAGTGTGAAGGTTTTTTCAATTTTTGAATTTCTGTGAAAATAAGCAATTAAATTTCAGTTAAATTCGAGTTGAAAAAGAAAACAAAAGAAAACTAGAGAACCCTGCTGGATGGGCCATGAGTGTTCCTTCCCCGCGTCCGTGCTCTACGTTAATGGGCTTAGTACAAACAGGCTTATTAAATGTTCGGAATATTGTCCAACTATCGCGCCTAGCACTGCGTGCCGGCGTTAATGAGCGCCACCGCTCCCGCGGCTCACTCTGGCCTATAAAAAGGGCCGCCTGTCATCGTCCCTCTCACACACAAACCCTAGCCCAACCCTAGCCGCCACCATCTCAACAAGAGTCGACGCCATGGGTGGGAGAGGCGGAGGCCGAGCTCGCGGTCGTGGTCGTGGCCGCGGCAGAGCTGCACGCTCGCCGTCGCCTGCCACACCGTCGGCTTCATCGCCGGAGATGGACGTTGAGGGGCCCGTGCTGTTCGAGTTCCTCCTCGTCCTCAAGGGCGACCCACGCGGCATCCAGAGGCTGCCTGACTCCTTCGCCGTCTACGTCGCCGGCGACGACCGCCCGGGCACGATGCATCTGCGGGAGGCTTCGTCCGGCTTCTACCGGTGGATCGTCGATGTGATCTACGACGCGCGCGGCAAGATGTACCTCCACATCGGCTGGGAGAAGTTCGCGCGCCGCCACAGCCTCGAAGCCGGCTTCATCCTCCTGTTCTCCTATTTTGGCGACAGGGACATGAGCGTCAAGGTCTTCGACGAGACGCGCTGCCGCCGGGACAAGCACGACAACCACGGCGACAGCACCGACGAGGAGGACGACTGATGAAGAGTGTTGTTTCTTCGCAGCGAATACGTGCATCGAGGTTTCTGTCTGTTCTTCCTCGCAAAGAACCAACAGGGGCACCGTCACCAGCTGGATTTTCCAGTTTCGGTGACTAGGTGTGCCCTCGAGTGTTCTTTCTTGGCAGCGAACACATGAAACCTTCGATGCACGGCCTAGTTAGGTTTAGTTTTTTTGCAATATTTTTTGTTTGTGTCAACCATGGTTCAAACTATGTATTAGTTTGGGGAAAACCATGTTCCTAATTATGTCTTCGTGTAAACCACGTTCCCAATTATGTATTACTTTGTGGAAATTGGAATAAGAATGCCAAAACAATGTTGAAATCTACATGAATAATCTGGGGTATAGACCATGGTGAGTTACACCCAAACACCCCAAGTATAGGGTTTTAGGCCAAAACATGCATTTTTGGGGCAAATCAAGTGGCTGGGGATGGCAGGGTGAGGCCACATTTGGCACATGGATGCACCATTGCATGCCCCACACTCCTACCCTTTGCATCTACATGAATAATATGGGGTAGACCATGGTGAGTTGCACCCAGACACCCCAAATATAGGGTTTTAGGCCAAAACCATGCACTTTTGGGGCAAATCAAGTGGATGGGGATGCCAAATCAAGTGGATGGATGTGGATGTGGATGGGGTTGCCAGGGTGAGTCCAACTGAGTGCATGGTTATTTCATGTGAGAACCCTAGGAGACTTAACACAGAATGGGATATGGTCTATTTAGTCAACGTCGAAATAATCACAAGTACACAAATACTCCCTCCGTCCTGAAATAGTCTACATTCTAGCTCTAAAATTTGTTCTGAAATACTCTACATTCTAGCTTTTAGTCAACAACAACGGTGGAAACGAGATGGTTTTACTCTCTTTATTGGATGTTGTTATTTTCAATGTAGTTTGGATTGGTTGTTCAAATATCTAAGTAGTACTAATAAATGCACTACTAATTTGTTTTATTTTTTCTAGAATGTAAACTAAATCAGAACGGAGGGAGTATGTGACTATTTTTTACCTCAAGCTTATATGTGACTATTTGTTAAGGGTTCACAATTCTACCAATATGTGACTATTTTTTACTGCTTTCTTACCCGTAGCTTCTATGTTAATAAAACTTGTTGATTTTAGCTAACATCTCTACGTGGCAATGACTTTGTTATCGAGGGATTGAACAAGATTGGCTACGGGGACTGAGCTGTCTATGTGAAAAACAATCTATGCATGAGAATACCAAACAAGGCATTCATGCATAACAGTTATAACTAGCATTTATCTAGATAAAAGAATAACAAACAAGGCATTCATGCATAACAGTTATAACTAGCATTTATCTAAACAAGGCATTAATGCATAACACTGGAGATATAATAAGTTCTTACTACTAAGACATTCCATAAGTAGAACTTAAGGTTCTACATACACACATTAAACCTAAAAGTTCTTAGTTATCCATTACAACCAGACAGACATAAGCTCAAAGGGACATAACATATATACGGCGGCGAGGCATCGGGCTGAGGCATGCATGGTAGGTTCACATGTTGCGACGCCTCTTGAGGATCCTGCCGGAACGGGGAAGGCGCGGACCCAGCAGAAACCTTGCAAGTGCCTCGTGGTCTGCCTTGCCCTGCCACTCGGGGGCGCTGTGGCGAGTGTCCATAGCATGCATCTCAAGGGAATTCAGCAAGCCGTCCTTCACCTTGCAGGGACAGAAGGGGCAAGCATGCCTTCCCCTACGCACTGTCTTCAGAATCCGAGTCTCGAAACCCTTGACCTGCCTCTGCACGTAGGACTCAAAGTTGTCCTCGTCGACGTCATCATCTGTGTTGTACTGCAAATAAAATTAGTTAGTCATGTGCTTCATATATACATGGAAGGACAGTAAACCAATACAAGGACAGTATTCATTTTATTGAACAAAACAGACAACACATGAGGAATAATCGTACAAGAAAATTAGAACCGATGAGACATTGGATATGCCTCACCTGGAACATACTTCATGTGGAACATAGAACTATTACAATTGGTCGCCAATGATGAGAGGTAGCTAACAATAATATGAGAGGTATAGGTAAAAATTCCCATCATAGTACTACAGACAAATGTGTGTTCCTTATTAGCTTTGCAGGATCAGGGTCACAGCACCGAATTGGCTCTGCCCATAGATTCCAATTTTTCCCCATGATTCGTTGTTTGTAAATTTTGTTTTCCCAAAGTTCATTTATACATACATTTCATGCCGTGACAATTTCTACAAAACATTGTTCGAAAAAGAAACCTTTCACTTTTGAACCGCTCTAACCAATCAGCAGCTTGTTTGTTATGTGATTATAGGACGTGATTAATTAGCAAATTGAATGAAAGCATGCCTTATTTGTTATGTGTTTTGGAACAAATAGTTCTTCACTGAAGCCCAGAATAAGTAGCCTTATTTGTTATGTGGTTTCTTAATGTTGTTTATTGGTTACTAGCATGCACAACATTTATAAGCACCTAAATTAAAGCATCTTCTTGATTAATGAGAAAATTATTTGACAGAATACGGCACTTTATTGATTAATAACTCATATCAATAGAAAGGGTCTTCCGGATGCAAGTCGGAGCATATAATTGGAAATAAAACCTAAAGACGCTAGATTACAGGATCTAGCTAAAATCTGTGCCGATTAATTCATAATTGGAGCGTTTAACATGCTAAAAGATGCAACAGAATAGTCTGCAGCATTAGGTTGATGCCCATTACCAACATTCCCACCTGAGACCGATCATGCACAGTGGAGTTTAGTCGCTGGATCAAGGACAAGCAATCAGTGACGAACACGCATTTGAAAAACCCCTATGTCTAGTTATCAGCAGAGATTGTCGAACAGCCAAAGCTTCTGCAATCTCCGGAGAGGTAAATGATTGAACGAATGAGGGTTTTTTTTTACAGAAAGATCAAGGTCTCTTCAAAACCACGCGCATCCGCTTATTTGTGGACGGAGGGAGTAGATCTACCTCGCAGGGCTCGACGAACTCGCGGACACAGCAGCGGTTACCAGATCGACATAGCATCCACTCGCATCTAATACATCGACATAGCAGCGGTTACCAGATCTGAGAGGGGAGACAGAGCTTTACCTCGCAGGGCTGGACGTACTGGCAGGCTTCGTACAAGGCGTCGATTTCCTTGTACGCCGCCTCCCTCTCCGCAGCAGCCACCGCAGCAGCCACCGCATCAGCGCCGCCGCCCAGATCAGCACCAGCCGGTCCCGCTCCGCCATCCACCACCGCACCAGCAGGCGCAGCCGCTCCCGCTCCCGCAACCGCTCCCGCAGCCGCTCCCGCATCCGCTCCCGCTGCCGCTCCGGCTCCCGCTCCGGCAGCCGCCCCCGCAGCCGCAACCGCTCCCTCTCCGCCGTCCAAACCAGCATCAGCCGCGGCCAAGTTCATGTCCATGGCCGGATCTGTGCTTGGACTAAGAAATGGGAGTGGAAAGAGAGGCTTTGGTCGAACTAGGGTTAGGGTTTGCTCTCCTCTGCTTTTTGCCAGAAATGGCGATGGTGGGGAGGGGATGAGGCCGAGTGGGGTTAAAATAGGCGACTCTTTTGGACTGTGCGCGTGGGCGTGGACCCTTGTGTGGACCCGTGTGTACGCGGAAGAGAAACGGACGGTAGTGTACGCGGAAGAGGTACGGGCGTACGTGTACGCGGAAGAAGTACGGGCGTACGTGTACGCGGAAGAGGTACGGGCGCGTACGTATTCTCGCGGTGATACGCGTACCCCCTCGGCTAACGGGTCCTGCGGGTTTTGGAGCGGGCATTTCTATACCCGAATCGAATTTGAAAAGACGATCCTGCCCCTCGCCGCGGAGTAATCTGGGTCGTCCTTGTGTTCTGCTCGAGATAACCGTTCGCGTTGGGGGTCTATGGAAGCACTCGCCTTAATATAATCGCAGCACCATTTCTCAAAAAAAAAAAACAGCAAACTCAAAGAGAATTCGATGTAGGAAAACTAACAAGATGAACCATTGCTTTGCTTCTTTCTTAATCAACTAATCAAACTTGCCAGTAAACTGTTGCTGAGCTAGACCTGTGACTCCACCTCTGTGCCCATATAATCCAACATCTTTAAGGCGAGCTGTTCATTTTTTTTTCTTAAGTCTGTGGTTTAGCTAAGTTAGATACATGGAAAAGTTGACAGATGTGCCCTAACTTATCCGATTCAAGTTCCAGCGGCTCTGAATAAACTGTCATTCAAAGAAACTTGTCTTACGATACTTGTTTCCCCAGACCCACAAATTAGCATTGAGTCTGATAAACTTGCATCAATTTGTTTTTGCTTGCTCATCCGATTCATGTTCCAGCGGCTCTGAAATCTGAATAAACTGTCATTCAAAGAAACTTGTCTGACGATACTTGTTTCCCCAGACCCACAAATTAACATTGATTCTGATAAACTTGCACCAATTTGTTTTTGTTTGCCATGTTTATGTGTTTGCAGATGTTGTATTACCACTTCAGCAGTAGCATATCTTTAAGCATTTTAAGGCTTCTTTTTCTATGGATGTCCTCATGGTTGATTGTTTCCCTCTTCTGTTAGGTGGTATTACAAAAGGTTCACGAAGGATCAGATTACTAGGAAAGTTTGTTGAGGATGAATTCGAAAAGATAGAGCACCTGATGTAGCAATACACGGTATATCTAGTCTGAAGAGAACCAATGAAACTGCTTGCATTTACTTGTTATTTTGAATAACCAGGCTTATTTTATAGTTTTAGGATTGAACAAGCATGATTTCTTGTTTCTGCTGTACCATCATTTCATTCAAATGCACTTAAATATCACTGTAATTTTTTTTTTGTTTCAGTAAAAGTTGAATGTTTAGATTCTCACTGTCATTTTGACCACAAGAGTAGTTGCAAACATATTCAAGCTGATGTATTACCTGCTGCGTGATCATGACTTTATGACCGTGATCTTCAGGGACTTCATCCTCTTCTTGTGCAGGACTGTAGTGTAGTTTCGGCATCATCACTGGCTGAGACGGAGGTGGAGTGCGTACTCAGCTGCGGGGAGGCGGAGCTGCTGGCAAGAAGCCGACGCTGCCAGCGAGAAGGTAGACGCTGCCAGCGAGAAGGTAACGTCGCCGGCGAGAAGCTGCACAGCTGGGAGGTTGGGGACGAGCAGCTGGAACTCTCCTCATCGACCTGCGCAACTGGGATGTTGGGGGTGAGCTGCCGGCGCTGCTTCCTGCCCAGCCAGGAGGTTGGGTGCGGGCTGCGCAGCTAGGATTTTGGGGACAAGCTGCCTGCGTTGCCTCCTGGGCAGTGGGCAGCTGGGATTTTGGAGACGAGCTGCCGACACGGCCGGACAGCTGAGCTCCAGCTCTCCTGCAGCGTGAGTGGCCCGGCTGGATGTGACGCTGGAGGAGATCGTCAGGTGGAGTGGCCCAGTTGGATGCGTGTGATGGAGACGATATGATCTGCCTCAGCAGAAGCTGGAGCAGCCAGGCGACGGAGGAGTGCTGTCGGGGGTGATCGATCAGGCAGGCAACTGAGCTTCACGCGATGGATCGATCAGGCAGGCAGCTGTGCTTCACGCGATTGCGGCACCTTTTGGAGCTGGGAGCTTGTGCTGGCCGCCGCGGCCAGAACGGGAGATGGCGAGATGCGTACGGTCGATTGGAGGTTTGGGGAGGTGAGCTGCTAGTTAGATTTTGAATTAGAGAGGGTGTCTTGTACCAAAACATTTTCTCACTGAAAAGAACTTCCAGAAAACAGTTGTACATAAATGTCCTTTCTATTCATAAGTATTCTAGCAGACCACCCGTGCTCAAAATAGTTTGGCGGCACTATGCTTTTTCTATATGGCTGTACACCAAATGATATTAAGTCATCTTTGACGCTATGGGATCGATATAGTTTTTTTTTGAAACAATACATTTTGTTTTTGTAATTAACTATAGATCCTCATATATTTTGCTCGCTGGTTCTGTTTCCATTTTAATGGCATTAATCTGCTCATGCACCTTGTGAAAAAGGAAGTTGTATTTCACACAAATTTATTTTGTATTCGATTGAACGTATCTTCTGTGTTTGTTTACGTGATTGACTTCGGACATCAAATGTGTCCGTTTTGAGTCAGGGCCACGGAAATTTGTATGTCCTTCCTCTTGTCCAGAGGGTGTACCTAGCAGCTTGATCCATTTGGTCTTAGCGGGCCTATTGCCTCTTTTTTTCTCTATCTTTTCATCCAATTGTTATATTAAATTGATAACATTAATGTTGCAACTAAATTAATTTAAAAGTGTACAACTAAAAAAACAACATAATTCACAATAATGTAGTTCAACAAATAAACAACATAGTTTAGAAGAAAACAAATAAAATAAGATGCTACTGGTCTCGTGTCAATGGTCAATCAAACTCGTTTTACGTTGATCCTTAGTATGGCAATCACGGATCTCATGATGCAACAGAGAAACTTGGAACTCCTCAAACTCGTTGCTGGCTTATGTAGTGGCTCAACCAATTCAACCCCACCTTTCGTTACGAGGGCCTTCATTATGCTCATCTCAATGATCATTTTGTGTATGATCACAAAAGTAATCATCATCTTCCACATGGTTTTAGAGCTTCATGTTTTAGCAGAGTGCCGAACTATGAGATTGGAGCACACCAAATGTTCACTCAACATCTTTCTAAGCTTCTTGATGCTTGACAAACCTCTTTTCTTTTTTCTCTTTTCCAGGAGCATGCACTGTCTTCGTTCTTCCGAGGGATTGTGTGATTTCTTCCAACATCAGCGGGGTGCTCTATAGGAGGCACGCTTCTACTGTTGGCGGTGGGTACTGGTGGTATGTTGCTAGTGCCGGTAGAGCCCGTTGCCGCTTTGTCAGCTTCAGAGATGGTGACATAGACCTCCAGTTGCGTTTCTACTATTGGAGGCGGGTACTGGTGGTACTAGTGCCGGTAGAGCCCGTTGCCGTTTTGTCAGCTTCAGAGATGGTCACATACATGATGCCATGCATTGTAGACATAGTAACATGTAGTAGTATCATACTCATATTAGGCGCGAAGCTAGAAGAGAAAGCCGTTGGTGTCAGCTTCACTATTTAATATTTTTTCAATCGCACACCATAATGGACTATGTAATGAAGGATTTCACAAATTTCATTGGGGTCAGCTGACCCCAATGGTTGTATGGCAGCTCCGCCCCTGCTCACATAATTCTTCTATATGATATTATGCATTGTGACTAGTCTAAGTGCTAACCAAACTCTTTGACCCCAATTGTGTGTGAGACCCGGCCCATTGGTTGTTCGAAAATCCGGATGACACGTGACTACGTGAGCCTGATATAAATTTTGGATTTTTTAGATCAATTCACCAACGTTTGCAAACAATTCTAAATCAAGATTATAATGTTGTTTTATTCATTTATTAACACTACATGCTGATGATAACAAATATAATTGTTTGTGAAAATCTTGAGTATATTTCAATCAACCCGTTGCAAGTTGCAACGCATGGACATATTTTCTAGAAAACCCAACAATAGTTAATATATGTCTAGATTAAAGGTACACGCTATTTTTTCTCTTATAAGGTTGATAAGTATAAATAGACAATTCAATAAAATATTTCACACTCAGCGTAAGGATAAAAAACGGACGGATGCCCTTTGATGTAATATGACACCGTATCAACGCACAAGTTTTATGCTAGTAGCGTGTATTACAGCCTCATTAATGGGAGCACGCTTGCAAGGATATAGAAAATACAGCTTGCAAGCCTTGACCTATTTGATTGGAAGGCAAAACATAGATCCTGAAATCTTATGCGCGGGCGTGTGCCGGATGGACGTCCCGGGCATACGCACTAGGGGACAGCTATTTACGTCCAACTGTCAATGAAATAGTAGGCTAGGTGATATCACATGTTATTTTTTAAAAAACTGTAACTTTTAAACCGTGCGGCGAAATTACAATTCGTTTTCACTACTAAAATCCCCACGACGAGAGCTTCGAAACTAGACCATATTTTCATATGTTTCGACAAATTATTTTAACAAGCAACTTTGATGCGTGACAGAGCAAGTTTATTGTGCAGCAAAACAACTTTGGTGTGCGACAAAGCAACTTTGGTGTGCAACGAATATGTACACTTTTTGGTACACGAAGGCACAACTTTGGTGCCCGACAACAATTTTGGTGTCCATGGGAGCAATTTTAATGTGTGACGAAGCAACTTAAGTGCCCTGCAGAGCAACTTTGGTGCCCGGCGACGCAATTTTTGAACCCTGCAGAGCAACTTTGACGTCCGACCGAGCAATTTTTAGTGTCATGCGAGCAACTTTGGTACTCGGCCAAGCAATTTTAGTGTCCTGCAGAGTAACGTTAGGAGTTGTTGCTGCAGCTGTTGTGAAGCCTACCATCATAGTGAATCAAGTGTTTTCGTTGCACACCAAAGTTGTTTTGCCGCATACCAAAATTGTTTTCCTGCAAAACAAAGTTGCTCTGTTGCGCATCAAAGTTGCTTGTTAAAACATTGCTTCGAAACATATGAAAATGTGGTCTAGTTTCGAAGCTCTCGTCGTTCCGATTCTAAAAGTGAAAACGGATTGTAATTTCGCCGCACGGTTTAAAAGTTACAGTTTTTTTAAAACGACAAAGTGATATGAGCTAGCCTACCATTTCTTTTACAGTTGGACACATCTTTCCGTTTGTGTGAGCACTTTCCATTTTGATATGACAGCTCAGAATAACCAACACGCATGCAGCCGCTCGCTAGACGTGTTCAACATAGATTACAGTCCTTCTAGGAAAGAAAAAACTTTGGCATGTACGTCAAAACAAAAAAATAAATTTGGCATGCATGTAGAGAGATCCACCAATAGCTGCACGCTTGCACGTACGCGCCCCAATCTGATCCGTAGCATGCATCAATTTACCTACGGACGAAACAGGCTACGGGATGCTACGCGCTGACGAGTCCAGCGGACATGGAGGCCACTAGGCCAGCGTGGATAAGTTGCACCGTCCCAGGCGAAAAGAAATTGCGGGCAGCGCACGACAAGTCCTCGTTGGCGGGCATCCTCGTAGCGGCGTGGGGACCTACCACTCGTCGGTCGCGGCGCGGTGATCTTCCCTGTTTTGCAGATGGACGGCGACCTCCAACAGAGTGGAAGCTCTTGGTGGTAGGCGGAGGTGCGGCGAGCTCGTCGGAAGCAGGGCGTCGATTCCGTAAGCCTCCGTAGGTGTAGCATTATCGCTGCCAGAATGTGCCCCGCGCTTCATCCAGGTCGACACCGTTGGCCCACGCTCTCCTGGCCTCCTCCGTGTACTGCTCTCGTCGGCGCGAGCTCTGATCCATCTCCTCGAAGCTGCCATCGATGGTGCGTGCTCCGATCATCATGACTGGCCACATCACCGAGATGGGGACGACGAAGTACATCATGCACTCCGACGGCACCGCCGGGAGCTTCTGCACGAACCTGGCCAGCTTCGACATCGCGTAGACGCTAGCTCTCCGATCGATCAGGCGAAGGGAGCTTTTAAGTACCTGATATTTACAAATAGGATCCGATGTTTCTTGCTACTCAAGCCGTGGCGTGGGTACGGAGTTGACTTGAGTCCCTCGATGATTCGTTAAAGATCTGCGATTTGCGATATTTTCCCTTCCTCCTACGGTTGTACTCCTTTCAATCTTTTTAAATTGACTTGAATTTAGTAACTTTATATTAAACTAGCAAAAGTGCCCGTGCGTTGCACCGAAATAAATTGAAATTCAAAGGCTCCAGCGAATCACTTTTTCTATGTGCCACCATGGACGAAATTGATCATGTTTATCCTATTCGTGAAGAGCATGATTAATCCTAAGATGAGCTTGCAAGGCCCTGACTTCAACAATTTATAACCCTTTTAATGATTTTAGGCATCATCCCAATGTATCCTAATGTAATATAAGCTTGCTTCATGATTCATCCGTACATTGTAGTTTTGCAGATTTATCATGATGATGTGTAACATCCCTGATCTATATTTGTGTCGCTAAACAAAGGTTGATTTATAACAAAACAATGGATTGGCGATTTTGGAAATTATGTTTATTTTTTAAAAAGCTGGTCACTACTCAAAGTTCTGTTTAAAGTTGATTGACCCGTCTAAGCCTAGTCTTAGTCTGATTATTTATTATTTAACTTTTTTATTTTTAAATCAATTACTATTTAAATATATTATTAACGTACTATTTTTTAATCAGTACATGGTTGATCTATTTCTATCCCTTCGCTCCTAGAGATTGTACCTCTGCAAAGAGCATGCACCAAACAGATAATGAATTAGCAAATTGAAGTTTCGAATCCTCCTAATCTTACACACTTTGGGCAACATCTTCACGGGTGTAGCACCTGCAAAATATATTTTTTAATTGCCAAGATAGTACCCCATAGAGCTGGCTGTCAGCACCAGCCAAGCACGGGAAAACCAAATCGAATCCAACCGGCGACATCTTCTTCTCCTGCTCCGGACCATCCGCAATACGCCGCTTCGCTACAGGTGTGGACTTAGGGCATCTCCAACCGGGCGACCCATCCCGCGCCCGCGCGTCCGGATGGGTCGAAACGGACAAAAACCCGGCCCAACGCGGGTACGCACCGCAAAAGCGGACGGCCGCGGCGTCGGAATGACGCAAACCCGGCCCAAATCTGGGCCGGGTTTGCGTGGCCGCGGATGGCACGCGGCGTCCTCGCGTGTCCGCCTGTCCGCGTGGCTGGCCCACCTGTCGGTGCCCCAGTCCTATTAAATGTGGACTGGGGAAGGGGACTGTCCCTATCCAGTCCCCACTTTCCACTCCGGCCGCACGCGCGAGCTCGAAGCTTCCGCGCCGCCATGGCCCCGAAGCGCGAGTTCGAGCCGTCCGCCAACGACCACGAGGCCGGCAGCAGCCGGCAAGTCGCGCCGCCGGCGTTCGCAATGGGGCCGCCGGCGCCTCCCAGACGCGAGCGGATCTACGTCACCGTTGCGGTGGCGCAGATGTTCTGGGACGCCGGCGTCCCAATGCCGTGGGGGGACGTGCACCTCCCCCACGGCTGGCACCTGAGCCCAGATCGGGTTCCGGTGCCGCCCATCCCGGGCTCCGGCCGCGCCCGCTACGCCGAGATCCGGAGGCGCCGCGCTCAGCTGCCGGCGGACCTCCAGCAGGACCCGGCGTACGGCGACGCAAGTCCCAACTGGGACTTGTGGTTCGAGGTGGAGCACGATGCGCGCCGGCGCACGTGCTTCACATCCGCGACGGCGCGGCCTCGCGCGCAGCCGCGCACACCTGCCAGGCGGGCAGGCCGCCGCCCCGGCGGGCTCTACATCAACGAGCCCGCGCCCCAGCCACAGCCGCAGCCGCAGCCCCAGGAGGAGGCCGACCCGGAGCTGCAGGCGGCGCTCGCGGCGTCCCGCGAGCAGCTGGACCTCGACGAGCTGGCCAAATGGCCGCACCTCGCCGAGGCGCTGCGCACCTCCGCGCTGGAGGAGGCTGCCAGGAAGGCCCAGGAGGACGCCCAGGCGGAGGCGTGGGCCTTCCTCGAGCTGGCGCGCCGTCAGGAGGAGGCTATGGGGACCCCGGACCAGCTGTCCGAAATACCCTGTTATGTATACAGTTCACGATCCCATGATCAGTGCGCCGTGAACACATAACCGAACTGATATCAAATTACACCATCCATTACAAAACGGAATAAGAAAATTACAATAGGTCACATGACCAATCTTTACATAATAGCCTCGAAGGGCCTAATCTAATCATCGAGTAGCGGAATCACTTCAGCAGCGCAGAGCCCAAGTCATCGCCTTAACCCTACAGGCAACTGACGGGAAGACGTTCCTAGCTCGCATAGACGTCGTCAACTCCTTCTTCATCTGTCGAAGTCCTCCAGGTCTGGCCAAGTAAATAGCCAGGGACAAAGCCGTGAGTACATTTGAATTGTACTCGCAAACCATCAAGAAGGTGATAACAATTCTAACTAAAGAAGACAAGAGAAGAATAGTTTCTCTGGTGGATATAGTATGTGAAAGAGAAAATCAGTTTCTCTTGTGGATATAGCATGTGAAAGAGAATAAGTTTCTCTTGTGGATATAGCATGTGAAAGAGAAATCAGTTTCTCTTGTGGATATAGCATCCCACATCACAGTTGAAGGGGACACTAAGAGGGTGATAAGACATTTCTATGACATCTCTATATCTTTGTTAAAGAAGATACTTCAAAAGATACCCTATGACATCTCTATATCTTTGTTGAAGAAGATACTTCAAAAGATTTCCACAACATAAAACACTAGGGTGGGGTAACCCAATTTATTTGTCCTTCCCGACCATCTCCATATGGTCGACACAACCTTTCCCGTACCCTTCCGGTACTTCAAAACAAGTTCTTTCCTTTCATCTGCCAAACCATTTTGTAAACCAAAACTCATCAGGCTAAGCAACAGCCATTCCAACCGTCCATGACCGCGGACGCGGCTATTCGAATAGATTTTACTCTGCAGAGTTTGCACACTTTCCCCACCTCTATCCGGATACCTATCGTGTGGGCATCATCCCCGCATAACAACATATGCCACGACGGATACCCGAACATAGCCTTTCGCCCATTCGACTTAGCAAGAGGTCCTACCCTATGGAGTATGTACCTCCCCGGCACCGTGGCAGCTCACCTCCTCTAGAGCGTGGCTCCACCGCCAAGCCAGGAGACCCATAGTGTCTTCCGGACGGGTCAGCCCCGAAGGCCTCCCGTTATACTATTGTCCCAACCATGACAACCCGGACTCGGGGGTAACCGTACCCTTGTATAGTTGTGCGGTGCCTCATGCTAAGAAGAACAAACGTCAAGCTAAGCTCCGTGCCCACGTTGGAGTAGATGTGGTTGCGCGGGTTAATTGTCACGGGTGAATACTTAGACGCCAAAGTTTTCATAAACAAGATTCTCTTTCCAACCATCTTTGCCAAGATCCTTTTCTTTCATAAACACACACTTAGGTAAGTCCAACTCACCCAAGGTTTTTCAAAAGTTCTTTTCCACAAGTTATTTTTCCAAGGGGTTCCCAACCTATAGTTTCATGTAAGAACTAAGAGACAACAATGGCATGATGCTAGCCATCATACCATTAAGGAGGTGATAAATGAGGTGTCAAGGGGGCATACATACTTAGGATAAGCATGTGTAGGAACAATATAAGTAGGATGATTAAACAAGGGTCATGATGTTAATCATCATACCACTAAGAAGATGATAATATAGGCGGTCAAGGGGGCATACATACTTAGGGTAAGCATGCATAAGATCAACAAGGGGTTCAACATACTCGAGAGTAAGTATGCAGAACATCAACAAGGGTGCAACATACTTGAGAGTAAGTATGCATATCATCACTCAAAGTAGAAAATATAACAAGGGCACGATACTAACTATCATACCACGAAGGGGTGCAAAAAGGGTGTCGAGAGGTCGACACACTCAAGGTAAGTGGGCATACCCATCACACTTAGAGGGTACACCGAGATCATGATGATGACAACCACCATGTCACTAAAGGGGTTGTCGGTGAGGTGCCAAAGAGACTAAACATGCTCACGGTGAGCATGCTCCAACAACACAAGTAGAAACAACACAAGATAGATTGAGAGACAATAATAACAACAAAGTAACCACAATATGTGATTCAACATTCAGAGATCAAGAGATGGCTTGCCTTGGCTTATTTGTCCCTGGACTTCTTCAACTTCATCAATATAAGAATACCAACAATATAAATAAAATCCTTGTCCGAACCACTTCTCTCCTTCTTCGGAATTGTTCGCATCTATTGCCGGAAAAATATATAAAAGGAACACAATCAACACACTGTACCAACAAAACAATTACTCACAAATCAACAAACAAGAGCTAACCACTTTACTAAGTGCTATCATACCAAGAACTTATAGTTTCTTCAATCATTTTAAAAGACAACCAAATTATCTCGCTTAACATAGACATGAGAGCATCGCAAATTAGCAATTGCCTCTCTGGTTATTGCTATGGCATAAACTAGTTATTCCCTGTTATATAACACCACAAAGAAGACAAGTGCATTGGTTTTGCATCAAAAACATTTATTTATTTTTTTATTTTTAAACATTTTTGGAAAAGCTGAACTTATTTTCCTACTTTATTTTGCTCACAGAACATTACACAAGTACATCAAGCAAAAATTATAGCACTGGATAGCTATTCAAACATAGCTTTATAAAAAATTGGATTCACTAAAATTGAAGTTATAAAAGATTTTTAATAATTAAAATGCTGGCCAGAGGGTCCAAAACAGAGTTTAATTCCTTATAAAAGCTCAGTTGCTCAATAAAATCTGAGCTCTGGATGTGTTGTTAGCAACACAATTATGAGTGTAGCAAAAGTGGTTTCATTCCAAAATAATATTTTAAGCTCCTGAAATAATTCCTCAAATACAGATTCTGAATAAACTTGTATTAAATACCATAATCTCATATTTTGACATAATATACTCAAACCAGTGCCAAAAGATGGGAGTTAATATTTAGTTTACTACAAAGTTGGATTTGTACCAAAACTGGTTTTGAAACTCTTTATTTTGCATAAACAGTGCTACTGCATGCTTGTACCATTTTAAATTCGTAGACCCATTTAATTTATATCTTGATATAAATCTTGTCTGAGGTGATTAGGAAAACAACTAGTAACACTGAAAAATTTGAATCACTTGATTTGGTTTACAGATGGATTTTTGGTGAATTAAAATCTAGCAGCTATGTCTGCAGGATTAAAAATCCAGAAATTAACAAAAGAAGAGCTCGGGCTGGATTTTTGTAACTGGGCCGTTCGGGATGAAATGGGTCGGCCCAAGGGGTTTCCAGGTGGAGGGGAGTAAATAAAAAGAAACAAGGAAAAGAAGGGGAGAGAGGGCCCGGGCGGGGCCCAGTGTGCATGGCCGACGGGCCCAAGCCATGCACGCTCTCGGGCGTCGTCTCCCTTGGACGCACGCACGCGCGCGGCTCGGGAAAGAGGAAGGCGGCGGCCAGGAGGCTTACCGGCGGCGGCGGTGGTCGACGGAGAGATGGGGGCGGGGCAGAGGCGGGTCATGGCGGTCCGGGGGCCCGCTCGGCGACGACCCTTTTCCCTGCAGCGGCTGCCCCCGGTGGCCTCAAGCTCGCAGCAGCTCCCGGACAGCGACGGCGGAGCTTACCGGTGAAACGCAGCGGACGTCGACGCGGACCTGGCGGCGTAGAGGGCACGGTTAGGACGGTGGGGAGTTAGTGAGCAAAAGGAACAGAGAGGGAGAGACGGCGTGACGGGAGCGTCTGTGACCGTGCCCGTCACCCAAACGGCGACCACGGCGGGTGCGGCTTCCTTCGGCGAGCAGCGAGGAAGGGGAGCACTGCGGGGCTGCGTTGTGGCTCGGTGGGGTGGGAGAGGACTGGTGTGGGGAAAAGTGGTGAGCGGAGGAGGCTGGGGCAGTTTTTATATCCGATTCCGGGCTCATGGTGGACGCGGTGTAGGGCGACGGTGCACAAGTCTTGGGCGCGTCGTGCGCGGAAGCCATTGGGCCGGAGGGCGGTGCCAACGTGTAAGGGACGGTGTGCAGAGTCCTGTGCGATTGAAGGGAGAGAGAGGAGCATGCTGGGATGCTCTCATCGACGCATGTATCGAGACATGAGGCAGGTGTTCGATACGTCAAGCTGGAAGGAGAGGGCACGCGGGAGGGAGCCGATCATTGCGCTGGGGTCTAGGCACGGCACCCTGCAGGCCTACGACACAGGTCTTTACTGGAGAGGCGACAATGGTCGGGAACGCGCAGGCATGGCCAGTGCGGGGTGACCACGTTTCTTGGCGAGCACGACCTGGAGGCTGCGGGGCTGGGCTTGCCTCGGGACCATGCCCGTTGGGTAGAGGGATGCCAGGGTGCCTTCATGGCGCAGCCTTGGGGCCTGGAGTGCTTGCTACCGTGCTGACCAATAGGGAGGTGACCACCAGGTTGGCATGCTCGAGATGGAGGATGGAGAGCCTTGGGGTACGGGGGAAAGGCACAGGAGGGTTCCAAGAAACAAGGGAGAGGTGCTGGACATGATTATAGGTGTAAGGGGGCAGGTCTAGGTCGTTTTGTCAAAGGCTATGCCATTAATAGCATTGGGAAGGAGGAGAAGGCAAAGATGGTGGAGGGGTATAGGGCTCATCTAGGGTTGCATGTTGGAGACGTAGGGATGCAGGTGAGTGGCTTCCCAAGGTGAGAGAGAGAGAGAGAGAGAGAGAGAGAGAGAGAGAGAGAGAGAGAGAGAGAGAGAGAGAGAGAGAGAGAGAGAGAGAGAGAGAGGAGAGTGATGGCCATATTGACATAATCATGGCCGGCCCCTTTTTCTTTGCCAAGCAAGACCAAGTCACACGTGAGACTAAATGTCCAAGAGAGTTGTCCAGATGTGGTGATGATGATGGTTAATCAAAGGTGAGTGCTATGTGGTGGATGAAGAACATAAGTTGCTATTTAATTTTTTTGAATGGAAGAGTGGGCATCTCTTACTATGTGAGAGTTGATCAAATTTTGAAAGGTGCTTACATTGATCTTGCCTTTTGAAATTTGGTCTACTTGCTTACAAAGCATAGTAGAGTTTTCTCCAAGCTATATGGTAATAAGAAGGTGCAAGAAATGGTGTATGTATGTACCATGCATTTGGTTAAATAGTAAGAATCGATTAAATACTCTAATAGAAAGTATTTTTGAGTTGAAGGAAAAGAGATGATACAAGACACCATCCACATTACTTATTTTGATTGAGAAATTAAAATTGAAAGGCTTTGATAAAACTAGGATTAGTTTTGTAGTGAAAATTAGAGAATAATCTTTAAAATAGGTTTTTTTTTACTACTAAAATATTATGGGTGAAGTGATCTCAAGGGTAGAGGGTGGCTACATAATGTAGTTACCATCTTCACTCTTGGTTTTGTAGAGATTAAGCTTGGAGTAAAGAAAAACAAGGGGTATAAGTGAAGGAAGTGATCTAGAGCTGAAACACTGGATAGGGTGCAAGATCAGGTGAATATAAGAATTGTAAGGGTTGCATGGGACATGCAAGACGTGGAAGTGGTATAGGATGTTGCATAGATGAGATCCATGCATTAAAGTCACCAATAACAATTATGGGTGGTTAGATATCAACTGCCAAAGTTAGAACTTTTTAAGCCTGCCAAAAACAGGTTTTTGACTAGGGTATAGGAGAAGGAAGTAATAAAGGGGTAGATGATCCCAAGACTTGAATCAATGATGGGGTGAGTTGTATTATACCCCAAAGAGAAATTTGAAGTGGGCACACTCATGTTGCCATGAGGAGAAATGTTTGATGTGCTGAAAAAGGAGAACAACCTTTCCTAGGCCATACAAGAGTTTTATTAGGTGAGTTGTTTGTCTGACCACTAGAGGTGCTGTGCTTTGGGGTAGTTCAAGACAAAACTCAACAAGTGAATCAAGACAATTCATCTACCAACAGATCAAGGCAATTCATCATGACAAACAGATCAAGGCAATTCATCATGACAAACAGATCAAGGCAATTCATCTTAATAAGTCTATAGAAAAAAAAAATTTGTTCCCCCTAATTTTTGCACTTTGGATAATTAAACAAGTTTGCAAAAGTTGGGGTGTGACAGATCTTCCACCCTTAAAATAATCTCGTCCCGAGATTACTAAGCGTAGGACTAGAGGGGTTGTAAAGTTTAACTCCATTCTTCTGTAGATGTGCCATTGTTGAGAAGGTCGTTGCTTCATCTTCTGGGAGACATGATGGATTCCTGCCGACGGCGAGCTTCATGAAGAGCTTGACTACCCTATGCAGATGTTAGATCTTGTAGCTTTTTAACGATCCTAGCGGAGTCCACGATTTTCGGAAAAGTTAGTGCACTCCAGCGGTGCCTTTAGCAGGGTTGAAAACTTTTTAGAGTTAGCTTTAAATTTTAGTGGAAGACAAAGTCTTCCACCCTTAAAATTGTTCGGAGGGGTTTCCTGAAAACTCAGAGCTTCTGCTTTGTAGTCGTGTCTAGGGCTTCTGAAGAAGTCGTCGATCTTCCGTAATCAGTTGAAGGATCTTCATGGGCGATGTGTAGTCCACGACTTCAAGAGGCACTCACGGTGTTTATTACCATATAACGCGTGGTAAGTTAGTAAGTCGATGAAGCGCCTGGTTGTTGTCCATATGAAGCAGTAACAAAGGTCGTTGAAGACAATCTTCAGCTTGAGGGTCGGTGCTGACTTTTACTAGCTAAGAAGTGAGCGGTTAAATACACCTATTCTTGAGTCTTGAGGTATCTTCATGAGCTTCACTTGATGAGGACCAGATGAACCACATGATGTAGCTTGGCTTTGACGCTATTGTCCTCTCAGCTTGGTGTTTTAGAGGGTAGTTCCAAAAAGTTATACTTGAAGTTAGCGCGATTATACTCCAAGGTTAGACAAAGTTAGTATTTTATTGACGAGGTTGATGAGGTGAAAACATATTAGGGAGACTTTCTAAGCTAGGTTATCACACCAAGAGTGTTTCTCATACCTACAGACCAAGACAATTATACACACAACAAACAGATACAAACACTCAAGGCAGCACACGTACTAGGGAACTACAAGCAATCATCAAACCAAACATGGTACTCTAAGTACCCAGAAATTCCTAATGTGCGGGGGTAGCTCAATCAAACCGATTGAGTTTGTCCTATCCATCCTATAGGTTTGGGGCTGGTCGCATATGTTAACATCTTCATATCGCCGGGATCGGCTTCAATAAGGACTTTCGAAGCTATTGGTGGTGAAGCAGGCCTGGTATTGACTCGTCGATGTTGAGGTGGAGGCGAGATTTGCGTAGAACTTCCAGTCTCAACATCCCGGGGACGTGAGGTCTTCAGAGGGGTAGCTGTCGAGGTACTCCCAAAGTCGACAACTTCTGGTGTCTGGCCTAAAAATTACTAGTCAAGAACTGAGGGATTGATCCTTGACGACTGCAAAAAGGTGCAAGTCCACGGAGGAACAAGGTCAGCTCATCGACAAACTTTGGCGACAGCCAAAAACATGATCTTATTATTCTTTTATGTGCACACTAAGTCGGCCTCCAATCTTCAATAGCTGTCGTTGGAGATTCATGAGTCTTTCTGAGGGATTGATGTATCTTTGAGTTCGAGTCTCCGGTCTGAGTTGGGGACATCGTCCAATATGTAGGTTTGAAGTGGATGAGACAATAGAGTAAGAATTTTCAAACACTTCTATAAAGCGGAGAGATAAGAATTTAGAAGTTTTTAAGAAACAAGAGGAGTAGAAGCTATGCTTCCGACTAAAGAAAGAATTTGTTTGGTAAATAGTTTTGCCCAAGTACTTGTTTCCTAACTAACGTCCATGCTAACTAAGGTCTCCTATAGTCAGGATAGCTCTGATACCACTATGGGGACCCCGGACCAGCTGTCCGAAATACCCTGTTATGTATAGTTCACGATCCCATGATCAGTGCGCCGTGAACACATAACCGAACTGATATCAAATTACACCATCCATTACAAAACGGAATAAGAAAATTACAATAGGTCACATGACCAATCTTTACATAATAGCCTCGAAGGGCCTAATCTAATCATCAGAGTAGCGGAATCACTTCAGCAGCGCAGAGCCCAAGTCATCTGCCTTAACCCTACAACTGACGGGAAGACGTTCTAGCTCGCATAGACGTCGTCAACTCCTTCTTCATCTGTCGAAGTCCTCCAGGTCTGGCCAAGTAAATAGCCAGGGACAAAGCCGTGAGTACATTTGAATTGTACTCGCAAACCATCAAGAAGGTGATAACAATTCTAACTAAAGAAGACAAGAGAAGAATAGTTTCTCTGGTGGATATAGTATGTGAAAGAGAAAATCAGTTTCTCTTGTGGATATAGCATGTGAAAGAGAATAAGTTTCTCTTGTGGATATAGCATGAAAGAGAAATCAGTTTCTCTTGTGGATATAGCATCCCACATCACAGTTGAAGGGGACACTAAGAGGGTGATAAGACATTTCTATGACATCTCTATATCTTTGTTAAAGAAGATACTTCAAAAGATACCCTATGACATCTCTATATCTTTGTTGAAGAAGATACTTCAAAAGATTTCCACAACATAAAACACTAGGGTGGGGTAACCCAATTTATTTGTCCTTCCCGACCATCTCCATATGGTCGACACAACCTTTCCCGTACCCTTCCGGTACTTCAAAACAAGTTCTTTCCTTTCATCTGCCAAACCATTTTGTAAACCAAAACTCATCAGGCTAAGCAACAGCCATTCCAACCGTCCATGACC
The DNA here is from genome assembly GCA_030979885.1 of Lolium multiflorum. NCBI lineage: Eukaryota > Viridiplantae > Streptophyta > Magnoliopsida > Poales > Poaceae > Lolium > Lolium multiflorum. Next base: position 199,086,838 of record CM061748.1, on the reverse strand, counting down.
GCGGACGCGGCTATTCGAATAGATTTTACTCTGCAGAGTTTGCACACTTTCCCCACCTCTATCCGGATACCTATCGTGTGGGCATCATCCCCGCATAACAACATATGCCACGACGGATACCCGAACATAGCCTTTCGCCCATTCGACTTAGCAAGAGGTCCTACCCTATGGAGTATGTACCTCCCCGGCACCGTGGCAGCTCACCTCCTCTAGAGCGTGGCTCCACCGCCAAGCCAGGAGACCCATAGTGTCTTCCGGACGGGTCAGCCCCGAAGGCCTCCCGTTATACTATTGTCCCAACCATGACAACCCGGACTCGGGGGTAACCGTACCCTTGTATAGTTGTGCGGTGCCTCATGCTAAGAAGAACAAACGTCAAGCTAAGCTCCGTGCCCACGTTGGAGTAGATGTGGTTGCGCGGGTTAATTGTCACGGGTGAATACTTAGACGCCAAAGTTTTCATAAACAAGATTCTCTTTCCAACCATCTTTGCCAAGATCCTTTTCTTTCATAAACACACACTTAGGTAAGTCCAACTCACCCAAGGTTTTTCAAAAGTTCTTTTCCACAAGTTATTTTTCCAAGGGGTTCCCAACCTATAGTTTCATGTAAGAACTAAGAGACAACAATGGCATGATGCTAGCCATCATACCATTAAGGAGGTGATAAATGAGGTGTCAAGGGGGGGCATACATACTTAGGATAAGCATGTGTAGGAACAATATAAGTAGGATGATTAAACAAGGGTCATGATGTTAATCATCATACCACTAAGAAGATGATAATATAGGCGGTCAAGGGGGGGCATACATACTTAGGGTAAGCATGCATAAGATCAACAAGGGGTTCAACATACTCGAGAGTAAGTATGCAGAACATCAACAAGGGTGCAACATACTTGAGAGTAAGTATGCATATCATCACTCAAAGTAGAAAATATAACAAGGGCACGATACTAACTATCATACCACGAAGGGGTGCAAAAAGGGTGTCGAGAGGTCGACACACTCAAGGTAAGTGGGCATACCCATCACACTTAGAGGGTACACCGAGATCATGATGATGACAACCACCATGTCACTAAAGGGGGTTGTCGGTGAGGTGCCAAAGAGACTAAACATGCTCACGGTGAGCATGCTCCAACAACACAAGTAGAAACAACACAAGATAGATTGAGAGACAATAATAACAACAAAGTAACCACAATATGTGATTCAACATTCAGAGATCAAGAGATGGCTTGCCTTGGCTTATTTGTCCCTGGACTTCTTCAACTTCATCAATATAAGAATACCAACAATATAAATAAAATCCTTGTCCGAACCACTTCTCTCCTTCTTCGGAATTGTTCGCATCTATCGCCGGAAAAATATATAAAAGGAACACAATCAACACACTGTACCAACAAAACAATTACTCACAAATCAACAAACAAGAGCTAACCACTTTACTAAGTGCTATCATACCAAGAACTTATAGTTTCTTCAATCATTTTAAAAGACAACCAAATTATCTCGCTTAACATAGACATGAGAGCATCGCAAATTAGCAATTGCCTCTCTGGTTATTGCTATGGCATAAACTAGTTATTCCCTGTTATATAACACCACAAAGAAGACAAGTGCATTGGTTTTGCATCAAAAACATTTATTTATTTTTTTATTTTTAAACATTTTTGGAAAAGCTGAACTTATTTTCCTACTTTATTTTGCTCACAGAACATTACACAAGTACATCAAGCAAAAATTATAGCACTGGATAGCTATTCAAACATAGCTTTATAAAAAATTGGATTCACTAAAATTGAAGTTATAAAAGATTTTTAATAATTAAAATGCTGGCCAGAGGGTCCAAAACAGAGTTTAATTCCTTATAAAAGCTCAGTTGCTCAATAAAATCTGAGCTCTGGATGTGTTGTTAGCAACACAATTATGAGTGTAGCAAAAGTGGTTTCATTCCAAAATAATATTTTAAGCTCCTGAAATAATTCCTCAAATACAGATTCTGAATAAACTTGTATTAAATACCATAATCTCATATTTTGACATAATATACTCAAACCAGTGCCAAAAGATGGGAGTTAATATTTAGTTTACTACAAAGTTGGATTTGTACCAAAACTGGTTTTGAAACTCTTTATTTTGCATAAACAGTGCTACTGCATGCTTGTACCATTTTAAATTCGTAGACCCATTTAATTTATATCTTGATATAAATCTTGTCTGAGGTGATTAGGAAAACAACTAGTAACACTGAAAAATTTGAATCACTTGATTTGGTTTACAGATGGATTTTTGGTGAATTAAAATCTAGCAGCTATGTCTGCAGGATTAAAAATCCAGAAATTAACAAAAGAAGAGCTCGGGCTGGATTTTTGTAACTGGGCCGTTCGGGATGAAATGGGTCGGCCCAAGGGGTTTCCAGGTGGAGGGGAGTAAATAAAAAGAAACAAGGAAAAGAAGGGGAGAGAGGGCCCGGGCGGGGCCCAGTGTGCATGGCCGACGGGCCCAAGCCATGCACGCTCTCGGGCGTCGTCTCCCTTGGACGCACGCACGCGCGCGGCTCGGGAAAGAGGAAGGCGGCGGCCAGGAGGCTTACCGGCGGCGGCGGTGGTCGACGGAGAGATGGGGGCGGGGCAGAGGCGGGTCATGGCGGTCCGGGGGCCCGCTCGGCGACGACCCTTTTCCCTGCAGCGGCTGCCCCCGGTGGCCTCAAGCTCGCAGCAGCTCCCGGACAGCGACGGCGGAGCTTACCGGTGAAACGCAGCGGACGTCGACGCGGACCTGGCGGCGTAGAGGGCACGGTTAGGACGGTGGGGAGTTAGTGAGCAAAAGGAACAGAGAGGGAGAGACGGCGTGACGGGAGCGTCTGTGACCGTGCCCGTCACCCAAACGGCGACCACGGCGGGTGCGGCTTCCTTCGGCGAGCAGCGAGGAAGGGGAGCACTGCGGGGCTGCGTTGTGGCTCGGTGGGGTGGGAGAGGACTGGTGTGGGGAAAAGTGGTGAGCGGAGGAGGCTGGGGCGGTTTTTATATCCGATCCCGGGCTCATGGTGGACGCGGTGTAGGGCGACGGTGCACAAGTCTTGGGCGCGTCGTGCGCGGAAGCCATTGGGCCGGAGGGCGGTGCCAACGTGTAAGGGACGGTGTGCAGAGTCCTGTGCGATTGAAGGGAGAGAGAGGAGCATGCTGGGATGCTCTCATCGACGCATGTATCGAGACATGAGGCAGGTGTTCGATACGTCAAGCTGGAAGGAGAGGGCACGCGGGAGGGAGCCGATCATTGCGCTGGGGTCTAGGCACGGCACCCTGCAGGCCTACGACACAGGTCTTTACTGGAGAGGCGACAATGGTCGGGAACGCGCAGGCATGGCCAGTGCGGGGTGACCACGTTTCTTGGCGAGCACGACCTGGAGGCTGCGGGGCTGGGCTTGCCTCGGGACCATGCCCGTTGGGTAGAGGGATGCCAGGGTGCCTTCATGGCGCAGCCTTGGGGCCTGGAGTGCTTGCTACCGTGCTGACCAAGAGGGAGGTGACCACCAGGTTGGCATGCTCGAGATGGAGGATGGAGAGCCTTGGGGTACGGGGGAAAGGCACAGGAGGGTTCCAAGAAACAAGGGAGAGGTGCTGGACATGATTATAGGTGTAAGGGGGCAGGTCTAGGTCGTTTTGTCAAAGGCTATGCCATTAATAGCATTGGGAAGGAGGAGAAGGCAAAGATGGTGGAGGGGTATAGGGCTCATCTAGGGTTGCATGTTGGAGACGTAGGGATGCAGGTGAGTGGCTTCCCAAGGTGGAGCAAGAGAGAGAGAGAGAGAGAGAGAGAGAGAGAGAGAGAGAGAGAGAGAGAGAGAGAGAGAGAGAGAGAGAGAGAGAGGAGAGTGATGGCCATATTGACATAATCATGGCCGGCCCCTTTTTCTTTGCCAAGCAAGACCAAGTCACACGTGAGACTAAATGTCCAAGAGAGTTGTCCAGATGTGGTGATGATGATGGTTAATCAAAGGTGAGTGCTATGTGGTGGATGAAGAACATAAGTTGCTATTTAATTTTTTTGAATGGAAGAGTGGGCATCTCTTACTATGTGAGAGTTGATCAAATTTTGAAAGGTGCTTACATTGATCTTGCCTTTTGAAATTTGGTCTACTTGCTTACAAAGCATAGTAGAGTTTTCTCCAAGCTATATGGTAATAAGAAGGTGCAAGAAATGGTGTATGTATGTACCATGCATTTGGTTAAATAGTAAGAATCGATTAAATACTCTAATAGAAAGTATTTTTGAGTTGAAGGAAAAGAGATGATACAAGACACCATCCACATTACTTATTTTGATTGAGAAATTAAAATTGAAAGGCTTTGATAAAACTAGGATTAGTTTTGTAGTGAAAATTAGAGAATAATCTTTAAAATAGGTTTTTTTTTACTACTAAAATATTATGGGTGAAGTGATCTCAAGGGTAGAGGGTGGCTACATAATGTAGTTACCATCTTCACTCTTGGTTTTGTAGAGATTAAGCTTGGAGTAAAGAAAAACAAGGGGTATAAGTGAAGGAAGTGATCTAGAGCTGAAACACTGGATAGGGTGCAAGATCAGGTGAATATAAGAATTGTAAGGGTTGCATGGGACATGCAAGACGTGGAAGTGGTATAGGATGTTGCATAGATGAGATCCATGCATTAAAGTCACCAATAACAATTATGGGTGGTTAGATATCAACTGCCAAAGTTAGAACTTTTTAAGCCTGCCAAAAACAGGTTTTTGACTAGGGTATAGGAGAAGGAAGTAATAAAGGGGTAGATGATCCCAAGACTTGAATCAATGATGGGGTGAGTTGTATTATACCCCAAAGAGAAATTTGAAGTGGGCACACTCATGTTGCCATGAGGAGAAATGTTTGATGTGCTGAAAAAGGAGAACAACCTTTCCTAGGCCATACAAGAGTTTTATTAGGTGAGTTGTTTGTCTGACCACTAGAGGTGCTGTGCTTTGGGGTAGTTCAAGACAAAACTCAACAAGTGAATCAAGACAATTCATCTACCAACAGATCAAGGCAATTCATCATGACAAACAGATCAAGGCAATTCATCATGACAAACAGATCAAGGCAATTCATCTTAATAAGTCTATAGAAAAAAAAAATTTGTTCCCCCTAATTTTTGCACTTTGGATAATTAAACAAGTTTGCAAAAGTTGGGGTGTGACAGAGGCTACGCGTCAGGCGGCGCTCCGGGAGGAGGAGCGCCGGGCCGCGCGCCTGGCGGAGGAGGAGCGCCTGGCGGAGGAGGAGCAGCTCCGGCAGGAGTCCGCGCGCAGGGCACGGCTGCGCAGCCGGCGAGCCCGCCGAACCCGCACTCCGCCTGGGAAAGGGCGCAGTGGGAGCCCTGGCCGGAGTCCCCGGTGCCCTCCGGCGTGTCGAGCCGGAACAGCGCGTCGCCGCCGGGGCGCGTCGTCATCGACGCCGACGATGACGAGTACTACTGGGGGTAGTACTGCCGGCGGCCACCGTGCTCGCAAACCCTGTCTAGGGTTTCTTTTTTAGTTTAAAGCCCATATAGGGCTTTCTTTTGTGTAAAAATTGCCCAAAATAGGGCTAAGTTTAACTAACCAGTAGTTTATATTTATTTGGTGCTGTTTTTATTTTTCATTTTCATTTATGTTTTTTTATTACATTTGCGTCGCGCGTTGGGCGCAGCGGCGACCAAACGGACACGCGGACGCGGTGCGCTGTCCGGGTGTCCGTTCGGCCACGCAAACGGCCCAAAACGGACGCGCTGGGCCGTCCGTTTGGGTCGCCCGGTTGGAGATGCCCTTAGTCGCTTCTTTTCCTGCTTCAACCGGCCAAGTTACATACACGCTCTATCGGTTTTGGCAGCACGAGAAGGTAGAATTAGTCGGTAGATCACCGGTATAAAAACCACTGTACATTCATAGCTAACTGCGAGATTTCAATCTTCAGTTGAACAGCCAGATTCAGCAGGGTGTGAAACAGCTCTGCCCAATGCGTGCTCTGAAGCCACCGATTTTATTGGATCATCCCTTTGCCTTTTCTTCTCCAGTGCGCTCTCTCAGATGGGCTTTTGTCGTACACAAAGTAATTACGGCCGGAAATTTCTTTCTAATCTGACTCTTCTAAATTTTCATGGATGAAAATCATGAAATAGCCCCAAATTTCTCCCCTTAAATTGGTCAAAAGTTGTGTATTTCCATTGCTTTCTCCAACGAAAGCCATTTCCTATCTCTCTCTAACAATCAGCTAACCCGCATCCACGAGCTTCAGGAACTGCTCCTCATCCACGATCGTGAGCAGTCACAACCGGGAGTTGCTTCTCATCTCCAAGCCCACAATCTTTGTCCCCAGGCCACCTCTGCCGTCCCCGTCGTCCCCTCTCCTCTACGTCCTCCTACCTAGCCCTCCCCCACTCTGCTCCGGCATCGACAGCAGGCCCACACAGGAGGGACCTTAGGCGAATTCTAGAGAGCGCCTCAATCTGTCCGGGGCGTGCTCAGGAGGAATAATTGATCTCGTTTTTGCAGCTGTGGCATACCTTCACTAATTGAGAAAATCTATTTCCTCTAAACCTGTAGCTAATATCAATGCTTAACTACTGTAAAATGTACGCTAGTTTCGAGATGCATCACCTGAAATCGTAGTAGAGGGATGAGTTGCTATGTAGTGACCTGTATTCCATCCTGATGAGATCGTGATCTGTGAGCACTTCTGCAGAGCATCACACAAAATTTAGCATTGAAATCATTACCTGTATGCAAACAGAATAATCAACTGACAACAATACTCATATCTATCCAGTAATCTGGCTGTGGTACCCATGAACATGCAACATGAAATAGGATAGCGGAGTGTATCACCAAAAGACAAGCCGGAGCAGTGCACAAAATATCAATCAATAATTGTATAGAACGGGTGGAGACAGCACATGACACAACCGACTGTCAATTGGAGAGGCCAACATCAATGGGAGGATTTATTTAAGATGAATCAACTGGAGGATTTGAAAGGCGTCCGATTGCCAGTCCAGGGGCTGCGCCTGGCGTCCTCGCCATCGAGGGCCAGATCGCGCCAGAAGTCTCACCATGGGGGCGGCGCGGTGCTAGGCATCGACCGCAGCCGCTACAGGGGCGGCCAGGCCGGGTGATGCGCTGGGCATCCTCGCAGTGGAGGGCCATGCGGTCTACCGTGGCGACGCTCACGAGTCACGACCATGCATATCGCTGCTGCCGTCTTCTCTGTCCTTTACCAGATTCAGATTCGGGGGAAAAAAAAAAACCAGATTCAGAGACGCCATCAGAGGCGTGGAACCTTGGAAGCTGCAAACTCCATGGCCCGACTCCTCAGTGTCGTGAAAGATTTTTTTCGATAAAGGGAATATATTAATATCAAGAAATTAATTACATCCGCCTTCAACAACGCACCACCCTAATACTACGGATGCACACCAAAAACAAGAAAAGAAAACTAAGAAACAAAAGTCCCGCTACAGTATCTCGGGCCTAACAACAGCAATACATCCACCGCCAAGACAACACCGAATTACGACTCTAAAAACGACGCCTCCAAGAAGGGAACAGCTCAAACACCGTCGTCGCCCGATCAAAGATCTTAGGTTTTCACCAAGATAGTCCCCGCTCAAAACAATGCCTCCACCAAGGTCACCCAGCACAACCAAAGGGCCGACCTTGATTTTCACGAAAGGTAGGACTCTGCGCTTCACCTGTGTCGTGAAAGATGTAGCGCATCTGCAGCTCGGCCGCTTACACACGGGGAGGCGCTCCTCCCAGCGAGCTCCGCCTCTGCTCCTCTTTCTTGAGTGTGGCAAGGACGAAGCTGCCGGCTGCGGGAGAGCTGGGGTCGCACGGAATTCGACCGTGTCTCAAAAGAGCCGGGCCCCGAATCCTTTGCATCTACAACCTTGCCTCAGGAACGGTCGGGCGACGCGTGATGGTAGACATCCCCGCCGCACCATTGGCGGTGGAGCGCTTGGGCGCACCTTCAGCACCGGCCAATGATGGGAATCTTGTCTGGAAACCTAGCTATCGATTCGGCAGGATAAATCTCCACTGGAAACCCTAGCTATCGATTCGGTGGGAGATTTTCGATTAGAGAATCGGGGTAGGAGGCAGACTGATCTTATAGGGGCGGCGGCGAACAATGGTCCGGATTCGACCGGGATAGTATTATTTCGTTTGACCGGTATGATGGCATATGTGCGTATTAAGTGATTTGGTGGGAGGGCAAAACGGTTTAACGAAAAGTTAACGAAAATTTTGGCAGAAACCTTAGCTCTTTTATTATTAGCTATATATAGATTTGAGTCAATTAAAAAGAACTGGATGAAGTACGTCCCATATATTTCGTATGCCCGAGAATGTTCTCATGTCGTATATCAATGTAAAGCTTTGTCTCACATAAGGAATACATATTGATTTCGATAGCATGCACGTACGGAGCAAGGATTTCTAATCGGAAACATCCCCACACAAAATAGATATGTTTCCCATCTCAAGAAGAAAAAAAAACATTTCTTATAGTATTTTGCATGACATGCATGCCAAGTTGCCAAAGATCACGCCAGGGTACAGTACTGTAGTTATCTTGGTAACATGTTATGTAGGATGATTTTCTAACAGGGAAGAGACAAAAACAAAAACAAAATGTGTAAAAAAGTTATAGCTGCAAGATGATCTCCAAATGAAATATTCTCTCAATTTTTCAAAACACTTCATATCAATTGATTCAAACAATTAAGTTGCGACTTGGACGCCACCTCTCTCCCATCATTGTAGCGAGAGAGGCGATTTGTGAGAGCCACCCGTCAACCCACCTCACTCACCGGTGATCTGTGATTTCCTCCGCCTACGGTGGCCGCTACGGCGGCGGGAGGTTGGGGAAATCATAGATCCTGACATGCACGTAGCGTAGGGTTTTTGGTAGGTTCCCGGCCGGCGCCTCATGGAGGTAGAGGTGGCGTCGGTGCGAGTTTTGCTGTCGGCCAGCTCCCCCTCTTGCGGTGGTGCTCCTCGGAGCTTCTTCGTGAGGTGGCCGACTTCCCTGAGCCCGCCGATCTGCGGATCTAGCGCGTTCGTTGTGCCCTGGCCGGATCCGATGTGGTGGAGGATCCGGAATCTGAAGATGAAGGTGAAAACGATGTTGACCTCTAGCGCGACGACGACGGTGTTCCTGCGAGTAGGATCTACGTATCCGGCGATCGGCGACATCCTAGCTGCCACGGGGCCTGAGACGGAGCAGTGGCGCGCCACCGAAGGCTCAAGTTCGTCGCCTTAATCGGGATCTAGAAGAAGGGCCTCTTTGTAATTTCCTTGTAATCCTGGATCTTTCCGTAAGAATGTGGAAGTAATATTATCTTCTCTTTCCGCAAATAAAATGATTCGAACAATCACAAATTTTTATATGAAGCATACAAACATTAATTGCAACATATGACGCCTAGAAGAGAACCTACAGTGTAAGATGTTTAATTATTATATTCTCTAAATAAAAAAGGCGCCGATCAGTGACCGTAAACTAAGCAAAACTGAAAATATTTTTTCGGGCCGAGACCGAAATCCATGCTCGGCCTGTATTTGTAGGCTCCGACGGAGCGAACCGAACGCAGCCCGAACACAATCTCTAGTTTGCGCGCGAGGGAAGTTTCAGCTCCTCCCAACCGCCGCCGCGCCGCCGATCTGCGCGCCCTCACCTTCCTCTGTGCCGCCGCCTTCCGATTTCTCCACGATGAGTCTCGAATCGACCCAGCCGGCCGCCGTCGCTAGCTCGCAGGCGCCGCCACCCTCTCATGCGGTCGCCGGAGCTTCCGCCGATCCACCAACCTCCCCGGTGACCCCTGCGACCCCCGCGGAGGTAGCAACCACGGCCTCGTCGACGAGCGTGGTGAAGCAGCGGCGCACGGGAACACATGTGGTCCCGCAATCCGGTGTCGTGGCGGCCACCGGTGATGTCCCGGCGGTGGCAACGAAGCCAAAGGCATCCCGTGCTAGACCAAAGAATTCGGCGCCCAAAAGGATGAAAGTGAAGGCGTCCAAGAGTCGTGGCGCCCCGCCTCCGTTCCCCTCCCCGCCAACGCTGCCGCCGCCACCGGAAGCCACCGAGAACGTCGCCCAGGACGTGCTCGACGACGGGTCAACAAGGTACACATCAACTCTTCCTCAGTTTTTCATTGCATGTAGATATTGAGGCCGCGTACTGTTAGGAACGAGAACACCTCGTACATGGTGATGTTGGACGAGGTGAACATTAACCCACTCCCTACGTTCGATGCTGGGATGGGCGGAGATGAGGACGACGGCGGGGATGAAGGGGAAGAAGATGAAGGGGACGAGGGTGTGGTTGAGGTGGAGGCCGGTGGAAATAGGAAGAAAAGGCGGGCCAACAACTACACGGAAATTGAAGACGCCACCTTGTGCCGAGCTTGGGCCGCCATGGGGATTGATGCAGTATCCGGCACCAATCAAACAGGGAAGCGCTACTAGCAACGCATCGAGGACAAGTTCCATAAACTTATGCCGCGCATTCGCCATCCTGTCGATTGCACGTACCGATCCCTCCAAGGACGTTGGGACGCGATCAAAACGGCCTGCAGCCGGTGGACAACAGCAATGGACCAAGTGGTGTCCAATCCTCCTAGCGGCGCAACTGTGGACGAATATGTGAGTGCATATTTGGTTTGTATAATTGTAGTTTCGCGTTGGTGATATATTGACGATTTCTTGTTTGTTTTTTGCAAATGTAGGACCGCATTGCCGATGTGAGGTACATAGACATGGCCGGAAGCAAGGGCAAGAGCTTCACCATGCGCCATTGATTTGATGTGCTTCAACACCTCCCCAAGTGACAATTGAGGGATGAAGAAGTAGCACCGAAGAAAGCTGCAATGGTTGCGATCGATGACACCGAGAACGAGAAGGAGGGCCGGAACACTGACAAGCTGGAGGGAACAAGAAGTCCAAGGAGAGTCTCAAGCTCGAGGGGGAGGCTGCATTGTTGAGGGACAAGTTTGATCAAATGATGAAGTCCAAGGAGGTGATAGCGTCGAAGACTTTGGAGACCAAACTTGTCATCATCGAGAGAAAGAATGAGGTGAGCCTTACCAAGCTTGAAGCCAACCGAGAGGAAGCAAGGAACAAGACCAAGTTGGAGGAGATGAGAATCAATGTGAAGCAGACCAAAGCAATGAAACAACTATTGGCCGAAGAGAGGAAGATCATGATGATGAACACCAAGGACATGAAATGATGAAGAACTATGAACTATTTGTTTTGATTGTGTTATTTGATGTCTGCGCTATGAACTATGCATGAATTGTTTGCATTTGATTGTGTCGTTTGTTTTTGATAAACCCTGTTTTTACGGGTTCGGAAGCCGCAGGCGCAGAACAGAGCCCGTAAACCAAAACTGTAAAACCGAATATTCTGTTTATAGTTTTGGTTTACGGGTTCCGTTTTGCGCCAGTCATTTTATGACCCGAATACATGAGTTCGGTGAACTGAATTCCACTTTTTCAGTTCATGTTTTTTCGGGCTCTGCCAGAGATGCTCTTACCGAGCGTGGATGCATTTATTAGGATGGTCCACGCACGCCGAAACGCCGAAGAGTGACACATCAAGCGTCCAAGCTGACCCGTCCAGCTGAAGAAAACATGTTTGTACTCAGCAGATTGGTCGCCCGCTTCCCGCATCGAACTGTTGACATTCGCCTTGGGAGATGTTGATGCAGCCGCACACCTCGAGCCAATACTCCTATGCTTAGGGCATCTCCAACCGGGCGACCCATCCCGCGCCCGCGCGTCCGGATGGGTCCAAACGACAAAACCCGCCAACGCGCGGACCCATCCTAAAACGGATGCCCGCGACGTCGGATCGACGCAAACCCGGCCCAAATCTGGACGGGCGTGGCCGCGGACGAAAGGCTGGTCGCTCGCGTCCGCCCCATGTCCGTCCCTGGCCCGCGTGTCATAGGCATAGATAATATTTTTCATTAATAGGAGTCATTACAATTTTTTTTTAACTTCAACTCTATCCTAAATACGTACGGGGCCGGCGGCGTAGCCGGCAACTCCTCGCCGGCTCGCCGTCGGGGCCGTGGATTTCACTCGACGCGGGCGGCCTGTACGCGTGAGGATTCCACTCCAGCTTACGGGCTGGGTGGCGCGGCGCGGCGGCGCGGCGCGGGCGCGGCGCGGGCGGCGGCGCGGCGGCATCGGCGGAGGCCTTCATCCTCCTCCTTTCCGTCCGCGCACCTCGGGCGCGCTCGCGCTCCGCCTCCTGCGGCGGGATCATCCGCCTCCCGCACAGCTCCAGCTCCTGCAGGGCGGCGCGTTCCACAGCGGTGCGCGCCTCCAGGCGGACGCGGCCGGCTGCCTGGGCCTCGTGGTTCTCCTGCCGCCGGCGCATGCGCTCTTGCCGGCCGCGCTCCGCCGAGTCAGCGTCCTCCTGGGCGCGCCGCTCGGGCGAGGGCATCTGGATGAGGTGACGGGCTGCTCGCATAGCGAGCAGCTCGTTCTTCTGGCCGAGGAGGTCGCCTAAACGGCGGCGGCCGGCCCGCCAGGTGGCCTCGTGCTCCTTGGTCACGCGCGTGAGGTCGGCGAGGCGCTCCTCGATGGCGGCGTTGATGTTCGCCAGCGCAGGGTGCGAGGCATGGCGCCGGAGAAGGTGGAGGGGGGAGAGGAAGGTGATGCTGGCTGTTTGAGACCGCCGCCGTCTTTTATAGCCGGCGGCCTGGCGGGAAACTAGGGCGCCAATGGCGTTTTCGCGCGCGCGGGAACTTTCCCGCGCGTTCCACCGCCCGCCATGGCTGTCCCGTCGAGGCCTGCCATGGCGCAGCGCCGCGCAAGGAAGACGAACCACGTGGCGTCTCTTTGGGTCGCCGCGTTGGCGCCGCGTGCGACCCAAACGGACACGCGGACGCGGGGCGCTGTCCGGGTGTCCGTTCGGCCACGCAAACGGCCCAAAACGGACGGCCCAGCGCGTCCGTTTGGGTCGCCCGGTTGGAGATGGCCTTAAAGCCGCATATGCCTCTGCTCTTTGGGCATGTTTGGTAATCTAAGGACCCTTGGCTCGCATGTGGGGCGCAGCTTTGGTCCGTTTGGATACCTATTCGTTTTCACGTTTCTTGCACATCATGAGTCTTAAAGCAACTCCAGGACAAGTGCGGAAGGAACGGTTTTGCCATTTTTCCAGGGACAGACCTAAGTGCTATGAAAATCAATAACTCCGTTCGCGCGGACGCTCGGCCGCGGCATGGCATGGCGGGAGAAGGCGAAATCCGAGAGGTGTTGCACGGCAAAGGTACGGGTAACTGTAATATCTCAGGTTTAGAGGCAAGAAAAAGAGAGAACATGAGAGTGTGCATTGCATTCATGCATAGAAAATCCGGAAAATTTTCGCGCGTTCATCTAAAACACAAAGGGGTCGAGGTTTCTCTTGTGTCGATGGAATTGATGTATGTCATCGACACAAGTGCGATAAATTTCGACATGACCTTTGTTGATTTATTATGTTTTAGAGGGAAATAGTTTGAATTCAAATTCAAATATGAAAGACATAACTTCAAATAAGAATTTGAATTGGAATTTGAATTCTAAACAATTATATAACATACAAAGTAAAAACAAATAGGAATGAGAATCAAATATTACTAATAACAATTCACATAAGTATTATTACAACACTTAAGGAAATATTACAAGTTACACAAGAAATATGAGATTACAAAATGAAATTAAAAGAAATTCTAAATCTAATCTAAATCTTCTAAACATTCTTGTTCTTCTTTTTCTGCAATAAGAAAAATAAACACAAGATAAAGAAATGTTGTGTTAAGGTTAAAATGTTTGTCTCCGCATTTTGGGAGACATTTTAGTTTTGGAAACTAGCTAATGGGAGTCAAGAACTAGTCTTGATCCCCAAATGGTGATTAGAGGAATTCTTTCTTAGGCAACATCATGAACAAATGGATCATGTAAAGGGACAGATGGGTCATTTGGCATCAATGAGGCATTATCATAGAAAACGAGTGATCAAAAAGGCAACCAGGGACACAAGGCAGCATTATTTGAGGCAACAAGGCAACTATTTAAAATTTTCCCTCTAATCTAGCTAGCAACCATGAAAGCTCACAAGTTTATTTAAAGTGATCATTTTTTGACATGGAAAAGTCAAAATGATCTTAAGAAATTTTTGTATAAACCCAATTGTTAATTAAGCAATAGCTTAATTAATATTTAAGCAACATTTACTATACAGAGAACAATCACATGGATTAAGCAATCAAATTATTAAGCCATAAGTAGTCAGCTCACGTAAGTATTAGCTATTGAGTCAAATGAGGAAGCTCATAGTGGTAGACACAAAAGAAAGGAAAATAGTGATCATTATCTATCTAGCTGTGTCTTGCACAAGAGGAGAAGTACTAGCTTGGTAACTGATACGCGTAGATGCACACGTCCGTTGGGAACCCCAAGTGGAAGGTATGATGCGTATAGAAGTCCCTCAGAAACCAAGGTTATCGAACCAGTAGGAGCCAAGAAGCACGTGAAGGTTGTTGGGGAGGAGGAGTGCGGCGCAACACCAGTGAAACCGGCGCCAACGTGGAACCTGCACAACACAATCAAAGTACTTTGCCCCAACGTAACATTGAGGTTGTCAATCTCACCGGCTTGCTGAAAACAAAGGATTAAACGTATCGAGTGGAAAATGGTGGTTGTTTGCAAAGAACAGTAAAAGCAGTAGAATGTATTCAGATGTAAAGAATGGACCGGAGTCCACAGTTCACTAGTGGTGTCTCTCCAATAAGATAACTAACATGCTGGGTGAACAAATTACAGGCGAGCAATTGACAAATAAAGATTCAATACATATCAACGATGATTACTATGTGATTTAATCAGGGCATTACGACAAAGTACATAGACCGCTATCCAGCATGCATCTATGCCTAAATAATCCACCTTCAGGTTATCATCCGAACCCCTTCCAGTATTAAGTTGTAAACAACTGATAATTGCATTAAGTATGGTGCGTAATGTAATCAACACAAATATCCTTAGACAAAGCATCAATGTTTTATCCCTAGTAGCAACAACACATCCACAACCTTAGAACTTTCTGTCACTGTCCCAGATTTAATGGAGGCATGAACCCACTATCGAGCATAATTACTCCCTCTTGGAGTTACAAGTATCAACTTGGCCAGAGCCTCTACTAGCAACGGAGAGCATGCAAGAACATAAACAACACATATATGATAGATTGATAATCAACTTAACATAGTATTCTCTATTCATCGGATCCCACCAAACACAACATGTAGCATTACAAATAGATGATCTTGATCATGTTAGGCAGCTCACAAGATCTATAACAATGAAAGCATGATGTCTACGGGTGCTTCTATTTTTGTAGACAGTGTTGGGCCTCCAAGAGCAGAGGTTTGTAGAACAGCAGCAAGTTTCCCTTAAGTGGATTACCCAAGGTTTATCGAACTCAGGGAGGAAGAGGTCAAAGATATCCCTCTCATGCAACCCTGCAACCACAAAGCAAGAAGTCTCTTGTGTCCCCAATACACCTAATAGGTGCACTAGTGATGGGGTTCGTTGCATAGAAAACAAAAAATTTCCTACCGCAAAGCGAATAAAACCAACAGATCTAATCTATGGAACACCCAAAATCCAATCTACTAGATCTAAGCAACGAGATTGAGATGAGACTAACCTCGAAGATTCCAAAGCCTACGAGATTAATCTCGTTGTTGGTGTAGACGATCGTCCCGGTGCCGCAATCCGGCAGCACTTCCGTACTCGGCCGCGCGTACGTGTCGATGAAGCTCCTTCCTCTCCCGTTCCAGCGGGCAGCGGAGGTGTGGTAGATCTCCTCCAACGTCCAGCAGCACGACGGCGTGGTGGTGGTGGTGGAGGAAGAAAACTGCAGGGCTTCGCCTAAGCCCGGGCAGCGATGGTGGAGGGAGAGGCGGCCAGAGGAGGAGGCAATGGGAGGATGGGTTGGCCGGCCACCCCCTCCCCTCTTTATATAGGGGCGGCAGGGTGGCCCCCTTTCCCATCTAGGGTTAGGGGGCGACGGCCAAGGGGGAGGGTCCCCCCCCCAAGTTGATCCCCCCAGGGAAACCCTAGGGGTTGGCCGGCCTGGGCCTTGGGGCCAAGTGCCCCTGGCCCATTAGGCCAGGGAGCATCCCTCGGCCCACGGTGGGCCTCCCGGGTCGTGGGCCCCATGGTGGAACCTTCCGGAACCTTCTAGAACCTTCCAGTCAACACCGGAACAATCCCGAACATTTCCGAAACCCGTAAATCAACTCCCTTATATGAATCTTATTCTCCGGACTCTTCCGGACCTCCTCGTGACATCCTGGATCACATCCGAGACTCCAAACAAACTTCGTCTCCATACCATACTCAAATCTACTTATGCGACATCGAACCTTAAGCGCGTCACCCTACGGTTCGCGAACTATGCACATGGTCGAGACTCCTCTCCGAGCAATAACCAATAGCGGGATCTGGAGATCCATAATGGCTCCCACATATTCAACGATGACTTAGTGATCGATTGAACCATTTACATACGATGTCAATTCCCTTTGTCTCGCGATATTTTACTTGTCCGAGGTTTGATCATCGTATCTCCATACCTTGTTCAACCTCATTACCGACAAGTACTCTTTACTCGTGCCGTGGTATGTGATCTCTTATGAACTATTCATATGCTTGCAAGCTAATCAGATGACATTCCACCGAGAGGCCCAGAGTATATCTATCCGTCATCAGGATGGACAAATCCCACCGTTGATCCATATGCCTCAACTCACACTTTCCAAATACTTAATCCCACCTTTATTGTCACCCATTTACGCAATGACGTTTGATGTAATCAAAGTACCCTTTCAGTGTAAGTGATTTACATGATCTCATGGTCGAAGGATTAAGACAACTATGTATTGAAAGCTTATAGCAAATGAACTTAATGACTTGATCTTATGCTACGCTCATTTGGGTGTGTGTCCATTATATCATTCAACTAATGACATAACCTTGTTATTAATAACATCCAATGTTCATGATCACGAAACCATGATCATCTATTAATCAACAAGCTAGTTATACAAGAGGCTTACTAGGGACTCCTTGTTGTTTACATAACACACATGTATCAATGTTTCGGTTAATACAATTATAGCATGGTATATAAACTTTTATCATAAACACAAAGATATTATAATAACCACTTTATTATTGCCTCTTGGGCATATCTCCAACAGTCTCCCACTTGCACTAGAGTCAATAATCTAGATTACATTGTAAGGTACCTAACACCCATGGCATTCTGGTGTTGGTCATGCTTTGCCCTTGGGAGAGCTTTAGTCAACGGATCTGCAACATTCAGATCCGTGTGTACTTTGCAAATCTCTACTTCACCATCTTCGATGTACTCGCGAATCGAATGAAAACGCAGCTTGATATGCTTTAGCTTCTTGTGTGACCTTGGTTCCTTTGCATTGGCGATGGCACCCGTGTTGTCACAATAAATGACTAGCGGGTCCAATGCACTAGGAACCACACCAAGCTCAACAATGAACCTCTTCATCCATACCGCTTCCGATGAAGCCTCCGAAGCCGCTATATATTCAGATTCCGTTGAAGATTTCGCCACCGTGCACTGCTTGGAACTGCTCCAGCTTACTGCCGCACCATTCAATATAAACACGTACCCAGACTGAGACTTAGAGTCATCAGGATCGGTGTTCCAACTTGCATCGGTGTAACTGGTTACAACGAGCTCTTGGTCACCGCCATAACAAAGAAACATATCCTTAGTCCTTTTCAAGTACTTCAGATATTCTTGACCGCTGTCCAGTGTTCCATTCTGGATCACTTTGATATCTGCTGGTCAAACTAACAGCATGTGCGATATCCGGTCTAGTACACAGCATGGCGTACATGATAGAGCCTATCGCCAAGCATAGGGGATCTTGCTCATCCTCTCTCTTTCATCTCGTAGCCGGACCTTGAGTCTTACTCAAGACCTTACCTGGCAACATAGGCAAGAACCCTTTCTTGCTTTCATCCATTCTAAACTTCTTTAGAATCTTGTCCAGATATGTACTTTGTGAAAGGCCTATTAGGCGTTTTGATCTATCTCTATAAATCTTGATGCCTAAAATGTATGCTGCTTCACCAAGGTCTTTCATTGAAAAAGACTTATTCAAATAACCTTTAATGCTGCCTAAAAGTTCTATATCATTCCCAATCAATAATATGTCATCTACATATAATATCAGGAACGCTACAGAGCTCCCACTCACTTTCTTGTAAATACAGGCCTCACCATGAGTCCGTATAAAACCAAAATCTTTGATCACTCTATCAAAGCGTAGGTTCCAACTCCGGGATGCTTGCTTCAGTCCATAAATGGAACGCTGAAGTTTGCATACCTTGTCAGCATTTTTAGGATCGACAAAACCTTTGGGTTGTACCATATACAACTCTTCCTCAATGTCACCATTAAGGAACGCCGTTTTGACATCCATCTGCCAAATCTCATAATCGAAAAATGCAGCTATTGCTAACAAAATCCTCACAGACTTTAGCTTCGCTACAGGTGAGAAAGTCTCATCGTAGTCAACTCCTTGAATTTGTCGGAAACCCTTTGCGACAAGTCGAGCTTTATAGACAGTAATATTACCATCAGCATCTGTTTTTCTCTTGAAGATCCATTTATTCTCGACAGCCTTGCGGCTATCAGGTAAGTCTACCAAAGTCCATACTTTGTTATCATACATGGATCCCATTTCGGATTTCATGGCTTCTTGCCATTTGTTGGAATCTGGGCTCATCATCGCTTCTTCATACGTCGCAGGGTCCTCATCATTGTCGTCCACAATCATGACATTTAGACAGGGATCATACCAATCAGGAGTGGTACGTTCCCTCGTCGATCTGCGAGGTTCAGTAGCTTCCTCGTTCGAAGTTTCATGATCATCATCATTTGCTTCCTCTCCTATCGGTGCAGGCTGCACAGGAACTTCTTCCGGCACTGCGCTACTCTGATCTATGAGAGAAGGTTCATCAACCTCGTCGAGTTCTACTTTTCTTCCAGTCACTTCTTTAGTGAGAAACTCCTTCTCAAGAAAGGATCCGTTCTTGGCAACAAAGATTTTGCCTTCGGATGTGATAGAAAGTATACCCAATTGTTTCTTTAGGGTATCCTATGAAGACGCATTTCTCCGCTTTGGGTTCTAGCTTGTTGTAACTTCTTTACATAAGCATCGCAACCCCAAACTTTAAGGAACGACAGCTTAGGTTTCTTTCCAAACCATAATTCATACGGTGTCGTTTCAACGGATTTAGATGGTGCCCTATTTAAAGTGAATGCGGCTGTCTCTAAAGCATAGCCCCAAAACGATAATGGCAAATCGGTAAGAGACATCATAGAACGAACCATATCTAAGAGAGTTCGATTACGACGTTCGGACACACCATTTGTGGTGTTCCCCGGTGTCAATTGTGAAAGTATTCCGCATTTCTTTAAATGCATGCCAAACTCATAACTCAGATATTCGCCTCCGCGATCAGAACGAAACTTAATCTTCTTGTTACGTTGATTTTCTACTTCACTTTGGAATTCCTTGAACTTCTCAAAAGTCTCGGACTTGTGTTTCATAAAGTAAATATACCCATATCTACTCAGATCATCCGTGAAGGTTAGAACATACCGATAACCACCGCGCGATGCTACACTCATTGGTCCGCACACATCGGTATGTATGATTTCCAATAAGTCTGTAGCTCGCTCCATTGTGCCATAAAATGGAGTCTTAGTCATTTTTCCCATTAGACATGCTTCGCATCTGTCAAGTGACTCAAAGTCAAGTGACTCAAGAAGTCCATCGGAATGGAGTTTCTTCATGCGCTTCACTCCAATATGACCAAGACGACAGTGCCACATATAAGTAGAATTATCATTCAATTTAATTCGCTTAGCATCAATGTTATGAACATGTGTATCACTACTATCGAGATTTAACAAGAATAAACCATTCATCTCAGGTGCATGGCCATAAAAGACATTACTCATATAAATCGAACAACCATTATTCTCAGACTTAAACGAATAACCGTCTTGCATCAAACAAGATCCAGATATAATGTTCATGCTCAACGCAGGTACCAAATAACAATTATTGAGGTTTAAAACTAATCCCGAAGGTAGATGTAGGGGGAGCGTGCCGACGGCGATCACATCGACCTTGGATCCATTTCCAACGCGCATCGTCACCTCGTCCCTTGCCAGGCTTCGTTTATTCCGCAGTTCCTGTTTCGAGTTACAAATGTGAGCAACCGAACCAGTATCAAATACCCAGGCACTACTACGAGAACCAGTAAGATAGACATCTATAACATGTATATCAAATATACTTTTCTTCTTAGCATGGCCGCTCTTCAGATCGGCCAAGTATTTGGTGCAGTTCCGCTTCCAGTGCCCCTTCCCCTGGCAGTAGTAGCACACAGATCGGCTTAGGACCAGCCTTAGGCTTCTCAGAGGCGCCGCAACTTTCTTGCCGCCCTTCTTGAAGTTGCCCTTGTTAGGCTTGCCCTGCTTTTTGAAACCGGTGGTCTTGTTGACCATCAACACTTGGTTCTCCTTCTTAATTTCTACTTCAGCAGACTTCAGCATGGAGAAGAGTTCAGGTAACTCTTTGTTCATGTTCTGCATGTTGTAGTTCATCACGAAGTTCTTGTAACTTGGTGGCAGTGATTGGAGGACACGATGAATACCCAGCTTGTTAGGGATCACAATCCCCAAGTCACTGAGCTTCTTCACATGTCCGGACATGGCGAACATGTGCTCACTAACGGAGCTGCCCTCTTCCATCATGCAGTTAAAGAACTGTTTCGAGGCCTCATAGCTCTCCACGGCTGCATGAGTCTCAAAGATAAGTTTGAGATCACGCATCATCTCACATGGGTCGTGGTGCTCAAAACGCTTTTGGAGCTCTGCCTCTAAACTGCACAAGATGGCACACTGAATTTCGGAGTACCGAGTTACCCGAGTCTCATAAACATTCTTTATGTCCTCGGACACTGCAGGAGGTGGTGGGGGACCTAGCGGTGCTTCGAGCACAATTGCATGCTCACGCCAGTGAGGAAAATCCTCACATGACGGAACCAGTCAGTGAAGTTGCTACCATTGCCCTTAAGCTTTTCTTTCTCTAGGAACTGGTTAAAATTGATGGAGGGGGCGCCATGATCTACAACATATTTGCAAAGAGTTTAGACTAAGTTTATGATAAAATGAGTTCAGTTTTAATTCTTAAATTAACTAGGTGAACTCCCACTCAAAACAACATCCCTCGCATTGTCTTAGTGATTACACGAACCAAATCCACTACACCAAGTCCGATCTTCACGAGAAAAGATGTAGCTTCAAAGGCGAACACTCAAAGTGTTCATCATATCATTCATATGACTCATGCTCTACCTTTCGGTATCCCGTGTTCCGAGACCATGTCTGTACATGCTAGGCTCGTCAAGGCAAATCTGGCTTGCACCCGTTGTATGCACATGTAGAGTCTATCACACCCGATCATCACGAGATGCTTCGAAACGACAAGTCTTAGCAACGGTGCATACTAAGGATGAACACTTTATTATCTTGATATTTAGTGAGAGGGATCATCTTATAATGCTACCGTCGCGATCTAAGCAAAATAAGATGCATAAAAGGATTAACATCACATGCAATTCATAATGTGTGATATGATATGGCCTTTCTTCTTGTGCTTTTGATCTCCATCTCCAAAGCACGGACATGATCTCCATCATCACCAGCATGGCGTCAAGGTCAGTGGCGCCGCTTCATGGTTGTCCATCACTTATAGCTACTATAACAACTACTTGGAATAAAGCTATTACATGATGAATAGACACGCAGGTCTTTAACAAAAATTAAAGACAACCATTAGGCTCCTGCCGGTTGCCATAATACATCAATGAACATCTCATACATCGAATATAATCATCATCACATTATGGCCATATCACATCACCAAACCCTGCAAAAACAAGTTAGACGCCTCTAATTTGGTTTGCATCTTTTACGTGGTTTAGGGTTTTCGAGTAAGATCCAATCTACCTACGAACATGAACCACAACGGTGATACTAGTGTTGACAATAGAAGTGCAAATTACAATCTTCACTATGGTGGGAGAGACAGACACCCGCAAAGCCACTTATGCAATACAAGTTGCATGTCAAGCGTGGAGCAAGTCTCATGAGACGCGGTCATGTAAAGTTAGCCCGGGCCGCTTCATCCCACCATCCCGCAAGAAGCAAAGTACACAAACTAAAGCAACAAAAGCATCACCGCCCACAAACCATTGTGTTCTACTCGTGCAACAGATCTATGCATAGACGTGGCTCTGATACCACTGATGGGGTTCGTTGCATAGAAAACAAAAATTTTCCTACCGCAAAGCGAATAAAACCAACAGATCTAATCTATGGAACACCCAAAATCCAATCTACTAGATCTAAGCAACGAGATTGAGATGAGACTAACCCTCGAAGATTCCAAAGCCTACGAGATTAATCTCGTTGTTGGTGTAGACGATCGTCCCCGCTGCAATCCGGCAAGCACTTCCGTACTCGGGCGCGTACGTGTCGATGAAGCTCCTTCTCCGTCTCCCGGGGGCGGAGGTGTGGTAGATCTCCTCCAACGTCCGCAGCACGATGGCGTGGTGGTGGTGGTGGAGGAAGAAAACTGCAGGGCTTCGCCTAAGCCCGGGCAGCGTATGGTGGAGGGAGAGGCAGCCAGAGGAGGAGGCAATGGGAGGATGGGTTGGCCGGTGTCACATCCCGAAATTTTCCAAATTTTGGAATGTAAAATAAAAATAAATTAAATGCTTGATTGTTTGAATTTGATTGAAAATTCACAAAGAATTAAAACTTTTTAAGTTATTTACAAATTAAATTCCAAAATAGTGTTTTCAAAGACTTTTGGTTTTAAAGTATTTTCAAAATCAAACATATAAGAAAAAAAAGGTGCGCGGCCGAAACAGGCCCAGAACGGCCCAGCAGCCGACCCAGCGCCCGCTCGGCCCAGTGCCCTCAGCCCACCCGGCCTCCCTTGCCCCAGCCTCCTTTTTTTTTCCTTTGCTGCACCCTGGCCCAACACACTCACGCCACCAGCCCATCCCTACTACCCAGCACGCCACGGCCCAGGCAGCATGGCACGCACACGCGCGACGCTCGCGTCCAGCGCATTCGCCAGCTCCAACTTCAGTCCCACATCGCCTCTTTGAGGAATTTTTCTCCAAGCCCTACCCTATATAAAGACCCCAAGGGGCAGCCCAAAAACACACCCAGCCCCGACGCCTCCTCTCCCCAACGCGCAGCCCTGAGCAGCGTTGGCGCACAGCCTTTCGCGACGCAACATCCGCAACGCTATTTTGAGACGTTGCGACCCAACCCAACGCAATCCTTCCCCGCTAATAATTCTATTTTCGTTCTTTTCCGTAGATTATGCGTATTCAACTTAGCAATTTTATTTCTCTAGATCTACATCTTCGTTTAGAATAGTGGTTCTTCCGTTAAGTTTCTATTTGCATCCTCAACAACTTTCATGTAGGAAGTTTTTCCATCCGAGCAACTTGTTCGGATAACTTTTCGTACACCATTAGAACTGCTACCACTTAGGTCTAATTTTGCAAAATTCATATCTTAAGTTCTATCCGTCGGATTTCGACAAATCCTATATCGTTGTAATCAGCAAATCACGTAGATCATGCTAGACATTTAGCGTGGCAGTTTTGCCCACTTTATTTTCGCGGTATCCCTTTGATCCGCAACATCGTCTATAAAATAAATCCTACAAACTTTTTCCGAGAGATTCTTATGGCGATACGCTCGTACTGGAATTCTCTACAACTTCCGTGTAGAAAGGTCTTCCATCCGGAAAACTTCTTCTAATGACTTTCGCGAAAAGTGCAGTCCTATGACTGGATTCAACATAGTTCCCTTAGCCAAATTAATCCTTATGATCATACCCATCTTTCATGATCAGTTATAATTCTTTATCATGTACATAGATAATGCATATCCTACTCTTAGTTGTCTAGTTCACCTTATTCAAATAACAATTGAGCTACTTGAGTAAATGGTGACCAATCTTAGCTATGGATTTTCCCTTGTGCAAGTGTTATGTTGAGTCACTATACCACATAGCAAATGTTTTGAACCCTTGATATCCATTAGCATCTTTGACCCACATCTGCAATACCGTTCATACATATTCAACTTTATGCCCATTTAATCTTATTGGCTTATATTGAACTATTCAATTTACAAATGAGTTAATTGAGTAATGCAATATATCACAAGTCCATACCCAAGCCTATGTGTAGTTCATACTATTTTGAGTAATTGTTGTCACACTTATTCAATAGTATTGTTATTGCACTATTTGTCACTTATGTGATTCAATTCACATGAGCCATTCCAAATGATTTTCACGCTTCTTGTAAAGCATATAGATTCTTCAATTATATCTTAGATGATCCAGTTCTTTCTAATCATGTGACTTTCCGTCCAAACTCTCACAACCATGTCTTGCAAGCCAAACCTCATGCCACACCTTAGTACCATAGAACGATTTCTGATTGTTGTCTTGTTTGATTATGATGTTGTTGTTGAATGGTGTGTTTATGTTGTGCTATATTTTATATTATAGTTCGTACGGAGAGGCACGTATTTTGATTAAGAGAAGTGAATGCGCTTCGACTACCAAAAGGCAAGTGACACTCAAATCCTACTCGTTTTAATTATGCATTAGTGTTTTGAAACTAGTATGCATGGTAGGATTTTGTTTTCAAAAGTAAAGTATTATGCTATGCTTAGCAAACCCTAGTAGTGTGTAGCTACTCCTGAACCCATTGCTAGGATGCTTTAATTTGCTTTGCAACATCAAATGTCAAATGCTATTTTGTTATTGGTTGTGAGTATTTGAAAATTAAAAATTAACAACCCTAATGAAACACCTGGGTGGATTGGTTGATTGGTGGGCGGCTGCTCAGGTCCACGCCCCGAGTGGGCTAAAGTGGTGAATCCCTGAGAGTGCGCAAGTTGTAGAGTGGTCGCTTTTGACTGCACACCTGGTTTTCACCAGGGGATCGTGTGGGGGTTTACTACCTGTAAGGTTTTAAGCTTGTGAGTTCCACTTGTGGTTGGCCACCCAGGATTAAAGAGATTACTATGTCGTCCATGTTTTAGTTAGCTTCCAGTGCAGCCTTATGGTATTATGGGCTCTGCCGGGATTAAGTAAGTTGTGAGGGTTCAACTTGTGGCTAGACAGAGGGTGGTGGCCAAATGGGAACGAGTCTAGTTTGTATGGTTGAATTCTTCTTCTGAAAGATCTTGTCTCATTCTTCTCTTGGGAAGGGTGGGTCGTAAGGTGAAAGTGCACAACCTCTCGAGAGTAAAACCTAAGATCTTAGCCGTGTCCCCGGTTATGGACAATTTGAGCTTCTAGGCAAGGAATGTACGGAGGAATCTCATCATCTTTTCTGAATGATTAAAAATTTGTGTAGAAACAATCACAGGACGGGATTTTCCCAGGGCTACATACCTGGCAGTGAAAACCATGGTATGTGGTGGTGACCTGAGGTTTATCCTAGTTGAGTGGCCCAGGGCTACATACCTGGCAGTGAAAACCATGGTATGTGGTGGTGACCTGGGAGTCATCTCGACTCTGTGCCCCTTTTTGTAAAAATGTTTTTCAAGAGTTACCAAAAGGTTTTGTTTTGAAAAATGTAGGATAAAATTGGCTTTATGCAAATTAGCCTAAACTCCACTAGCCAAATATCATGTAGATAGTCATGCCTAAAACTGCCACCATATAAGTGTCATTTGCCAGTACATCATTGTACTGACCTCCATTCGTGGGGCTGCATATTCAAACGTGCAGGATTTTCTGAGGAGAAGTACGTGGTAGGATCTCGAGTCTACATTCCAACATGACTGCCTGTGGCACATGAAGATGATGAAGGCTCATTGCTGATTTACTTTCCGCTGTGTTTATTCTGAGCTAGTCCATGTGACTATGCAATTTGTAAGGTTTTATTGTACCCTCTGGATCAACGATGTAGTAATTTGATACTATTTCAATGATTACTATATTTTGTAATGTGTGTGCTATCAGTGATCCCGGGAATAGCACTATACACAGGTATCTTGCCTTTATTAAAAGGTAGGGTGCTACAGAATGGTATCAGAGCATAGTGTTGCCTGTAGGATCGAGACCCTAGGTTTGGATTAGAAATAGGAAGACCATAGGATGAAAACTTTGTCTAATCCTATTTCAATTAAAAAGATGTTTGGATTTTGAACCTCTTGTATTCTCATCTACTTCATCTTCAAAATTGTTTTCCTCTCACTTTAGATGACCACTTTATCAAAACTATCAACAAGGACCGATGGTGACCTTGTGCCTGAAGTGAGGGGCTGTTGCTTCATGTGAAATTCATCGACTTTGCTGGAAGCGTTGCATGAGAGACCAAGGAAGAACTTGAAGAAAGACTTCGATGCAGACTGCACAACACATGAAGATACACCGAAGGAGTAGAATAGAAACTTGAAACATCCAAAGCAGAAATAGACCAGACCACCATTAGCTCTCTTTTTATTGAAACAACGCTAGCATTAGAAAGTATTGATCTTACCAAATTGAGGTATGACCATACAAGTTTGTTTGTGCTGAACCATGTTGCTTGATGCTTGTTAGATGATTGTTGTTTGCTGAATTGCTATGATCTGCGGTGTTGGGTAGGAAATCTTCTTTAGAATCTTTCTATCTATTCTCTTCTATACCCAGTCCAGAGAATGTTTTCTCGGCAACTCGCCATGAAGACAACATTAGTATAACCAACCTTGATGTTCCTATCAAGATTAAAAATATATAGTTTGGGAGATACGCAAAACCCTAGTTAGGGATCGATAGAAATGTTTTCAAAACAATTCAATAATGGGGATTGAAACATTGATTCAATTTTCCATGGAATTTTTTTATCAAACTTGTGAGGTTGACCAAGAGTTAGAATGCGAGATTCAATAAATCAAATACGGAGTAATGATTTGGGTGCAGGATGGATTGATCACCATTCCTACTACTCTTATTATTCGCTTTCGTAATATTGACTTTGCGAATCTAGAGAGACATACCTACAAAAGAGATGTCGGCGAATAAGCCTAAACCTTAGGGTGGAGAAATATTATACCCTTATAGTAGGCAAGTGCTGCCAAGCGTAGGACTACAACGAGATTGAAGATCTAGCCACTAGATGAAGATGGTGGAAGGTTGTTGAAGACACAAATAAACAAAGATGAGGAAAGTCATGAAGTCCTCTCATCTTGGTCTCCTGATAGACCCAAGGAGTAACCCATCAGTATCAAAATTAGTTCAACCAACCCTTTGGATTAGAAGCCCTACTATGAAGGAACCTATTTGACTCATCTTGGAGAGATATGTGTTCACAGTATGTGAATAAACATTCACCTATTGGATTTTAACTCAGAAGCCCTAAGCCATAGATGTTTTCCAAATATGACCTATTGTCAAGTCATATACCCGGATGTGTCAAGTCATGTCCAAGATAAGCTTAGCCTAAACCCAAGACCTAAGACTACCCAACAAAAGTTTCTTTTAAAGGTGGTAGAAGCCATACCCTTGAATTATGGATTTACACCAGATGCCGCATGAGATAGTATTTGGAGAAGGTACCATAAGGAGTTCTCCATAACCAAGTGTTCTTAAGTAAAAGATAATACCCATGGGATGAGTGCCCTCATATGAATGGATACAGTAGATGGTATGACCACATATGGTTTAGTCTAACGTTTTCAAAACCCAAGGTTGACTTCCAAATCTCCCTGAAGATGTTCGAAAAAGAAACAATAGTGATTATGAACCTATTAGAAGACCTGAGCCCAAAACCTTTTCTTTCTAGCCTTTCTCAAATCTCGAGGACGAGATTTCTTTTAAGGGTGGTAGTCTGTCACATCCCGAAATTTTCCAAATTTTGGAATGTAAAATAAAAATAAATTAAATGCTTGATTGTTTGAATTTGATTGAAAATTCACAAAGAATTAAAACTTTTTAAGTTATTTACAAATTAAATTCCAAAATAGTGTTTTCAAAGACTTTTGGTTTTAAAGTATTTTCAAAATCAAACATATATAACAAATGTATATAATGATTATTTTATTTTCACAAAGGGATATTAAAAAGGTTTTTGCAAAAATATATAGTTTTCATAAACCTTGGTTTTTAAAAGATTTTCTAATAATACTCTATTTTGTTCGGAGGTTTTGAAACTTATAAATATTTGAGAAAACATTAAAAGGGCACTATAGCCACATAGACATGTTTGTCAAATTTTAGTTTTATAAAGTTTATATTTTTGTTCCAAATTTAGTCTCATATTAAAGTATTTTTCATAACGAATCCAACGGTATCTTATTTGCATTTTTCTGATTATTTTTGAGCCTCCAAATATGTATTTTAAATTTCTGGATTTAAGAAAAAGAAAAAAAAAGGTGCGCGGCCGAAACAGGCCCAGAACGGCCCAGCAGCCGACCCAGCGCCCGCTCGGCCCAGTGCCCTCAGCCCACCCGGCCTCCCTTGCCCCAGCCTCCTTTTTTTTTCCTTTGCTGCACCCTGGCCCAACACACTCACGCCACCAGCCCATCCCTACTACCCAGCACGCCACGGCCCAGGCAGCATGGCACGCACACGCGCGACGCTCGCGTCCAGCGCATTCGCCAGCTCCAACTTTAGTCCCACATCGCCTCTTTGAGGAATTTTTCTCCAAGCCCTACCCTATATAAAGACCCCAAGGGGCAGCCCAAAAACACACCCAGCCCCGACGCCTCCTCTCCCCAACGCGCAGCCCTGAGCAGCGTTGGCGCACACCCTTTCGCGACGCAACATCCACAACGCTATTTTGAGACGTTGCGACCCAACCCAACGCAATCCTTCCCCGCTAATAATTCTATTTTCGTTCTTTTCCGTAGATTATGCGTATTCAACTTAGCAATTTTATTTCTCTAGATCTACATCTCCGTTTAGAATAGTGGTTCTTCCGTTAAGTTTCTATTTGCATCCTCAACAACTTTCATGTAGGAAGTTTTTCCATCCGAGCAACTTGTTCGGATAACTTTTCGTACACCATTAGAACTGCTACCACTTAGGTCTAATTTTGCAAAATTCATATCTTAAGTTCTATCCGTCGGATTTCGACAAATCCTATATCGTTGTAATCAGCAAATCACGTAGATCATGCTAGACATTTAGCGTGGCAGTTTGCCCACTTTATTTTCGCGGTATCCCTTTGATCCGCAACATCGTCTATAAAATAAATCCTACAAACTTTTTCCGAGAGATTCTTATGGCGATACGCTCGTACTGGAATTCTCTACAACTTCCGTGTAGAAAGGTCTTCCATCCGGAAAACTTCTTCTAATGACTTTTCGCGAAAAGTGCAGTCCTATGACTGGCTTCAACATAGTTCCTTTAGCCAAATTAATCCTTATGATCATACCCATCTTTCAGGATCAGTTATAATTCTTTATCATGTTCATAGATAATGCATATCCTACTCTTAGTTGTCTAGTTCACCTTATTCAAATAACAATTGAGCTATTTGAGTAAATGGTGACCAATCTTAGCTATGGATTTTCCCTTGTGCAAGTGTTATGTTGAGTCACTATACCACATAGCAAATGTTTTGAACCCTTGATATCCATTAGCATCTTTGACCCACATCTTCAATACCGTTCATACATATTCAACTTTATGCCCATTTAATCTTATTGGCTTATATTGAACTATTCAATTTACAAATGAGTTAATTGAGTAATGCAATATATCACAAGTCCATACCCAAGCCTATGTGTAGTTCATACTATTTTGAGTAATTGTTGTCACACTTATTCAATAGTATTGTTATTGCACTATTTGTCACTTATGTGATTCAATTCACATGAGCCATTCCAAATGATTTTCACGCTTCTTGTAAAGCATATAGATTCTTCAATTATATCTTAGATGATCCAGTTCTTTCTAATCATGTGACTTTCCGTCCAAACTCTCACAACCATGTCTTGCAAGCCAAACCTCATGCCACACCTTAGTACCATAGAACGATTTCTGATTGTTGTCTTGTTTGATTATGATGTTGTTGTTGAATGTGTGTTTATGTTGTGCTATATTTTATATTATAGTTCGTACGGAGAGGCACGTATTTTGATTAAGAGAAGTGAATGCGCTTCGACTACCAAAAGGCAAGTGACACTCAAATCCTACTTGTTTTAATTATGCATTAGTGTTTTGAAACTAGTATGCATGGTAGGATTTTGTTTTCAAAAGTAAAGTATTATGCTATGCTTAGCAAACCCTAGTAGTGTGTAGCTACTCCTGAACCCATTGCTAGGATGCTTTAATTTGCTTTGCAACATCAAATGTCAAATGCTATTTTGTTATTGGTTGTGAGTATTTGAAAATTAAAAATTAACAACCCTAATGAAACACCTGGGTGGATTGGTTGATTGGTGGGCGGCTGCTCAGGTCCACGCCCCGAGTGGGCTAAAGTGGTGAATCCCTGAGAGTGCGCAAGTTGTAGAGTGGTCGCTTTTGACTGCACACCTGGTTTTCACCAGGGGATCGTGTGGGGGTTTACTACCTGTAAGGTTTTAAGCTTGTGAGTTCCACTTGTGGTTGGCCACCCAGGATTAAAGAGATTACTATGTCGTCCATGTTTTAGTTAGCTTCCAGTGCAGCCTTATGGTATTATGGGCTCTGCCGGGATTAAGTAAGTTGTGAGGGTTCAACTTGTGGCTAGACAGAGGGTGGTGGCCAAATGGGAACGAGTCTAGTTTGTATGGTTGAATTCTTCTTCTGAAAGATCTTGTCTCATTCTTCTCTTGGGAAGGGTGGGTCGTAAGGTGAAAGTGCACAACCTCTCGAGAGTAAAACCTAAGATCTTAGCCGTGTCCCCGGTTATGGACAATTTGAGCTTCTAGGCAAGGAATGTACGGAGGAATCTCATCATCTTTTCTGAATGATTAAAAATTTGTGTAGAAACAATCACAGGACGGGATTTTCCCAGGGCTACATACCTGGCAGTGAAAACCATGGTATGTGGTGGTGACCTGAGGTTTATCCTAGTTGAGTGGCCCCAGGGCTACATACCTGGCAGTGAAAACCATGGTATGTGGTGGTGACCTGGGAGTCATCTCGACTCTGTGCCCCTTTTTATAAAAATGTTTTTCAAGAGTTACCAAAAGGTTTTGTTTTGAAAAATGTAGGATAAAATTGGCTTTATGCAAATTAGCCTAAACTCCACTAGCCAAATATCATGTAGATAGTCATGCCTAAAACTGCCACCATATAAGTGTCATTTGCCAGTACATCATTGTACTGACCTCCATTCGTGGGGCTGCATATTCAAACGTGCAGGATTTTCTGAGGAGAAGTACGTGGTAGGATCTCGAGTCTACATTCCAACATGACTGCCTGTGGCACATGAAGATGATGAAGGCTCATTGCTGATTTACTTTCCGCTGTGTTTATTCTGAGCTAGTCCATGTGACTATGCAATTTGTAAGGTTTTATTGTACCCTCTGGATCAACGATGTAGTAATTTGATACTATTTCAATGATTACTATATTTTGTAATGTGTGTGCTATCAGTGATCCCGGGAATAGCACTATACACAGGTATCTTGCCTTTATTAAAAGGTAGGGTGCTACAGGCCACCCCCTCCCCTCTTTATATAGGGGGCTGGCCGGCAGGGTGGCCCCCTTTCCCATCTAGGGTTAGGGGGCGGCGGCCAAGGGGGAGAGGGGCCCCCTCCCCCAAGTTGATCCCCCAGGGAAACCCTAGGGGGTTGGCCGGCCTGGGCCTTGGGGGCCAAGTGCCCCTGGCCCATTAGGCCAGGGAGCATCCCCTCGGCCCACGGTGGGCCTCCCGGGTCGTGGGCCCCATGGTGGAACCTTCCGGAACCTTCTAGAACCTTCCAGTCAACACCGGAACAATCCCGAACATTTCCGAAAACCCAGAAATCAACTTCCCTTATATGAATCTTATTCTCCGGACTCTTCCGGACCTCCTCGTGACATCCTGGATCACATCCGAGACTCCGAACAAACTTCGTCTCCATACCATACTCAAATCTACTTATGCGACATCGAACCTTAAGCGCGTCACCCTACGGTTCGCGAACTATGCAGACATGGTCGAGACTCCTCTCCGAGCAATAACCAATAGCGGGATCTGGAGATCCATAATGGCTCCCACATATTCAACGATGACTTAGTGATCGATTGAACCATTTACATACGATGTCAATTCCCTTTGTCTCGCGATATTTTACTTTTCCGAGGTTTGATCATCGGTATCTCCATACCTTGTTCAACCTCGTTACCGACAAGTACTCTTTACTCGTGCCGTGGTATGTGATCTCTTATGAACTATTCATATGCTTGCAAGCTAATCAGATGACATTCCACCGAGAGGGCCCAGAGTATATCTATCCGTCATCAGGATGGACAAATCCCACTGTTGATCCATATTCCTCAACTCACACTTTCCAAATACTTAATCCCACCTTTATTGTCACCCATTTACGCAATGACGTTTGATGTAATCAAAGTACCCTTTCAGTGTAAGTGATTTACATGATCTCATGGTCGAAGGATTAAGACAACTATGTATTGAAAGCTTATAGCAAATGAACTTAATGACTTGATCTTATGCTACGCTCATTTGGGTGTGTGTCCATTATATCATTCAACTAATGACATAACCTTGTTATTAATAACATCCAATGTTCATGATCACGAAACCATGATCATCTATTAATCAACAAGCTAGTTATACAAGAGGCTTACTAGGGACTCCTTGTTGTTTACATAACACACATGTATCAATGTTTCGGTTAATACAATTATAGCATGGTATATAAACTTTTATCATAAACACAAATATATTATAATAACCACTTTATTATTGCCTCTTGGGCATATCTCCAACAACTAGTTCGGCGAAGATATAGTGAAATACAAGTGGTATGAATGAATATGAGCAGTAGTACGGCGCCAGAAAATAGCTTGCTGGCGTGCAGTTGATGGTAGTAATATTGCAGGAAGTAAACAAGCAGTAGTAACAAGCAGTAGTAACGCAGTAAAACAGTAAACAAGCAGCGATAGCGGTATTTAGGAACAAGGCCTAGGGATTAGACTTTCACTAGTGGACACTCTCAACATTGATCACATAATGAATAGATAAATGCATACTCTACACTCTCTTGTTGGATGATGAACACATTGCGTAGGATTACACGAACCCTCAATGCCGGAGTTAACAAGCTCCACAATTCAATGTTCATATTTAAATAACCTTAGAGTGCATGAAAGATCGAAACGACTAAACCAAGTACTAACATAGCATGCACACTGTCACCTTCACGCTTATGTAGGAGGAATAATACACATCAATACTATCATAGCAATAGTTAACTTCGCAATCTACAAGAGATCATGATCATAGCATAAACCAAGTACTAACACGAGTGCACACACTGTCACCATTACACCGTGTAGGAGGAATAGAACTACTTTAATAACATTGCTAGAGTAGCACATGGATAAATTGTGATACAAAACACATTGCAATCATAAAGAGATATAAATAAGCACTTCACTATGCCATTCATAACAGTGAATAAGTATTCTGTGAAATATAGCCTAAGAGACCCACACGGTGCACACACTGTCACCTTTACACACGTGGGACAAGGAGTCTCCGGAGATCACATAAGTAAAACTCACTTGACTAGCATAATGACATCTAGATTACAAGCATCATCATATGAATCTCAATCATGTAAGGCAGCTCATGAGATTATTGTATTGAAGTACATAGAGAGAGATGAACCACATAGCTACCGGTACAGCCCCGAGCCTCGATGAAGAACTACTCCCTCCTCATGGGAGCAGCAGCGGTGATGAAGATGGCGGTGGAGATGGCAGCGGTGTCGATGGAGAAGCCTTCCGGGGCACTTCCCCGTCCCGCAGGTGCCGGAACAGAGACTCCTGTCCCCGATCTTGGCTTCGCGATGGCGGCGGCTCGGAAGGTTTCGCGTACCGTGGCTTTCTCCGTGGGTTTTCGACGCAGGGGCTTTATATAGGCGAAAGGGCGGCGTCGGGGGCCTGGGGCCACCACACCATAGGGCGACGCGGCCTCCTGGGCGCGCGGTGTGGTGTGGGGCCCCAGGCTTCTCCTCGGCTCTCGGGTGTTCTGGATGGTTCTGGGAAAAATAGGAACCTGGGCGTTGATTTCGTCCGATTCCGAGAATATTTCGTTACTAGGATTTCTGAAACCAAAAACAGCAGAAAACAGGAACTGGCACTTCGGCATCTTGTTAATAGGTTAGTTCCGAAAATGCACGAATATGACATAAAGTGTGCATAAAACATGTAGATATCATCAATAATGTGGCATGGAACATAAGAAATTATCGATACGTCGGAGACGTATCGCATCCCCAAGCTTAGTTCTGCTCGTCCCGAGCAGGTAAAACGATAACAAAGATAATTTCTAAAGTGACATGCCATCATAATCTTGATCATACTATTTGTAAACATATGTAATGAATGATCAAAACAATGGTAATGACATGAGTAAACAAGTGAATCATAAAGCAAAGACTTTTCATGAATAGTACTTCAAGACAAGCATCAATAAGTCTTGCATAAGAGTTAACTCATAAAGCAATAAATCAAAGTAAAGGTGTTGAAGCAACACAAAGGAAGATTAAGTTTCAGCGGTTGCTTTCAACTTATAACATGTATATCTCATGGATATTGTCAACATAAAGTAATATAACAAGTGCAATATGCAAGTATGTAGGAATCAATGCACAGTTCACACAAGTGTTTGCTTCTTAAGGTGGAGAGAGATAGGTGAACTGACTCAACATAAAAGTAAAAGAATGGTCCTTCAAAGAGGAAAGCATCGATTGCCATATTTGTGCTAGAGCTTTGGTTTTGAAAACATGAAACAATTTTGTCAATGGTAGTAATAAAGCATATGAGTTATATAAATTATATCTTACAAGTTGCAAGCCTCATGCATAGTATACTAATAGTGCCCGCACCTCGTCCTACTTAGCTTGGACTACCGGATCTTTGCATGCCATGTTTCAACCAAGTGTCACAAAGGGGTACCTCCATGCCGCCTGTACAAAGGTCTAAGGAGAAAGCTCGCATTTTGGATTTCTCGCTTTTGATTATTCTCAACTTAGACATCCATACCGGGACAACATGGACAACAGATAATGGACTCCTCTTAAATGCATAAGCATGTAGCAATGATTATTATTCTCATATGAGATTGAGGATATATGTTCAAAACTGAAACTTCCACCATGATTCATGGCTTTAGTTAGCGGCCCAATGTTCTTCTCTAACAATTTGCATGCTCCAATCATTAAGGTGATAGATCCTTCAGACAAGACGGACATGCATAGCAACTCACATGATATTCAACAATAGTTGATGGCGTTCCCCAGAAGCATGGTTATCGCACAACAAGCAACTTAATAAAAGATAAAGTGCATAAGTACATATTCAATACTACGATAGTTTTTAAGGCTATTTTGTCCCATGAGCTATATATTGCAAAGGTGGATGATGGAATTTTAAAGGTAGCACTCAAGCAATTTACTTTGGAATGGCGGAGAAATACCATGTACTAGGTAGGTATGGTGGACACAAATGACATAGTAGTTGGCTCAAGGATTTTGGATGCATGAGAAGTATTCCCTCTCGATACAAGGTTTAGGCTAGCAAGGTTATTTGAAGCAAACTCAAGGATGAACCGGTGCAGCAAAACTCACATAAAAGACATATTGTAAACATTATAAGACTCTACACCGTCTTCCTTGTTGTTCAAAACTCAATACTAGATATTATCTAGACCTTAGAGAGACCAAATATGCAAATCAGATTTTAGCAAGCTCTATGTATTTCTTCATTAATAGGTGCAAAGTATATGATGCAAGAGCTTAAACATGAGCACAACAATTGCCAAGTATCACATTACCTAAGACATTATAGCAATTACTACATGTAGCATTTTTCAATTCCAACCATATAACAATTTAACGAAGAGGAAACTTCGCCATGAATATTATGAGCAAAGAACACATGTCATACAACCAGCGGAGCGTGTCTCTCTCCCACACAAGGATGAACTTATTCAGAGAACTAAGATAACAAAACAAAAATAAAAGCACACACAGACGCTCCAAGTAAAGTACATAAGATGTGACCGAATAAAAATATAGTTTCAAGAGAAGGAGCCTGATACTTTGTCGATGAAGAAGGGGATGCCTTGGGCATCCCCAAGCTTAGATGCTTGAGTCTTCTTGAAATATGCAGGGATGAACCACCGGGGCATCCCCAAGCTTAGACTTTTCATTCTTCTTGATCGTAGTATATCATCCTCCTCTCTTGACCCTTGAAAACTTCCTTCACACCAAACTTCAAGCAAACTCATTAGAGGGTTAGTGCATAATCAAAAATTCACATGTTCAGAGGTGACACAAACATTCTTTTCACTTCTGGACATTGCATAAAGCTACTGGACATTAATGGATCAAAGAAATAAATCCAACATAGCAAAAGAGGCAATGCGAAATAAAAGGCAGAATCTGTCAAAAACAGAACAGTCCATAAAGACGAATTTAAAGATGGCACCAGACTTGCTCAAATGGAAAAACTCAAAACTAATGAAAGTTTGTATATATCTGAGGATCACGCTCGTAAATTGGCAGATTTTTTCTTTCTACAGAGGCCTGTGCCCAGATTCGTGACAGACAAAAATGCTGTTTCCGCAGCGATCCCAAATATAACATCAACTTTAACATAGAAACTTTACTTGGCACAAAAACATGATAAGGAGAGGTTGCTACAGTAGTAAACAACTTCCAAGACACAAATATAAAAAAAGTACTGTAGTAAAAAAACACATGGGTTATCTCCCAAGAAGTTCTTTCTTTATAGCCATTAAGAGCTCAGTTTTCAACGATGCACTCGCAAGAAATAGAAGTTGAAGCAAAAGAGAGCATCAAGAGGCAAATTCAAAACACATTTAAGTCTAACATGTTTCCTATGCATAGGAATCTTGTAAATAAACAAGTTCATGAAGAGCAAAGTAACAAGCATAGAAAGATAAAACAAGTGTAGCTTCAAAAATTTCAGCACATAGAGAGGCATTTTAGTAACATGAAAATTTTTACAACCATATTTTCCTCTCTCATAATAACTTTCAGTAGCAACATGAGCAAACTCAACAATATAACTATCACTTAAAGCATTCTTATCATGAGTCTCATGCATAAAATTATTACTACTCCCAACATAAGCATAGTCATTCTTATTAATTGTAGTGGGAGCAAATTCAACAAAGTAGCTATCAAATATAGGAGGTATATTGTAATCATAATCAAATTTATCCTCCATAACAGGTGGTAACAAAAGACTACTATCATTATAATCATCATAAATGGGAGGCAAAGTATCATCAAAGTAAATTTTCTCCTCAATGCTTGGGGGACTAAAAATATCATGCTCATCAAAGCCAGCTTCCCCAAGCTTAGAATTTTCCATAGCATTAGCAACAATAGTGTTCAAAGCATTCATATTAATATGTTCCATGGGTTTTTTAATTTTCGCATCAAACCATCCATGTCTTAAATCAGGAAATAGAATAAGAAGCTCATTATTGTCCATTATGCCTAACTAGTGTAAACAAGAAACCAAATGTCGCAATCGCAGAGTCTAAAGGAAATATCTTCGAGTACACACACAATGGCGCCAGAAAAGTACGTTACTGGAACCGGAGTATGAGTGCCTTTTACCTTTCCTCCCCGGCAACGGCGCCAGAAAAGTGCTTGGCGCGTAGTTGACAAGGGAGGAAAAGTGCTTAGTTGCCGGGCTTGCCAATGTGTGAGTGCCGTTTACCTTCCCTCCCCGGCAACGGCGCCAGAAAAGTGCTTGATGTCTACGGGTGCTTCTATTCTTGTAGACAGTGTTGGGCCTCCAAGAGCAGAGGTTTGTAGAACAAAGTTTCCCTTAAGTGGATTACCCAAGGTTTATCGAACTCGGGAGGAAGAGGTCAAAGATATCCCTCTCATGCAACCCTGCAACCACAAAGCAAGAAGTCTCTTGTGTCCCCAACACACCTAATAGGTGCACTAGTTCGGCGAAGAGATAGTGAAATACAAGTGGTATGAATGAATATGAGCAGTAGTACGGCGCCAGAAAATAGCTTGCTGGCGTGCAGTTGATGGTAGTAATATTGCAGGAAGTAAACAAGCAGTAGTAACGCAGTAAAACAGTAAACAAGCAGCGATAGCGGTATTTAGGAACAAGGCCTAGGGATTAGACTTTCACTAGTGGACACTCTCAACATTGATCACATAACGAATAGATAAATGCATACTCTACACTCTCTTGTTGGATGATGAACACATTGCGTAGGATTACACGAACCCTCAATGCCGGAGTTAACAAGCTCCACAATTCAATGTTCATATTTAAATAACCTTAGAGTGCATGAAAGATCGAAACGACTAAACCAAGTACTAACATAGCATGCACACTGTCACCTTCACGCTTATGTAGGAGGAATAATACACATCAATACTATCATAGCAATAGTTAACTTCGCAATCTACAAGAGATCATGATCATAGCATAAACCAAGTACTAACACGAGTGCACACACTGTCACCATTACACCGTGTAGGAGGAATAGAACTACTTTAATAACATTGCTAGAGTAGCACATGGATAAATTGTGATACAAAACACATTGCAATCATAAAGAGATATAAATAAGCACTTCACTATGCCATTTATAACAGTGAATAAGTATTCTGTGAAATATAGCCTAAGAGACCCACACGGTGCACACACTGTCACCTTTACACACGTGGGACAAGGAGTCTCCGGAGATCACATAAGTAAAACTCACTTGACTAGCATAATGACATCTAGATTACAAGCATCATCATATGAATCTCAATCATGTAAGGCAGCTCATGAGATTATTGTATTGAAGTACATAGAGAGAGATGAACCACATAGCTACCGGTACAGCCCCGAGCCTCGATGAAGAACTACTCCCTCCTCATGGGAGCAGCAGCGGTGATGAAGATGGCGGTGGAGATGGCAGCGGTGTCGATGGAGAAGCCTTCCGGGGCACTTCCCCGTCCGGCAGGGTGCCGGAACAGAGACTCCTGTCCCCCGATCTTGGCTTCGTGATGGCGGCGGCTCGGAAGGTTTCGTACCGTGGCTTTCTCCGTAAGGGTTTTCGACGCAGGGGCTTTATATAGGCGAAAGGGCAGCGTCGGAGGGGGGGGCCACCACACCATAGGGCGGCGGCCCCTCTGGCCGCGCCGGTGTGGTGTGGGGCCCCTGGGCTCTGGCGGCTCTCGGGTGTTCCGGATGGTTCCGGAAAAATAGGAACTGGGCGTTGATTTCGTCCGATTCCGAGAATATTTCGTTACTAGGATTTCTGAAACCAAAAACAGAAAACAGAACTGGCACTTCGGCATCTTGTTAATAGGTTAGTTCCGAAAATGCACGAATATGACATAAAGTGTGCATAAAACATGTAGATATCATCAATAATGTGGCATGGAACATAAGAAATTATCGATACGTCGGAGACGTATCAAAGCACAAGCGGAGAAGACAACCATCTAGCTACTGCTATGGACCCATAGTCCAAGGATGAACTACTCACGCATCAATCCGGAGGCGGGCATGATGATGTAGAGCCCCTCCGGTGATGATTCCCCTCTCCGGCAGGGTGCCGGAGGCGATCTCCCGAATCCCGAGATGGGATTGGCGTCGGCGGCCTCTCGTAATGTTTTCCGTATCGTGGCTCTCGGTGGGGGTTTCGCGACGGAGGCTTTAAGTAGGCGGAAGGGTAGGTCAAAGGGCGCACGAGGGCCCACACCATAGGCCGGTGCGGGCCCCGCCGCCTGTGTCTGGCCGCCTCGTGGCCCCACTTCGTCTCCTCTTCGGACTTCTAGAAGCTTCGTGCAAAAATAGGACCCCGGGCGTTGATTTCGTCCAATTCCGAAAATATTTCCTTACTAGGATTTCTGAAACCAAAAAAAAAACAAGAATGGCACTTGGCATCTTGTTAATAGGTTAGTGCCGGAAAATGTAAAATAACGCTGTAAAGTATGTGTAAAACACTCAAGTATTGTAATAAAAGTAGCATGGAACATAAGAAATTATAGATACGTTTGCGACGTATCAAGCATCCCCAAGCTTAGTTCCTACTCGTCCTCGAGTAGGTAAACGATAACACAAATAATTTCTGAAGTGACATGCTACCAACATAATCTTGATCAACATTATTGTAAAGCATATGAGATGAATGGAGTGATCTGAACAAAAGATTGTAACAAAGATAATGACTAAGCAAATGAATCATATAGCAAAACTTTTCATGAATAATACTTTCAAACAAGTATCAATAAGACTTGCATAAGAGATAACTCATAAGCAATAAATTCATAGTAGAATGCATTGAAGCAACACAAAGGATGATTAAGTTTCAGCGGATGCTTTCAACTTGTAACATGTATATCTCATGGATATTTGTCAACATAGAGTAATATAACAGGTGCAATAAGTAAACATGTAAGAATCAATGCACACAGTTAACACAAGTGTTTGCTTCTAAGATAGAAGGGAATGGGTAAACTGACTCAACAATAAAGTAAAAGATTGGCCCTTCGCAGAGGGAAGCATTGATTACTATTTTTGTGCTAGAGCTTTTTGTTTTGAAAACATAGAAACAATTTTGTCAACGGTAGTAATAATTCATATGTGCTATGCATAATACTTCCTACAAGTTGCATGCCTCATGCATAGAGTACCAATAGTGCTCGCACCTTGTCCTACTATCTCGGAAAACACGGATTCTCATCGCATACATATGCTTCAACCAAGTGTCACAAAGGGGTACCTCTATGCCGCATGTACAAGTGTCTAAGGAGAAAGCACGCATTGGATTTCTCGCTTTTGATTATTCTCAACTTAAACATCCATACCGGGACAACATAGACAACAGATAATGGACTCCTCTTTTTAATGCTTAAGCATTCAACAATAGTTAATATTCTCATAAGAGATTGAGGTTGTATGTCCAAACTAAAACTTCCACCATGATACATGGCTTTAGTTAGCGGCCCAATGTTCTTCTCTAATCATATGCATACTCAAACCATTTGATCGCGAAGTCCACTACTTCAGACAAGACGAACATGCATAGCATCTCACATGATATCCAACAAAGTTAAAGTTGATGGCGTCCCCAAAACATGGTTACCGCTCAACAAGCAACTTATAAGAATTAAGACACATAACTACATATTCATCACCACAATAGTTTTTAAGCTATTTGTCCCATGAGCTATATATTGTAAAGGTAGAGGAATG
Organism: Lolium multiflorum; assembly: GCA_030979885.1. Classification (NCBI taxonomy): domain Eukaryota; kingdom Viridiplantae; phylum Streptophyta; class Magnoliopsida; order Poales; family Poaceae; genus Lolium; species Lolium multiflorum. The sequence goes on along the minus strand of CM061748.1, from coordinate 199,045,216 downwards.
AAATTTAAAGGTAGCACTCAAGTAATTTACTTTGGAATGGCGAAAAATACCACATAATAGGTAGATATGGTGGACACAAATGGCATGGAGTTTGGCTCAAGGTGTTTGGATGCACGAGAAGCATTTCCTCTCAGTACAAGGTTTGGGCTAGCAAGGTTGTTTGAAGCAAACACAAGTATGAACAGGTACAACAAAACTCACACAAGAACATATTGCAAGCATTATAAGGCTCTACACTGTCTTCCTTGTTGTTCAAACACTTTACCCAAAATATCTAGACTTAGAGAGATCAATCATGCAAACCAAATTAAACAAGCTCTACAGTAGTTCTTCATTAATGGATTAAACTACATGATGCAAGAGCTTAAACATGATCTATGAGAGCTCAAACAATTGCCAAATTGCCAAACCATATGCATCATTTTCCAATTCCAACCAAATAGCAATTTAACGAAGCAATAAGCTTTCGCCATGAACATTAAAGCACAATTAAGAACACAAGTGTTCCATAAGAAAAAGCGGAGCGTAATATCTCCAATATAAGGATGGTGAGATCCAACTTTATTCAAAACAAAACAAAAAATAAAAACAAACCGACGCTCCAAGTAAAAAACATAAGAATGTGACAGAATAAAAATATAGTTTCATTAGAAGTGACCTGATAATGTTGTCGATGAAGAAGGGGATGCCTTGGGCATCCCCAAGCTTAGATGCTTGAGTCTTCTTAAAATATGCAGGGATGAACCACCGGGGCATCCCCAAGCTTAGACCTTTCACTCTTCTTGATCATAGTATATCATCCTCTTCTCTTGACCCTTGAAAACTTCCTTCACACAAACTTCAAGCAAACTCATGAGAGGGTTAGTGCATAACCACAAATTCACATATTCAGAGGTGACACAATCATTCTTAACACTTCTGGACATTGCACAAAGCTTCTGAAAGTTAATGGAAGAAAGAAACTCATTCAACATAGCAAAAGCGGCAATGCGAAATAAAAGACAGAATCTGTCAAAAACAGAACAGTCCGTAAAGATGCATCTGGACTGGGCACTTAACTTGCTCAAATGGAAAAACTCAAAACTAATGAAAGTTGCGTACATATCTGAGGATCACGCTCGTAAATTTGCAGATTTTTTAGATTTTTTTACAGAGACTTGTGCCAGAATTCGTGACATACAACAATGCTGTTTCTGCGCAGCGATCCCAAATATAACATCAACTTTAACATAGAAACTTTACTTGGCACAAAAACATGATAATGAGAGGTTGCTACAGTAGTAAACAACTTCCAAGACTCAACAAAATAAAAATTACTGTAGTAAAATAAACACATGGGTTATCTCCCAAGAAGTGCTTTTCTTTCAGCTAGGCGCAGAAAGTGCAAATCAAGTAACATCAAGAGATGGAGCATCAACATCATTACCTTCGGAATTGGGAGTTTCCTCTACAATGCATTGTATCTGGTCTATATAAGTAACTCCTCTCTTATTGCTCCTAGGCTTACTATTCTCATCAAACAAATTTTCAGGAACAAGCCAAGCATAGTTATTTTCCAAAGCTTCATGCATCCCTAGTAGCTTACTAGGTATTGGCGCTTTAATTTCCCTACCATCATTAACATTACTAGTATACTTAATTCTATCCATATCCATCTTTTCAAGTATTTGTTTAAAATCAGGAAAGGAACCAAGCCTCTTATGCTTGATAAAAACCTTTCTAGCTTCTTTAGCTATATCCTCAAATTCTCTAGCAAGGACTTTTAAAACAAAATTCCTCTTTTCTCCCATCTCCGTATCCGAAAGTGTAAGAAACATATGTTGTATTATGGGATTGAGATTAACAAATCTAGTTTCCAACATGTGTATTAAACAGGCAGCAGCACTTTCATAAGTAGGAGCAGTTTTTAATAATGGTATATCTTTAAAATCTTCATCCATACTAACATGAGTGAAAAATTCTTCTATATTATCTCTTCCAATGATACACCCTCGTCCTACCGGTATCTTTTCCGGAGTAAACTTAGGAGGAAACATGATGAAATAAACAAAAAGTAAACTAGGCAAATAAAGTAAAGACGAGTAACTAATTTTTTTGTGTTTTTGATATAGAGAGCAAGACAGTAAATAAAGTAAAGCTAGCAACTAATTTTTGTGTGTTTTGTTTAAGTGCAGCAAACAAAGTAGTAAATAAAATAAAGCAAGACAAAAACAAAGTAAAGAGATTGGAAGTGGAGACTCTTGCAGCGTGTCTTGATCTCCCCGGCAACGGCGCAGAAATGGCTTGATACGCGTAGATGCACACGTCCGTTGGGAACCCCAAGTGGAAGGTATGATGCGTATAGAAGCAAGTTTCCCTCAGTATGAAAACAAGGTTATCGAACCAGTAGGAGCCAAGAAGCACGTGAAGGTTGTTGGAGGAGGTAGTGCGGCGCAACACCAGTGAAACCGGCGCCAACGTGGAACCTGCACAACACAATCAAAGTACTTTGCCCCAACGTAATGTGAGGTTGTCAATCTCACCGGCTTGCTGAAAACAAAGGATTAAACGTATCGAGTGGAAAATGGTGGTTGTTTGCAAAGAACAGTAAAGCAGTAGAATGTATTCAGATGTAAAGAATGGACCGGGTCCACAGTTCACTAGTGGTGTATCTCCAATAAGATAACTAACATGCTGGGTGAACAAATTACAGCGAGCAATTGATAAATAAAGATTCAATACATATCAACGATGATTACTATGTGATTTAATCAGGGCATTACGACAAAGTACATAGACCGCTATCCAGCATGCATCTATGCCTAAATAATCCACCTTCAGGTTATCATCCGAACCCCTTCCAGTATTAAGTTGCGAACAACAGATAATTGCATTAAGTATGGTGCGTAATGTAATCAACACAAATATCCTTAGACAAAGCATCAATGTTTTATCCCTAGTAGCAACAGCACATCCACAACCTTAGAACTTTCTGTCACTGTCCCAGATTTAATGGAGGCATGAACCCACTATCGAGCATAATTACTCCCTCTTGGAGTTACAAGTATCAACTTGGCCAGAGCCTCTACTAGCAACGGAGAGCATGCAAGAACATAAACAACACATATATGATAGATTGATAATCAACTTAACATAGTATTCTCTATTCATCGGATCCCACCAAACACAACATGTAGCATTACAAATAGATGATCTTGATCATGTTAGGCAGCTCACAAGATCTATAACAATGAAAGCACAAGCGGAGAAGACAACCATCTAGCTACTGCTATGGACCCATAGTCCAAGGATGAACTACTCACGCATCAATGAGGCGGGCATGATGATGTAGAGCCCCTCCGGTGATGATTCCCCTCTCCGGGCAGGTGCCGGAGGCGATCTCCGAATCCCGAGATGGGATTGCGGCGGCGGCTCTCGCAATGTTTTCCGTTTCGTGGCTCTCGGTACAGGGGGTTTCGCGACGGAGGCTTTAAGTAGGCGGAAGGGTAGGTCAAAGGGCGGTGATGCGCGTAGATGTACACGTCCGTTGGGAACCCCAAGAGGAAGGTATGATGCGCACATTGGCAAGTTTCCCCTCAGAAAGAAACCAAGGTTGAATCGAACCAGGAGGAGCCAAGAAGCACGTTGAAGTTTGATGGTGGCGAAATGTGATGCGGCGCAACAACAGGGATTCCGGCGCCAACGTGGAATCTGCACAACAAAACCAAAGTACTTTGCCCCAACGAAACAGTGAGGTTGTCAATCTCACCGGCTTGCTGTAACAAAGGATTAAGCGTATCGAGTGGAAGATGATTGTAAAGAAAACAGTAAACACAATTGCAGTAGATTGTATGCTATGTAAAGAATAGGACCGGGGTCCACAGTTCACTAGAGGTGTCTCTCCCATAAGATAAAAGCATGTTGGGTGAACAAATTACACGGGCAATTGACAAATAGACAAAGGCATAACAATGCATATACATGATATGATAAATATAGTGAGATTTAATTGGGCATTACGACAAAGTACATAGACCGCCATCCAACTGCATCTATGCCTAAAAAGTCCACCTTCAGGTTATCATCCGAACCCCATTCAGTATTAAGTTGCTAAGCAAAGACAATTGCATTAAGTATGGTGCGTAATGTAATCGACAACTACATCCTTAGACATAGAATCAATGTTTTATCCCTAGTGGCAACAACACATCACAACCTTAGAACTTTCTGTCACTGTCCCAGGTGTCAATGAAGGCATGAACCCACTATCGAGCATAAATACTCCCTCTTGGAGTTAAGAGTACAAACTTGGCCGAGCCTCTACTAATAACGGAGAGCATGCAAGATCATAAACAACACATAAACAATAGATTGATAATCACCATAATCATAGTACTCTCTATCCATCGGATCCCGACAAACACAACATATAGAATTACATATAGATGATCTTGATCATGTTAGGCAGCTCACAAGATCCAATAATGAAGCACAACAAGGAGAAGACGACCATCTAGCTACTGCTATGGACCCATGGTCCAGGGGTGAACTACTCACTCATCACTCCGGAGGCGATCATGGCGATGAAGAGTCCTCCGGAGATGAATCCCCTCTCGCAGGGTGCCGGAGGCGATCTCCGAATCCCCCGAGATGGGATCCGCGGCGCGCGTCTCTGGAAGGTTTTCCGTATCGTGGCTCTCGGTACGGGGGTTTCGCGACGGAGACTTTAAGTAGGCGGAAGGGCAACGCGGGGCCACACGAGGTGCCCAGGGGGTAGGGCCGCGCCAGGGCCTGGGCCGCGCCGCCTGTCCTGGCTGCCTCGTGGCCCCACTTCGTTATCTCTTCGGTCTTCTGGAAGCTTCGTGCAAAAATAGGACTCGGCGAAAGTTTCGTCCAATTCCGAGAATATTTCCTTACTAGGATTTCTGAAACCAAAACAGTAAAACAAAATCGGCTCTTCGGCATCTTGTTAATAGGTTAGTTCCAGAAATGCATAAATATGACATATAATGTGCATAAAACATGTAGGTATCATCAATAAAGTAGCATGGAACATAAGAAATTATCGATACGTTGGAGACGTATCAGCATCCCCAAGCTTAGTTCTGCTCGTCCCGAGCAGGTAAAACGATAACAAAGATAATTTCTGAAGTGACATGCCATCATAATCTTGATCATACTATTTGTAAACATATGTAATGAATGCAGCGATCAAAACAAAGGTAATGACATGAGTAAACAAGTGAATCATATGACAAAGACTTTTCATGAATAGTACTTCAAGACAAGCATCAATAAGTCTTGCATAAGAGTTAACTCATAAAGCAATAAATCAAAGTAAAGGTGTTGAAGCAACACATAGGAAGATTAAGTTTCAGCGGTTGCTTTCAACTTATAACATGTATATCTCATGGATATTGTCAACATAAAGTAGTATAACAAGTGCAATATGCAAGTATGTAGGAATCAATGCACAGTTCACACAAGTGTTTGCTTCTTAAGGTGGAAGGAGATAGGTAAACTGACTCAACAATAAAAGTAAAAGAAAGGTCCTTCAAGAGGAAAGCATCGATTGCTGTATTTGTGCTAGAGCTTTTATTTTGAAAACATGAAACAATTTTGTCAACGGTAGTAATAAAGCATATGAGTTATGTAAATTATATCTTACAAGTTGCAAGCCTAATGCATAGTATACTAATAGTGTCCGCACCTCGTCCTACTTAGCTTGGACTACCGGATCTTTGCATGCCATGTTTCAACCAAGTGTCACAAAGGGGTACCTCCATGCCCGTACAAAGGTCTAAGGAGAATGCTCGCATTTTGGATTTCTCGCTTTTGATTATTCTCAACTTAGACATCCATACCGGACAACATGGACAACAGATAATGGACTCCTCTTTAATGCATAAGCATGTAGCAATGATTATTATTCTCATATGAGATTGAGGATATATGTCCAAAACTGAAACTTCAACCATGATTCATGGCTTTAGTTAGCGGCCCAATGTTCTTCTCTAACAATTTTGCATGCTCCAACCACTAAAATGATAGATCCTTCAGACAAGACGGACATGCATAGCAACTCACATGATATTCAACAATAGTTGATGGCGTTCCCCAGCATGGTTATCGCACAACAAGCAACTTAATAAAATATAAAGTGCATAAGTACATATTCAATACTACGATAGTTTTTAAGGCTATTTTGTCCCATGAGCTATATATTGCAAAGGTGAATGATGGAATTTTAAAGGTAGCACTCAAGCAATTTACTTTGGAATGGCGGAGAAATACCATGTAGTAGGTAGGTATGGTGGACACAAATGGCATAGTAGTTGGCTCAAGGATTTTGGATGCATGAGAAGTATTCCCTCTCGATACAAGGTTTAGGCTAGCAAGGTTATTTGAAGCAAACTCAAGGATGAACCGGTGCAGCAAAACTCACATAAAAGACATATTGTAAACATTATAAGACTCTACACCGTCTTCCTTGTTGTTCAAAACTCAATACTAGATATTATCTAGACCTTAGAGAAACCAAATATGCAAATCAAATTTTAGCAAGCTCTATGTATTTCTTCATTAATGGGTGCAAAGCATATGATGCAAGAGCTTAAACATGAGCACAACAATTGCCAAGTATCACATTATCCAAGACATTTTAGAATTACTACATGTAGCATTTTCCAATTCCAACCATATAACAATTTAACGAAGAAGAAACTTCGCCTTGAACATTATGAGTAAAGCCTAAGGACACATGTGTCCATATGCAATAGCGGAGCGTGTCTCTCTCCCACAAAGTGAATGCTAGGATCCATTTTATTCAAACAAAAACAAAAACAAAAACAAACCGACCCTCCAAGTAAAGAACACAAGATGTGATTGAATAAAAATATAGTTTCAGGGGAGGAACCTGATGATGTTGTCGATGAAGAAGGGGATGCCTTGGGCATCCCCAAGCTTAGATGCTTGAGTCTTCTTAAAATATGCAGGGGTGAACCACGGGGGCATCCCCAAGCTTAGAGCTTTCACTCCTCTTGATCATAGTATATCATTCTCCTCTCTTGACCCTTGAAAACTTCCTTCACACCAAACTTCAAGCAAACTCATTAGAGGGTTAGTGCACAATTAATAATTCACTCATTCAGAGGTGACACAATCATTATTTTCACTTCTGGACATTGCATAATGCTACTGGACATTAATGGATCAAAGAAATAAATCCAACATAGCAAAAGAGGCAATGCGAAATAAAAGGCAGAATCTGTCAAAAACAGAACAGTCCGTAAAGCCGAATTTAAAGCTGGCACCAGACTTGCTCAAATGGAAAAACTCAAAACTAATGAAAGTTGCGTACATATCTGAGGATCACGCTCGTAAATTGGCAGATTTTTTCGAATTTTCTACAGAGAACTGTGCCCAGATTCGTGACAGACAGCAATGCTGTTTCTGCGCAGCGATCCCAAATTTAACATCAACTTTGACATAGAAACTTTACTTGGCACAAAAACATGATAAGGAGAGGTTGCTACAGTAGTAAACAACTTCCAAGACTCAACAAAATAAAAAATTGCTGTAGGTAAAAACATGGGTTGTCTCCCATAAGCGCTTTTTTTAACGCCTTTCAGCTAGGCGCAGAAAGTGCAAATCAAGTAACATCGAGAGTAGAAACATCAACATCATAACTTGTTCTAATAATAGAATCAAAAGGCAACTTCATTCTCTTTCTAGGGAAGTGTTCCATACCTTTCTTGAGAGGAAATTGATATTTAATATTACCTTCCCTCATATCAATAACAGCACCAACGGTTCGAAGAAAAGGTCTTCCCAACACAATAGGACAAGATGCATTGCATTCGATATCCAAGACAACAAAATCAACGGGGACAAGGTTATTGTTAACCGTAATATGAACATTATCAATCCTCCCCAAAGGTTTCTTTTTAATATTATCGGCAAGATTAACATCCAAATAACAATTCTTCAATGGTGGCAAGTCAAGCATATCATAAATCTTTTTAGGCATAACAGAAATACTTGCACCAAGGTCACATAAAGCATTACATTCAAAGTCATTGAATTTTATTTTAATGATGGGCTCCCAACCATCTTCTAACTTTCTAGGAATAGAAGTTTCAAGTTTTAATTTCTCTTCTCTAGCTTTTATGAGAGCATTTGTAATATGTTTTGTAAAGGCTAAATTTATAGCACTAGCATTAGGACTTTTAGCAAGTTTTTGTAAGAACTTTATAACTTCAGAGATGTGGCAATCATAAAAATCTAAATCATATAGCTACAGCAATGGGATCATTGTTCCCAAGGTTGGAAAAAATTTCAGCAGTTTTATCACAAGCAGTTTCAGCAGTTTTAGCAAGGCAGTTTTGTTCGCTTTGCACTAGGAGTAGAAACATTGCCAACACCAATTATTTTACCATTGATAGTAGGAGGTGCAGCAACATGTGAATAATTAGCATTACTAGTGGTGGTAATAGTCCAAACTTTAGCTACATTATTCTCTTTAGCTAGTTTTTCATTTTCTTCTCTATCCCACCTAGCACGCAATTCAGCCATTAATCTTATATTCTCATTAATTCTAACTTGGATGGCATTTGCTGTAGTAGTAATCTTATTATCAATATCATTATTAGGCATAACTTTTAATTTTAAAAGATTAACATCAGAGGCAAGTCTATCAACTCTAGAAGCAATAATATCAATTTTATCAATCTTTTCCTCAACAGATTTGTTAAAAGCAGTTTGTGTACTAATAAATTCTTTAAGCATGGCTTCAAGACCAGAGGGTACACTCCTATTATTGTTGTAAGAATTCCCATAAGAATTACCATAACCATTACTATTAGCAGAAGGATATGGCCTATAGTTATTACCAGAGTTGTTCCTATAAGCATTGTTGTTGAAATTATTATTTTTAATGAAATTCACATCAACATTTTCTTCTTGAGCAACCAATGAAGCTAAAGGAACATTATTTGGATCAACATTAGATCTACCATTCACAAGCATAGACATAATCACATCAATCTTATCACTCAAGGAAGAGGTTTCTTCAACAGAATTTACCTTCTTACCTTGTGGAGCTCTTTCCGTGTGCCATTCAGAGTAATTTATCATCATATCATCAAGAAGTTTTGTAGCCCCCAATGTGATGGACATAAAGGTACCTCCAGCAGCTGAATCCAATAAATTCGCGAAGAAAAATTTAGTCCGCATAGAAGGTTTGGATGATCATCCAAGTAGTCAGTCCATGGGTTGGGCAATTCTTTACCAAAGTTTTCATTCTCTCCCATGCTTGAGCAACATGTTCAGTATCTAATTGCTTAAAATTCATTATGCTACTTCTCAAAGATATAATTTTAGCGGGAGGATAATATCTACCAATAAAAGCATCCTTGCATTTAGTCCATGAATCAATACTATTCTTAGGCAAAGATAGCAACCAATCTTTAGCTCTTCCTCTTAATGAGAAAGGAAACACTTTCAATTTAATAATATCACCATCTACATCCTTATACTTTTGCATTTCACAAAGTTCAACAAAATTATTGAGATGGGCAGCAGCATCATCAGAACTAACACCAGAAAATTGATCTCTCATAACCAAGTTCAGTAAAGCAGGTTTAGTTTCAAAGAATTCTGCTGTAGTAGCAGGTGGAGAAATAGGTGTGCATAGGAAATCATTATTATTTGCATTTGTGAAGTCACACAACTTAGTATTTTCAGGGGTATTCATTTTAGCAACAGTAAATAAAACAAACTAGATAAAGTAAATGCAAGTAACTAATTTTTTTGTGTTTTTGATATAGAGAGCAAGACAATAAATAAAGTAAAACTAGCAACTAATTTTTTTGTGTTTTGTTTAGGTGCAGCAAACAAAGTAGTAAATAAAATAAAGCAAGACAAAAACAAAGTAAAGAGATTGAGAAGTGGAGACTCCCCTTGCAGCGTGTCTTGATCTCCCCGGCAACGGCGCCAGAAACAGGCTTGATGCGCGTAGATGTACACGTCCGTTGGGAACCCCAAGAGGAAGGTATGATGCGCACAGTGGCAAGTTTTCCCTCAGAAAGAAACCAAGGTTGAATCGAACCAGGAGGAGCCAAGAAGCACGTTGAAGTTTGATGGTGGCGAAATGTGATGCGGCGCAACAACAGGGATTCCGCGCCAACGTGGAATCTGCACAACAAAACCAAAGTACTTTGCCCCAACGAAAGTGAGGTTGTCAATCTCACCGGCTTGCTGTAACAAAGGATTAAGCGTATCGAGTGGAAGATGATTGTAAAGAAAACAGTAAACACAATTGCAGTAGATTGTATGCTATGTAAAGAATAGGACCGGGGTCCACAGTCACTAGAGGTGTCTCTCCCATAAGATAAAAGCATGTTGGGTGAACAAATTACAGTCGGGCAATTGACAAATAGACAAAGGCATAACAATGCATATACATGATATGATAAATATAGTGAGATTTAATTGGGCATTACGACAAAGTACATAGAACGCCATCCAACTGCATCTATGCCTAAAAAGTCCACCTTCAGGTTATCATCCGAACCCCATTCAGTATTAAGTTGCTAAGCAACAGACAATTGCATTAAGTATGGTGCGTAATGTAATCGACAACTACATCCTTAGACATAGAATCAATGTTTTATCCCTAGTGGCAACAACACATCACAACCTTAGAACTTTATGTCACTGTCCCAGGTGTCAATGAAGGCATGAACCCACTATCGAGCATAAATACTCCCTCTTGGAGTTAAGAGTACAAACTTGGCCAGAGCCTCTACTAATAACGGAGAGCATGCAAGATCATAAACAACACATAAACAATAGATTGATAATCACCATAATCATAGTACTCTCTATCCATCGGATCCCGACAAACACAACATATAGAATTACATATAGATGATCTTGATCATGTTAGGCAGCTCACAAGATCCAATAATGAAGCACAACAAGGAGAAGACGACCATCTAGCTACTGCTATGGACCCATGGTCCAGGGGTGAACTACTCACTCATCACTCCGGAGGCGATCATGGCGATGAAGAGTCCTCCGGAGATGAATCCCCTCCGGCAGGGTGCCGGAGGCGATCTCCGAATCCCCGAGATGGGATTCGGCGGCGGCGTCTCGGAAGGTTTTCCGTATCGTGGCTCTCGTACCGGGGTGCGACGGAGACTTTAAGTAGGCGGAAGGGCAATGCGGGGGCCACACGAGGTGCCCAGGGGGTAGGGCCGCGCGGCCAGGGCCTGGGCCGCGCCGCCCTGTCCCCTGGCTGCCTCGTGGCCCCACTTCGTTATCTCTTCGGTCTTGGAAGCTTCGTGCAAAAATAGGACCCCGGGCGAAAGTTTCGTCCAATTCCGAGAATATTTCCTTACTAGGATTTTGAAACCAAAAACAGCAGAAAACAGCAACTGGCTCTTCGGCATCTTGTTAATAGGTTAGTTCCAGGAAATGCATAAATATGACATATAATGTGCATAAAACATGTAGGTATCATCAATAAAGTAGCATGGAACATAAGAAATTATCGATACGTTGGAGACGTATCGCAACGAGGGCCCACACCACAGCCGGCGCGGCTGTGGTCCGGGGCCGCGCCGCCCTGGTGTCTGGCCGCCTCGTGGCCCCACTTCGTCTCCTCTTCGGACTTCTAGAAGCTTCGTGCAAAAATATGACCCTAGGCGTTGATTTCGTCCAATTCCGAAAATATTTCCTTACTAGGATTTCTGAAACCAAAAACAGCAACTGGCACTTCGGCATCTTGTTAATAGGTTAGTGCCGGAAAATGTAAAATAACGCTGTAAAGTATGTGTAAAACACTCAAGTATTGTAATAAAAGTAGCATGGAACATAAGAAATTATAGATACGTTTGCAACGTATCAGTAACTTGTACCCTCAGGTGGGGGCCATCTGCAAGAAGCGTGGTCACCATAGGTAGGGTGTGTGTTGTCACCACCACAACAACAGTCCAGCACTACAAAAGCAAAGCAGCAGCCCAGCCGTACCATATGATGCATAAACCAGCAAACCCATTCCTGCAGTTCATCTCACATCCCAGCACACTATCCAGCAAAAGCAGCACAACACTCAAATTCCTAGAACAACAAGAACACAACCATATAGCCTGGAACAAGCACAAACCGCTAGGAGGAACAAGCTGTCCACCAGAAGGAGGTTTCTTTCCAAGTCAAGAGGCCAAGCTATCAAGAGCAACAGGTAGAAACCAACAAGTAATTTAAGTAGATCATACAATATCTGTTCTTGCATAGATGTTTTCGGGAGAAATAAAAGTAGTATACACAGTAAACCATCTAAATACCTTCAACTAGGTTTTAACCTAGGAGGACAGAGAGATGGATTTTCTCTCAGATCTGCATAGTGGTGCTATGCAATATTCATCACAGAGAATCTTATAAACCATAAATAGCATCTGTTTTTATCCAAGATTTTGCCTCAGCCTTTGCATCACAGGCTAAGCGAAGTATCAAGCACATATCTGTTCTTATCAGTTTTAGGTAAATTTTTGCACCCAAGTGCATAAGCCGGCCAACAAGTAAAGCATCTAATATTGTCAGTTTAATTACCTAGCATCAGATATCTCCAAGGACTAGGCAGTGTTCATCTTGCACACAGAAAAATAAATATGTCCAAGCTCATACATATTCATAATAGATCATCACTTAATCATTTACTCCAATAGCAAGATCACTTTCAGCATGCTTATAAGCTCACAAGGAAGCTATCAAATAAATTATCAAGCAACAGTAATTCTATTTCATTGCTTAAACTCAACCATGAGTTAAATGGGGCACCAATTTATCACAGCAAATCAAATATGTGTTGATGAATAAAACCATCCAAACAGGAGCACCACACAGAACATATAGCAATGATCATTGAACCAGAGTATTACTAGCTTAAGTCCACACCTCACCGATTCAGTATGCACATAAACCACTAGGAGCTAGACCATAAGCTTATCCAACACATAATCAAATCATAGTATTGGAGCACACCAACAATTGGGCATATGCAGAGAAGGGAAGAAGAATAGCTCACATTTTAGTAGAGGCGTATTCGCAGTCGTCGACGCCGGGGTTGCGCCTACGGCATCGTCCAGCCGGCGTCGAGAACGAAGTAGCCGCCACACCACCAGTTCACCGTCAACGTAGGCATCAAGAGCAGCACCCCAGCACCAACATCACCACTTCATGAACCAGAACAGCCGAACACAACGGAGTAGAGCTGGAACCTGGAGGGATTGAGGTACAGGTGCTCATGGAGGTGTAGAGGAGACGCAGAAGGCCAGAGGGAGGCGCAACGACGCGTGGCAGTATGCTGGCGACCGAGCTATTCGTGGGCTAGGGTTGCCGTGAGGCACACGTGCGGGAAAGGAGGTGGCGCCGAGGCAACGACTGATGGCCGGAAGGTCCGTGGTGAAGCCACGCCGGGGAGCAGCGTCGGAGGGGGATACCGGCGACAGCCGGAGCAGCAGCAGTCGGCGGTAAAACCGCCGTTGACAACTAGGGTTTCCCGGGTCGGGCGCGGCTGATTCTGACCACGAAGATAAAATCGACAGGGGGAAGTAGTAGAGCTCTTCGAGGAAAGCAAAAGCCCCAACACAATTGTACCGAGGTTGGCAGGGAACGGCCGGGGGCGGGCGGCGACGCCACAGGGACTTGGTGGCCGCGAGAGAGAGAAAGAGAGGAGAGGATCGTGTGCGTATGTGCGAGAGAGGTGAGCGTGAGAGAGAGTCGGGTCTGGTTTTGACCCAAACCAGCGTGAGTTGGTCCGGTCCACCCAGACTAGCTGAGCCAGCCCATTGGGCCATTTGGTCCCTATTTTTTTTCTTTATTTCCTTTCCCTATGAAATTTTATCATTTAAAAATTAATTAAATAACAACCAATAAATAAAAGTGAGTAACACAAAATTACCTCTATAATAATATAAAACAAATACTTTAAAATCAAAGGAACAATAATTTGAATTTTCCTCTAAATTTTAGAAGACTAATTTAAATCTTAAACTATTAAGACCTAAAAACTAAACATGTAATCTTCTTGTTTCTATTTTTTTACATAAAGAAAATATTAAATATTACTTTGCATTAAGATTTCATATAAAACAACAAATATTTCTAGATGGTTATGTTTAATCCTATGAAAATCCTAAATTGATCATTACTTCAAATATTATTTAAAACCCTAAACCCTAATAGTATTTATCATAATTTACTTAAATATTTTAAAAATAATATAATGTTAAATCCCTTATTCTTTCTATTTCAAAGTTATCAACAGCTTCAACTCTATCGCTAATTATTATTTTAAAATGATGTCACAATTTAGAAACCTAGTTCTAATATGAGTAAGGAACTTGATCTTATTATTTTATGTGAAACCTTAAAATTATTTTCAACCCTAAAATCCTAGGGGTTTATCACATGTGATCACATGCAAATTAATCTTAGTTATAAAACTAAACCAAGCAAATAAGAACATACTTATATTTTATTAAATTATTATCACTCAAATACAAATGAAATTATCATTCCATATTTTCATTTTGAATAAACCTTATATGACCAACTAGCATATATCACCTCATGGTGCTAATGCTCAACTAAATTCTACAAACCTTAGATGCTTATAAACCCAACTAGATAAGGTCCCTCTAAAACTACTTAGAAGACTCAATTGAACCTAATGGAGAACCCTAATTAACTTGTTAGTTGCATATCCTCAGTCTTAACCATCATTATTTAGTAGAACCATGGTGATCAACCACAGTACCAACCTTGGGTAGTAATTCACATCATATGCTCCTACTCAGCTAAACTCTACTTAATTAAGGATAATAAACCCTAGCTAGAAACCCATTATTGATTATCTCGTGAAACAAATGGAAAGTTATAGCAAACCCTAATGGTTAACTCATGGAACCACTTTGATAACCATCCTTGAATATGATACCTATGATCAACCATAGTAATAAACCTGCCAATAATTGTTGCATATAGACCCATTCAACTTAAGAACCAACAAGTCCCTAATAATGAACTAAATGAATCCAATAGAAAACCCTAGTAGCACTTAGCTCCTACTTGTAGTAATGCTTGTTCTTTATCAAACATGTTCTTCAAAAGTTATTCTTTTGAAGTACAAATGTAAATCAAACCATAGAAGCCATAGTTCTTATTTGAAATACTTATTATTTCTTAATCAACATGTTCTTCAAAAGTTATTCTTTTGAAGTATAATATAAGTAATCATCAACCATGTCCTGTAGAGCTTAAAACTGGCAACTACTCTTGACTTGTTATGCAACCACCATTCCTTTATGTGTATGATTGTTATAATGCATTATATCACTTGTTATGATACTACTATAACCAACCCTAATAAGAACCTTGTTTGAGAACCATTCTAAAAGTGCAACACCTTAAAAAATCTTCACAACTCACCAATTCTAAATCACCGGGGTTAGGTGATGCTCGGGAAGGTTGCATCTCATATTATGCATCATAGCATCTTTGCCAGTTCTTTAAACATTGTCCTTACCGGACGATGATGGTATTTTAGAATTTGGAGTTATCCTATATCGAAGCTTTTGCCTGCATAATCTTGCAGACAAGAAAGGCAAGTTCATCGCTTGCTCATGTCATTTGATTATTTTTATCAAACTATATGAAAAGTACTATACACTTATCACTCCTGCATTGAAAAGCAAAATATTATGTTACAATTATGAATATGACTATGTGGTGGGCAATGGAACCATGGTATGTGTTGATTGGTGGAGGTTCCATTGCAAGGGTTATACTCACCTAGGACTAATTACCAATATCGTCTAGTGATTCTAGCGTCGTACATTTCGCGTTAACCAAAAGATCTATAATAGCTCTGGGGAAGTCAGTTGTATCTTTTCCCTCTCGCATATCAACGGACTAGTGATAAGGGTTGCCTATATCGGTCTATCTATTGGTAAAGGTGAGGACAGTGGTCTGTAACGGTCTACCATTAGATATAGGAGAGGGCAGACTTATTAAAGGTCTATGATGGATTGTAAGGGTTGTCCGGGTCGGTCTATCTATGGTATATAGGGTAGGGCATATGAATTGTTCGGAACGGTCTACCTTAATGGTATAGGTGAGAACAAATGCCTGGGTCGGTATACCCATAGATAAAGGGCAGGACAGACTTACAAAAGGGTAGGTCTGCAGGGTCGCGGAGAAGGCGGTGTTTGGCTTGGATCTTACACCTGGCCTCACACCAAGAAAGTGTGGACGGGAAAGTATATGCCTGGTTGGCAACAAGGATAAGGTCTCTTATGGGAAAAGTTACGCACCTCTGCAGAGTGTATCAAATTGTGGCTGTCACTCCCTGTTCCGGGAAGGGAACTACGAACGCGGCCGGAAAGGAACTCCGTGAAGTTCTGGTCAACCCGTGAAGACTGACGGCATAGTTTTCAGAATAAAATAAAACTTTTTAAGAAATGTTTACGAAAACTTGCATTCGCATATGACTTTCTGGTCTGTGGCTATAGCTAGTGCATGATACACCTATTTCCTAATATGAACTTGTTGAGTACGCTCATACTCATCCCTCTTTGAATCCCCTGCTTAGTTATGGAGGCACTGGAGGAGAAAATACTGTGGAACTCGAAGACAAAGGAGTCAACTGCAACAAGATGAAGAATCCAATCAAAGAAGTCAATGGAGTCAACTTCTACATCAGCTTATACTAGTAATAGAAGGGAACCTTTTCCCTAATCCTAGCACCTAAGTAGCTAGAGTTCTATAGCAAGCCAAGTATCTCTAAATCTAGAGTTAGCCATAAGTTAGACTACAAGTTGTTCTTTTGGAGCTTTATTTGAAGTTTTACCTCACTGTAAAGTAGGAGGCTATGTTGATCTTCTGTAAACAGTTCGTGTATCCTTCTATAGACATGCCTTGGACTCGCATATGTTTCTGTTGTACCACTCCGAGGGATGTAATATGAGTGGAACGGTGTTTCACTTGTGTTATGTCAACGACTTGCGTACTACACCATGCAGTGGTATGTTGGGTAACTGCAGCTGGTATCAGAGCAAATGCTTTGACCCTAGGATTAAAACCTTTAAAGGAGACTTATAGGTTTGGTAGTGTCTATAGGAAGTTGTCTTAGCATAAACGAACTACTCTTATGACTTGAGATGGGTATTCAATTGAGAATAATCCTGACACACTTAAGTCAATCTTTCTTATCTATTTTTCTTAAGAAAAGTTAGTAGTTATCTTGCTTCATTCCAAATTAGTAGAACCCCATTGGAGCTTAAGATAATGGGTGGTAGTAGACCACAGTTGGTATACAATACATGGTAGTCCAAAGAGAGGATACAACCATAAAAAAGTTATCCTATTGGAAGAAGTATACCAATGCAAGTTATTGTTAAGTAAGATTCATTAAAATGCCAAATGACTGATATTAAGTACAAAAAATAAGTCATACGAGGTAGTATAGACCTATGATGAGTCAATCATAGGCGGTAAGGAAGAGGGATAGGAGTTATATAAGGCTACTTTTCATGATAGAGTTGGTAATTATGTATGATTCACTTGGGAGTCATGATGTGATTGAGTAGAACATGATAAGGGAGTTAACATGAGTATGATGATGAGTAAGATTTTAAAGGATAGTTCAAAAACATAGGTTTTCAAACCATGGCAACTATGTCAAGTATACTAGAACCATAGTCCATAGTCTGAATAAGGCTTTATTAGAGCATAGTTTATAGAGAAACCTTGGTGTTGTATGTGATATGCTCTAACAAGCATGAGTTAGAGTAGCCATGTTTTGATCTCGAGAGATCATGTGAGGTTAGTTTTCGATTGAATGGAAGCTAAGGTAGAACTTTCAAAGTAAATTAGGTCAACCACAACTATCCTAGACCAATTTGCTCAAGTTTACTTGATTGTAAGTGAGAAATCGAGGTAAATATTGAGACAAATAGTAGGAATCCATATATATGTGCTAAGTATCACAACCTAAACATATCTTATGTGGTGTTATATACTACACATCTGAGCCTGATGTTTAGGTATGTCTTATCCAACTATTATATTCAGGCATAAAATGATGTGTATTATAAGCACAGAGCTGGATTTTCTTGGATTTTATTGGATTTTCATTGATTGACTAGATCCATACATGAAGTTTGACTTTGATATGCAAATGCATGTTGCAATATCAAGTTCTTACTTGATGTTATAGATCTAGAGGGTAAAGGTATTCGTGTGAGGAAGTGATGAATTCTGAAGATTTTGAAGACAAGATGAAGGTTCACTAGAAGAAGGAAGTAAAGTGGTGGGAAGCAACCACAATATTTTAAAAGAAGGACTAATTAAAACTTACCTTCATCCTCACACAAGGTGTACTCCAGCAGGGAAGAAGGATGAAAGTGAGAAAAAAATATCAAAGATGGAGAAGTAGAAGTAGATCCATAGTCTTTATGGAAGAAGGGAATGCAAGTGAAGTCACTTACGATACTATCTTCATAGTGTCAACAAGTGGTTTTCCTGCAAAACAAACCCTGGAAGAAGGAAAATGGACAAGTGAAGCCGCAGCCTATATAATAAGACCTTAATTGATATAGGATAATCATGAAGAGAAAGCACTTGAAGTGAGGTAGATGTTGACTAGAACCATAAAAGAGGTCACATCTGGTATCAGATAGTCCGCGGCTGGTAAACATTTAGTCGGAGGATTCACATCGGATACCCATAATTGTGTGGATACACCGCAAGAATTCTTCGTGAGACTCTAGAAAAGTATAAACTATAAGCCAGACAAAGACCAATTCTCTAACCTTGGAGTTTTATAATTAGAAGAAAAAGAGCTTGAAGACCATTAGTAAACTCCAAGGGGGAGAGGAAGGCTGAAGGAGAAGTATTAAGATATGACATTTGGAGTATGATAGACGAAGATGAAGGTCTGAACTGAGAGGAAGTCCGATCTTATTTTCATAAGGTTGTTGGGAAGTACTCATATAATAGTACTCTCAGGAGGTTGTCAGACCAGAAGCCGAGGTTTATATCTCGAAGAAGTAAGGATTAGAATCTAAATTGAGCGGGTAATTGATAATTACTCAGAAGTTGAAGTGCTCAAGTAAGTCTAAGACAATGAAGTTGGATGAAGAAGGTGTCGGAGGACAATTAAAAGCTTAAGAAGGTTAAAGACCGAAGGAGTTTTACTATACCAAAACTAAAGATTATTTGAAAGATTCCTTTCATGAAACCTAAAGTAACCAAATAGAGGTTAGTGAATATAACTAGAAGCCATGATTGGACTGACTAAATGAGTCTAATTCATTCGTAGGAATAAATGACCAGGAGCATGTCTACTGTAAATACCTTACCAAGTACCATTACGATAGTTATGTTAGTAAGGGAAAATAATACCTAACCTTAAACAAACCTTATAGAACCAAGTTTTGGATTCCCAGATAGGAAACTGTCACCACAATTATTAGTAAGGTCCATTAGCACAAGAATATGTCCTAATCCAAGGATCTTCAAAGCAAGACAAAAAAGTTTAGAGTGTTGGAAGAAATCATAGAATTGAAGAAAGTATTAGTGCCAGACATCTGAAGACTCCAGGAAGGATTTGAACAAGGGATGTATCCAATTATATCTAATGAGATCGCCATGGAGTTTGAAAGGATTGTGATCTGTTCAAGTCCGTTCCACATTCCGAAACATGAGAGCGTTCGAACTTCGGGACGAAGTTCAGTTTAAGGGGGAGAGGCTGTAATATCCCAGGTTTAGAGGCAAGAAAAAGAGAGAACACGAGAGTGTGCATTGCATTCATGCATAGAAAATCCGGGGAATTTTCGCGCGTTCATCTAAAACACAAAGTGATCGAGGTTTCTCTTGTGTCGATGGAATTGATGTATGTCATCGACACAAGTGCGATAAATTTCGACATGACCTTTGTTGATTTATTATGTTTTCGAGGGAAATAGTTTGAATTCAAATTCAAATATGAAAGACATAAATTCAAATAAGAATTTGAATTGGAATTTGAATTCTAAACAATTATATAACATACAAAGTAAACCAAATAGGATTGAGAATCAAATATTACTAATAACAATTCACATAAGTATTATTACAACACTTATTGAAATATTACAAGTTACACAAGAAATATGAGATTACAAAATGGAACTAAAAGAAATTCAAAATCTAATCTATATCTTCTCAACATTTCTTGTTCTTATTTTCCTGCAATCAGAAAAATAAACAATAGACATAGAAATGTTGTGTTAAGGTTAAAATGTTTGTCTCCGCATTTTGGGAGGAATTTTAGTTTTGGAAACTAGCTAATGGGAGTCAAGAACTAGTCTTGATCCCCAAATGGTGATTAGAGGAATTCTTTCTTAGGCAACATCATGAACAAATGGATCATGTAAAGGGACATATGGGTCATTTGGCACCAACGAGGCAATATCATAGAAAACCAGTGATCAAGAAGGCAACCAGGGACACAAGGCAACATTATTTGAGGCAACAAGGCAACTATTTAAAATTTCCCCTCTAATCTAGCTAGCAACCATGAAAGCTCACAAGCTTATTTAAAGTGATCATTTTTTACATGGAAAAGTCAAAATAATCTTAAGAAAATATTGTATAAACCCACTTGTTAATTAAGAAGCAGCTTAATTAATATTTAAGCAACATTTACTATACAGAGAACAATCACAGGGATTAAGCAATCAAATTGTTAAGCCGTAAGTAGTTAGCTCACATAAGTATTAGCTATTGAGTCAAACGAGGAAGCTCACAGTGGTAGCCACAAAATAAAGGAAAATAGTGATCATTATCTATCCCAGCTGTGTCTTGCACAAGGGGAGAAGTACTAGATTGGTAACTTGTACCCTCAGGTGGGGGCCATGTGCAAGCTGCATGGTCACCATAGGTAGGGTGTGTGTTGTCACCACCAAAACAACAGTCCAGCACTACAAAAGCAAAGCAGCAGCCCAGCCGTACCATATGATGCATAAACCAGCAAACCCATTCCTGCAGTTCATCTCACATCCCAGCACACTATCCAGCAAAAGCAACACATCACTCAAATTCCTAGAACAGCAAGAACACAACCATATAGCATGGAACAAGCACAAACCGCTAGGAGGAACAAGCTGTCCAGAACAAGCTGTCCACCAGAAGGAGGTTTCTTTCCAAGTCAAGAGGCCAAGCTACCAAGAGCAACACGTAGAAACCAACAAGTAATTTAAGTAGATCATACAATATCCGTTCTTGCATAGACGTTTTCGGAAGAAATAAAAGTAGTATACACAGTAAACCATCTAAATACCTTCAACTAGGTTTTAACCTAGGAGGACATGAGAGATGGATTTTCTCTCAGATCTGCACAGTGGTGCTATGCAATATTCATCACAGAGAATCTTATAAACCATAAATCGAATCTGTTCTTATCCAAGATTTTGCCTCAGCCTTTGCATCACAAGCTAAGCCAAGTATCAAGCACATATCCGTTCTTATCAGTTTTAGGTAAATGTTTGCAACCAAGTTCATAAGCCACCCAATAAGTAAAGCATCTGATATTGTCAGTTTAATTATCTAGCATCAGATATCTCCAAGGACTAGGCAGTGTTCATCTTGCACACACAAAAATAAATATGTCCAAGCTCATACATATTAATAATTGATCATCACTTAATCATTTACTCCAATAGCAAGATCACTTTCAGCATGCTTATAAGCTCACAAGGAAGCTATCAAATAAATTATCAAGCAACAGTAATTCTATTTCATTGCTTAAACTCAACCATGAGTTAAATGGGGAACCAATTTATCATAGCAAAACAAATATGTGTGGATGAATAAAACCATCCAAACAGGGGCACCACACAGAACATATAGCAATGATCAGTGAACTAGAGTATTACTAGCTTAAGTCCACACCTCACCGATTCAGTATGCACATAAACCACTAGGAGCTAGACCATAAGCTTATACAACACATAATCAAATCATAGTATTGGAGCACACCAAAAATTGGGCATATGCAGAGAAGGGAAGAAGAATAGATCACAGTGTAGTAGAGGCGTAGTCGCAGCCGTCGACGCCGGGGTTGCGCCTACGGCACCGTCCAACCGACGTCAAGAACGAAGTAGCCGCCACACCGCCAGTTCACCGTCAACGTAGGCATCACGAGCAGCACCTCAACACCAACGTCATCACTTCATGAACCAGAACAGCCGGACACAACGGAGTAGAGCTGGAACCTGAAGGGATTGAGGTACATGTGCTCATGGAGGTGTAGAGGAGACGCAAAAGGCTAGAGGGACCGAGCCATTCGTGGGCTAGGGTTGCCGTGAGGCACGCGTGCGGGAAAGGAGGCGGCGCCGAGGCAGCGGCTGATGGCCGGAAGGTCCGTGGTGAAGCCACGCCGGGGAGCAGCATCGGAGGGGGATACCGGCGACGGTCGGAGCAACAGCAGTCGGCGATAAAACCGCCGGTGACCACTAGGGTTTCCCGGGTCGGGGGCGGCTGATTCTGACCATGAAGATCAAATCGACATGGGGAAGTAGTAGAGCTCTTCGAGGAAAGCAAAAACTCCAACACAATGGTACCGAGGTTGGCCGGGAACGGCCGGGGGCGGGCGGCGATGCCACAGGGACTTGGTGACCGCGAGAGAGAGAAATAGAGGAGGGGATCATGTGCGTGTGAGCGAGAGAGAGAGAGTCGGGTTTGGGTTTGACCCAAACTAGCGTGAGTCGGTCTGGTCTAGCCAGACTAGCTCGGCCAGCCCATTGGGCCATTTGGTCCCTTTTTTTTTCTTTATTTCCTTTCCCTATGAAATTTTATCATTTAAAAATTAATTAAATAACAACCAATAAATAAAAGTGAGTAACAGAAAATTACCTCTATAATAATATAAAAGAAATACTTTAAAATCAAAGGAACAATAATTTGAATTTTCCTCTAAATTTTAGAAGACTAATTGAAATCTTAAACTATCAAGACCTAAAAACTAAACATGTAATTTTCTTGTTTCTATTTTTTACATCAAGAAAATATTAAATATTACTTTGCATTAAGATTTCATATAAAACAAAAAATATTTCTAGATGGTTATGTTTAATCCTATGAAATTCCTGAATTGATCATTACTTCAACTATTATTTAAAACCCTAAACCCTAATAGTATTTATCATAATTTACTTAAATCTTTTAAAAATAATATAATGTTAAATCCCTTATTATTTCTATATCAAAGTTATTAATAACTTCAACTCTATCGTTAATTATTATTTTAAAATGATGTCACAATTTAGAAACCTAGTTCTAATATGTGTAAGGAACTTGATCTTATTATTTTATGTGAAAACCTTAAAATTATTTTCAACCCTAAAATCCTAGGGGTTTATCACATGTGATCATATGAAAATTAATCTTAGTTATAAAACTAAGCCAAGCAAATAAGAACATACTTATATTTTATTAAATTATTATCACTCAAATACAAATGAAATTATCATTCCATATTTTCATTTTGAATAAACCTTATATGACCAACTAGTATATATCACTTCATGGTGCTAATGCTCAACTAAATTCTACAAACCTTAGATGCTTATAAACCCAACTAGATAAGGTACCTCTAAAGTTACTTAGAAGACTCAATTGAACCTAATGGAGAACCCTAATTAACTTGTTAGTTGCATATCCTCAATCTTAACCATCATTATTTAGTAGAACCATGGTGATCAACCACAGTACCAACCTTGGGTAGTAATTCACATCATATGCTCCTACTCAGCTAAACTCTACTTAAGGATAATAAACCCTAGCTAGAAACTCATTATTGATTATCTCGTGAAACAAATGGAAAGGTATAGCGAACCCTAATGGTTAACTCATGGGACCACTTTGATAACCATCCTTGAATATGATACCTATGATCAACCATAGTAATAAACCTGCCAATACTTGCTGCATATAGACCCATTCAACTTAAGAACCAACAAGTCCCTAATAATGAACTAAATGAATCCAATAGAAAACCCTAGCTAGTAGCACTTAGCTCCTACTTGTAGTAATTCTTGTTCTTTATCAAACATGTTCTTCAAAAGTTATTCTTTTGAAGTACAAATGTCTATCAAACCATAGAAGCCCATAGTTCTTATTTGAAATACTTATTATTTCTTAATCAACATGTTCTTCAAAAGTTATTCTTTTGAAGTATAATATAAGTAATCATCAACCATGTCCTGTAGAGCTTAAAACTGACAACTACTCTTGACTTGTTATGCAACCACCATTCCTTTATGTGTATGATTGTTATGATGGATTATATCACTTGTTATGATACTAATATAACCAACCCTAATAAGAACCTTGTTTGAGAACCATTCTAAAAGTGCAACACCTTAAAGAAATCTTCACAACTCACCAATTCTAAATCACCGGGGGGTTATGCTCGGGTCGATTGTGATAACGCGTGAAGCACACGTCCGTTGGGAACCCCAAGAGGAAGGTGTGATGCGTACAACAGCAAGTTTTCCCTCGGAAAGAAACCGAGGTTATCGAACCAGTAGGAGCCAAGAAGCACGTGAAGGTTGTTGGTGGAGGAGTGTAGTGCGGCGCAACACCAGTGAAAGGCGCCAACGTGGAACCTGCACAACACAATCAAGATACTTTGCCCCAACGTAACAGTGAGGTTGTCAATCTCACCGGCTTGCTGAAACAAAGGATTAAACGTATCAAGTGGAAGATGGTGTTTGTTTGCAAAGAACCAAAGAACAATGATTGCAGTAGATTGTATTCAGATGTAAAAGAATGGACCGGGGTCCACAGTTCACTAGTGGTGTCTCTCCAATAAAATAACTAGCATGCTGGGTGAACAAATTACAGGTGGGCAATTGACAAATAAAGATTCAATACATATCAACGATGATTACTATGAGATTTAATCAGGGCATTACGACAAAGTACATAGACCGCTATCAAGCATGCATCTATGCCTAAATAATCCACCTTCGGGTTAGCATCCGCACCCCTCCAGTATTAAGTTGTAAACAACAGATAATTGCATTAAGTATGGTGCGTAATGTGATCAACACAAATATCCTTAGACAAAGCATCGATGTTTTATCCCTAGTAGCAACAGCACATCCACAACCTTAGAACTTTCTGTCACTGTCCCAGATTAAATGGAGGCATGAACCCACTATCGAGCATAAATACTCCCTCTTGGAGTTACAAGTATCAATTTGGCCAGAGCCTCTACTAGCAACGGAGAGCATGCAAGAACATAAACAACACATATATGATAGATTGATAATCAACTTGACATAATATTCTAGATTCATCGGATCCCACCAAACACAACATGTAGCATTACAAATAGATGATCTTGATCATGTTAGGCAGCTCACAAGATCTAAACAATGATAGCACAAGCGGAGAAGACAACCATCTATGGCGATCTCCTGAATTCCCCGAGATGGGATTGGCGGCGGCGGCGTCTCAGTAAGGTTTTCCGTATCGTGGCTCTCGGTACAGAGGGTTTCGCGACGAAGGCTTTAAGTAGGCGGAAGGGCGGAGTCGGAGGGTCACGGGGGCCCACACGCTAGGGCCGCACGGGCCCCTTAGACGCGCCGCCCTAGTGTGGCGGCGCCCGTGCCCCACTTCCTTTCCCCTCGGTCTTCTGGAAGCTTCGTGAAAAATAGGACCTGGGCGTTGATTTCGTCCAATCCGAGAATATTTCCTTTGTAGGATTTCTGAAACCAAAAACAGCAGAAAACAGGAACTGGCACTTCGGCATCTTGTTAATAGGTTAGTGCCGGAAAATGTATAATAATGATGTAAAGTATGTATAAAACATTCAAGTATTGTCATAAAAGTAGCATGGAACATAAGAAATTATAGATACGTTTGAGACGTATCAGATTGCATCTCATATTATGCATCATAGCATCTTTGCCAGTTCTTTAAACATTGTCCTTACCGGACGATGATGGCATTTTAGAATTTGAAGTTATCCCGTATCGAAGCTTTTGCATGCATAATCTTGCAGACAAGAAAGACAAGTTCATCGCTTGCTCATGTCATTTGATTTTTTTAACAACCTATATACAAAGTATTATACACTTATCACTCCTGCATTGAAAATCAAAATATTATTTTACAATTATGAATATGACTATGTGGTGGGCAATGGAACCATGGTATGTGTTGATTGGTAGAGGTTCCGTTGCAAGGGTTATACTCACCTAGGACTAATTACCAATGCCGTCTAGTGATTCTAGCGCCGTACATTTCGCGTTAACCATAAGATCTATAATGGCTCTGGGGAAGTCAGCTTTATATTTTCCCTCTCGCATATCAACGGACTAGTGATAAGGGTTGCCTGTATCGGTCTATCTATTGGTAAAGGTGAGGACAGTGGTCTGTAACAGTCTACCATTAGATATAGGAGAGGGCAGACTTATTAAAGGTCTATGATGTATTGTAAGGGTTGTCCGAATCGGTCTATCTATGGTGTATAGGCAGGGCATATGAATTGTTCGGAACGGTCTACCTTAATGGTATAGGTGAGAACAAATGCCTGGGTCGCTCTACCCATAGATAAAGGGAAGGACAGACTTACAAAAGGGTGGGTTGCGGGGTCGCGGAGAAGGCGGGTTTGGCTTGGATCTTACACCTGGCCTCACACCAAGGAAGTGTGGACGGGAAAGTAGCCCGGTTGGCAACAAGGATAAGGTCTCTATGGGAAAAGTAACGCACCTCGTAGAGTGTATCAAATTGTGGCTGTCACTCCCTGTTCCGGGAAGGGAACTACAAACGCGGCAGGAAAGGAACTCCGTGAAGTTCTGGTCAACCTATGAAGACTGACGGGCATAGCTTTCAGAATAAAATAAACCTTTTTAAGAAATGTTTACGAAAAATTGCATTCTCCTATGACTTTTTGGTCTGTGGCTATAGGTAGTGATATGTAGGGATTCGTTGCATAGAAAACAAAAATTTTCCTACCGCGAGAACACAATCCAAGCCAAGATGCAATCTAGAAGACGGAAGCAACGAGGGGATGAACGAGACTCACCCTTGAAGATTTCCAAAGCCTACAAGATGAGGCTCTTGTTGCTGCGGTAGACGATCACTTGCCTCTTTCAAAAGCGCGTAGAAGATCTTGACGGTGCCACAATCGGGCAGCACCTCCGTACTCGGTCACACGTTCGGTGTTGATGAAGACGACGTGCTTCTCCCCGTTCCAGCGGGCAGCGGAAGTAGTAGATCCTCCTCGGAATCCCGACAGCACGACGGCGTGGTGGCGGTTGTGGTGGAGAACTCCGGCAGGGCTTCGCCTAAGCGTATGCGGGAGAAGTGGTGGAGGAGGAGAGGCAGGGGGTGGCTAGGGCGCCGGCCATGGGCAGCCCTAGGTGGTGCGGCCAAGAGTGGGCAGCCCCTCCCTCTCCTCCTCATTATATAGGTGGAAATCCCCAAGTGTTGGTATCCAAGTCTTCGAATAAGACCCGAAACCAAAACCTTCCATAGGGACAAAACCTACCCAAGGGGGGAATCCCACTCAAGGTGGGACTCCCACCCCTTCCTTGGGGGTTGGCCGGCCACCCTTGGGGAGTCCACCTTGGACTCCTCCCCTTTAGGGTTGGCTGGCCATGCAAGGTGGAGTCCCTCCGGGACTCCACTTTCCATGGTGATTTCTTCCGGACTTTTCTAGAACCTTCTAGAACCTGCCATAAATGCACCGGTTCATTTCCAAACTTGGAATATGACTTTATATGAATCTTATTCTCCGGACCATTCCGGACCTCCTCGTGATGTCCTGGATCCCATCCGAGACTCCGAACAAAACTTCGAACTCCATTCCTTATTCCATATCTACTTAAACGACATCAAACCTTAAGTGTGTCACCCTACGGTTCGTGAACTATGTAGACATGGTTGAGACCTCTCCGACCAATAACCAATAGCGGGATCTGGAGATCCATAATGGCTCCCACATATTCAACGATGACTTAGTGATCGAATGAACCATTCCCATACGATACCGATTCCCTTTGTCACGCGATATTTTACTTGTCCGAGGTTTGATCATCGGTATCTCTATAGCTTGTTCAACCTCGGACAAGTACTCTTTACTCGTACCGTGGTATGTGGTCTCTTATGAACCATTCATATGCTTGCAAGCTATTTAGACGACATTCCACCGAGAGGGCCCAGAGTATATCTATCCGTCATCGGGATGGACAAATCCCACTGTTGATCCATATGCCTCAACTCATACTTTCCGGATACTTAATCCCACCTTTATAACCACTCATTTACGCAGTGGCGTTTGATGTAATCAAAGTACCTTTCCGGTATAAGTGATTTACATGATCTCATGGTCAAAAGGACTAGGTAACTATGTATCGAAAGCTTATAGCAAATAACTTAATGACGTTATCTTATGCTACGCTTAATTGGGTGTGTCCATTACATCATTCATATAATGATATAACCTTGTTATTAATAACATCCAATGTTCATGATTATGAAACTAATCATCTATTAATCAACAAGCTAGTTAAGAGGCTTACTAGGGACTCATTGTTGTTTACATAACACACATGTATCAATGTTTCGGTTAATACAATTATAGCATGGTATATAAACTTTTATCATAAACATAAAGATATATAATAACCACTTTTATTATTGCCTCTTGGGCATATCTCCAACAGTCTCCCACTTGCACTAGAGTCAATAATCTAGATTACATTGTAAGGTACCTAACACCCATGGCATTCTGGTGTTGGTCATACTTTGCCCTAGGGAGAGCTTTAGTCAACGGTTCGACACACTCAGAAACGTATGTATTTTGCAATTCATTTGCGTCTTCACGCATCACTCATTTTCCAAATGAGTCGGCATTAAATATGTTTGGTCTTCTGGTGGAACCTTAATTCCGCGGTCTGAAATATGTCACTAATATTGTCATACACAATATAGCTTCAAAGTTCTGACACTATCGGAACTACACCAAGTTCTCAAAGAACCTCTTGACTTAACATCCTCAGTCATTGTCAAAACAATGACATATTCTGCCTTCGTTTGTAGAATCCGTCACAACATTTAGAACTTATCTAAATCTAGCATAGACAACTTCTAGCTCATTGTGCTACTTTTTAAACAACACTTAGCCTAATTTGAGATTGAAATTTTTATTTTTATATGTGACCAAACTAATATCGGTGCAACACCTTACAGCGATTTGTTTGTCATTACTCATACAAAACTATATATCCTTGGTTCTTCTAAAGCACTCAGGGATATTCTTACTGTTTATCCAATGATTATCACATGAATCATTCTGGTATATGCTCCTAACATTTTAGAGCACAGGACATCTGATTGTGTACATATTATTCGTGATCCATAATCACTCATGTGTTTTTACTCATTGAGTGTCAGATACACTCAAGTCTTGTTAAAACTTCACATGAAAAGAACACCTTCTTAATATTTCTATATTGAACTACTTCAATATCCATTCTATGTACTTTGACTTAAACTTATTATGTGTTTCAATCTATCTTCATAGATCTTGACACTAAATATGTTTCTGTCCATATTCTTTCATTGAAGTTAATTCTCAATGAAACCTTTTATAATCAAGTATATAATTACATCATTTATAACCAACTATATGTCATCTACATAAAGTATTATAAATATGTCTCAGCGCTCCCACTTAATTTCTTGCAAATGCAAGCATCTTCATCGTTTCTGATGAAATCCAAAACTCTTTGACTATTTCATCCGGTGAAGATTCCAACTCCGCGATACTCACTTCATCCAATTGAAGTTCGTATACCTATCTAGTATTCCACGGACTAGCAAAACAATTGGTTGTATCTTGTATACACCTTTAATACACACTTCTGTTAAGTAATGTATTTTGCCATCCTACTATCATATCTCATGAAAGAAATATGTAGCGATTACTAGAATAATCCACATAGACTATAAGCATTGCTACGGAAGATCTAATCTTATCGTAGTCAACTCTTTGAACTTTGTCGTAAACAACTTTTCGACAAGTCGAGCTTATTCAAGGATATTCCATCCAAGTTCATCAATTTTATAGATCCATTTACTTTCAAAAAGTATTCATCTATCTTGGATTTCATGGCGTATAGCCATTTTAACGGAGTCAGGGCCCATCATAACTTCTTTGTTTGTAGTTGGTTTATCATTGTTCAAAAACAATCCTTTGTCCACAAATCATTTATTTGATCACAAAGTAAATCATACC
This sequence comes from Lolium multiflorum, assembly GCA_030979885.1. Classification (NCBI taxonomy): domain Eukaryota; kingdom Viridiplantae; phylum Streptophyta; class Magnoliopsida; order Poales; family Poaceae; genus Lolium; species Lolium multiflorum. The sequence continues at coordinate 199,014,879 of CM061748.1, read as the reverse complement.
TACAAGGTTCAATAAGTACTTTGATCTCCATGACTATAACATTTTGTAGACATGGGAGCCATGATCGTCGTGGCCGCTTCCGGAACTAATTCCGATGCTACGCTACTCTGATCATTATGCTCAGGTTCATAAACCTTATCAAGTTCTATTGTCCTCCCACTCAAATACTTCGCTAAAAACAATTTCTTGGAAATAAGTAAGAAACATCGACAAACACTTTTGTCTTTGTCTCCATAGTGGAAAGAATTCCCAATTAATTCTTTGGGATAACCCACAAAGACATTCATCCGATTTTGGTTCACCTTATGCTATGCATACCAAAATTTAAGAAAGGACTATTAGGGTTCATACCCATGCCATAACTCGTATGGTGTCATTTCAACGGATCATGATGATGCTCTATTCAGTATAAAAGCGGTAGTCTCTAAAGCATAATCCCCAAAAATATAATGGCATCAATATTTTATCTCATCATTAATCCAACAAGGTTTGGATACATCTCTCGGATACTCCATCATCACTATGATACTCCAAGAAACGTGAGTTGTAGAACAACTTCATAACTCTCTTAGATGTTCGCTAAAACTCGTAATTCAAATATTTCCACTATGATCCAATCATAGATATTTGACTTTTCTATTACGATGATTTCCACTTCATGCTGAAATTTATTTGAATCCATTCAAATGTTTCAAAATTCTTCCTTATCGAATATATCCACATATATATACTCAATTCATTGTTGGAAGTTTTCATGAAGTAGAAGAATCTCCCGCACATAACTATGCCCAGTGAACCACATACATCATCATATATGTTTTCACTAAGTTAGTTCCCGTTCAACTCTTGGCCTATGAACGGTATTTTAGTCATTCTCTTTAGAAAATATTTGCAAGCGCCAAACGATTCAAAAATCAAATGACTCCAAAAATCCATTTGCATGGAGTTCCTTTATGCGTTCCTTTCTAACATGACCTAAATGGCGGTTCCACAAATAAGTGGAATTCAAATCATTTGCCTTATGGCATTTTAGCGTCAGTGTTATGTATGTGTGTTTCACCATTAAGATTTATAATAACTTATCCATCGTACATGGAGTAATGTCATAATTTGAACAACTCATTGTTTTCATTTGACCAGAGCAAAATAACAATTATTAAGTTCTTTATTATAAATTATAAGGGCTAGGTAGAATGCCAATGACAAGCATAATAACACTTTATTATGTTCCAGATGTGCATTATTACCATATTCCTTATTAGTCACTTAGGCCATCATATTCTTGTATTGTGTTATATTGTATGACATCTCATACCAACCAATCTGGTACAAATACCCAAGAATTTCATTATGTGACCAAACAAGGAATACATCCATAACATGTATATCATTTATATACACCTGAGCTAGACTTTCTAGTCTTTTCTTTCTTTCTGCCAAAATATCTTTTGTAGTTTCTCTTTTAGCTTTCCTCATTCTCAGAAAATACTTCACCTTCAATAACTTCTAGGTTTGTTGGTCAAATACCAATAACCTTGAGGTTCTTACTTTGAAGTTGATCATCATATGACAAGTGTTTCAGATTTCACTATTAGTAACTTTGTAATATGATGAACAATTTCACTCATAATTTTATCCATCATATCATGCCGAATTTTCTGAGACCATGTCTACATGCTAGGCTCGTAAAGTTTAACCTCGTATTCGCATGTGCAAATCTGGCTTGCACCCGTTGTATGCACACGTAGAATCTATAACACCCGATCATCACGAGATGCTTCAAACGACGAGTCTTAGCAACGGTGCATACTAAGGACGATCACTTCATGGATATGCGAATATCGTTAGTGCCCCAAAAGTTGGAGGATTGGGACGCCTGGCGTCTTCAACCTTCATACATTCCCATAAAACTTATGAGTTTATGTAGTCTCACCAAATTATATTCTATCATCTTGCAACAAGGTCTTAGATATCACATATATCTCATACCTCGCTTATTTCTGAAAACTAAATTTTCAGCTCCTAACTTTTCAAACAGATTTGAACTTCAAGTTTCACGGAGACAAGATGACTTTAGGTACTAATTGAAACCTTAGCTCTTTGAATCAACAATGTGAGGTTTACTAAAAGTTTGCAATAGGACTTAATCATTTCTTGATTCTTTAACAATACGGTACCAGTCCGTAAAGTTTCTTGTCAGATTTTAACAGTATTTCTATCTCAATTACAAGACTAGCGCTTGGTAGAAAAACGGATGCCAATACTACAAATTAATTCAAAATACTACTCAGACTATGTTTATGATAATTAGTTCATGTTTTAATCTAATTACTAATGAACTCCCACTTAATACAACATCCCTCATAGTTGTTAAGTGGTACACGATCCAGATCCACTACACCAAAACCGATCATCACGTGAGATGATGTAGCTTCAATGGTGAACATCAACATGTTGATCATATCATCCATATGACTCGTGTTCAACCTTTCGGTTTCCGTTGTCCCGAGGCCATGTCTGTACATGCTAGGCTCGTCAAGCAAACCCAAGTATTCCGCGTGTGCAACATGGCTTACACCCGTTGTATGTGAACGTTGAGTCTATCACATCCGATCATCACGAGATGCTTCGAAACGACGAACTATATCAACGGTGCATACGAGGGGAGAACACTTTATTATCTTGATATTAATGTGAGGGATCATCTTATAATGCTACCGTCGCGTTCTAAGCAAAATAAGATGCATAAAGGATTAACATCACATGCAATTCATATGTGATATGATATGGCCCTTTGCGCCTTCGATCTTCATCTCCAAAGCACGGACATGATCTCCATCATCGTCGGCGTAGCGTCAAGGTCCATGGCGCCATCTTCATGGTTGTTCACCTCATGTAGCAACTATTACAACTATTTTGAAATACTACTCAACATGAAATTTAAAGACAACCATAAGGCTCCTGCCGGTTGCCACAATACAATAATGATCATCTCATACATATTCATCATCACATCATGGCCATATCACATCACCAAACCCTGCAAAAACAAGTTAGACGTCTCTAATTTGGTTTGCATATTTTACGTGGTTTAGGGTTTTCGAGTGAGATCTAATCTACCTACGAACATGAACCACAACGGTGATACTAGTGTTGTCAATAGAAGAGTAAATTGAATCTTCACTATAGTAGGAGAGACAGACACCCGCAAAGCCACTTATGCAATACAAGTTGCATGTCGAGCGTGGAGCAAATCTCATGAACGCGGTCATGTAAAGTTAGCCCGAGCCGCTTCATCCCACTATGCCACAAAGATGCAAAGTACTCAAACTAAAGACAACATAAGCATCAACGCCCACAAAACCATTGTGTTCTACTCGTGCAACCATCTATGTATAGACACGGCTCTGATACCACCGTAGGGATTCGTTGCATAGAAAACAAAAATTTTCCTACAGAACGCAATCCAAGCCAAGATGCAATCTAGAAGACGGAGCAACGAGGGGATGAACGAGACTCACCCTTGAATATTTCCAAAGCCTACAAGATGAGGCTCTTGTTGCTGCGGTAGACAATCACTTGCCGCTTCAAAAGCGCGTAGAAGATCTTGACGGTGCCACAATCGGGCAGCACCTCCGTCGGTCACACGTTCGGTGTTGATGAAGACGACGTCCTTCTCCCCGTTCCAGCAGCGGAAGTAGTAGATCCTCCTCGGAATCCCGACAAGCACGACGCGTGGTGGCGGTGGTGGTGGAGAACTCCGGCAGGGCTTCGCCTAAGCGTATGCGGGAGAAGTGGTGGAGGAGGAGAGGCTAGGGTTTGGGAGAGGGGGTGGCTAGGGCGCCGGCCATGGGCAGCCCTAGGTGGTGCGGCCAAGAGTGGGCAGCCCCCTCCCTCTCCTCCTCATTATATAGGTGGAAATCCCCAAGTGTTGGTATCCAAGTCTTCGAATAAGACCCGAAACCAAAACCTTCCATAGGGACAAAACCTACCCAAGGGGGGAATCCCACTCAAGGTGGGACTCCCACCCCTTCCTTCAGGAGATGGGCCGTAATTGAGATGGGCTTGAATGATGTACACGTGGAGCGACTCTGAAGCGGCCTTGCACGAAGAGTTTGGGCTAGATTGCCCGTGTATCTGTAAATTATAGTAGATTGCATCTTAGTTTAGAATTAAAAGATAGAGTTTAACCCGTGCACGGTTAGGTGCACGCCCGAATTAGAAAGTCCCTTGGACTATAAATATGTACCTAGGGTTATTGAGAAAGGAGGACAATCACGTTCACAACAAACACAAACCAGGCGCATCGCCACCCCTTGTTTCGAGGGTTTCTTCCGGGTAAGCATCATCTTGCGATCTAGGCAGTACACGTTTATTCGTTACCTTGTGTTGCTCGTGCTGAAGCGTTGTTGATGGCGAGTAGCACTATTTATCATAGGTGTTTTGGGGCTTGCATGGATGCTTTTCTTATGCATATTTGCTTAGCTATGCCGTCCCTCGATATCTAGCTGCCCTTATACCTATCTAGGTGTAAGGGCAGCACCTTGCTTGTTTGTTATTTAGTAGATCCAATCTGTTATAGTTGCTCCTTGATTCTTCAAGGATTGGTTTAATATCCGTCTGGTTAGGCCTTGCAAACGGGTTGAACGATCCGGTAGTGCGTAAGGTGTGGTTTGTTAGTCCTAAGAGGGATGTTCCGGGAATTGACTTAATGTTGGTTTTTAGGCCTCTTTTAGGGTTAGTTTTCCATCATCTTTCGTGTCTATTAGGCTCAACTACGCGTAGGATGTTCCGATCATGCGGTGAAAACCCTAAACTGTCGTAGATTGGTTTAACTTTATATTGATCAAGCAGGATCCCCATGTCATCGTTAACCCGACGTAAACAATGGGGCGATCGGCTCTTTGAGCCGATCCACAGGGCAACCTGAGAGCCGATCGGGCTCGTATTTAATGTTTACGTGTCTACCATGCAAGAGACTAATCGAAGCAATCCAACACCTTCCTGACCAGGTATAGGTCAGGTGGCACGCCCTTGCAACCGCTAGGACGTGTGCCGGAACACGGGACGACGTCGAGGGACCAGGGCCCACCCAAGTCTTGGCAGCCTCCCGGATCTTCGTGTTGCTTAACCACCGCCGCCGGTGGGTTTTGGCAGCAACACATTCGGCACGCGGTGGGACCATCTTCTACAACAACCACGTCAACACCTGCATCCGAGATGGCGGACGAACAGATCAAGTATGAAGATCTGCCTCCAGCACAAGAAGAAATACGATGAGCTCAAGGCCATCTTTGAAGCCGATCTCATCAGCTCTTTCGAGAAGACCCGTTCGCACGGGATTAGGTTCAAAGGGTTCCAACCCGAAGGCGTGTTTGAAGGAATAGATCTGTCTCTCCCTTCGGAGGACCGTACCAGAGCCCTACGCCAGGAAATTAACTATGCTGTGGCTCATTCTCTACATCGGCATTCTGAGAGCCTGGTGAACACTCTTGAGCGTGTTGCGCTTCGTGTGGTCCAAGAAATCATGAAGCATCAGTATTCTCCGTCAGGACCTGCTCTAGGGACTCACCAGGGAGAGATACCGTTCTACACTAGGCCACCACTGCCATACACGTTGGCAGCTCCACAGCAACAAGGGTCACCGGCGTACGTCGTCTACAAAGTTGGAGGTGATCCTGGCGATTACCAATTCCTGTATGAGCCACCCAAGGAGATCCCACATGGGTACGTGTGCACATACGTGCCGGACTGCAACAACTGGATGAACCAGATTACAGCAGGAGGGATTGCTGGAGCAGGAGGAATTGCTGGAGCAGGAGGGAGTTCTGGAGCAGATGCTGAGAAACAAGCGTGGCTAGCTAAATATGCCACCGGAACAACTCATGAAAGCTCAACCTCTGCAGCTCCACCAGATCATGCAATCTTGAGAGACCAGTTCGGCATCCTGCGAAGAAGAGAACAATCGGCTATTCCAAGCCGTATCCCAACGAGTATGACCTGATCCCACTACCACCTAAATATCGGCTCCCTGACTTCACAAAATCAGAGGGGTCTAGCTCAATCGAGCACGTGAGCCGATATTTGGCATAGTTGGGCATGGTCTCAGCTTCAGACCAGCTACGTGTGAGGTTCTTTTCGCAATCTCTCACGGGCCCAGCCTTTGGGTGGTACACCTCGTTGCCGCCAGATTCAGTTCGGACGTGGAAGCAGCTGGAAGAGCAGTTCCACATACAATATCATTCAAGCTACAAGCTGGCATTGCCGATTTGACGCAGGTGCAGAGGCGAGGAGAGACAGTGTCTGAATACATCCGTTTCAGATCAAGAACCGATGTTATTCGGTTCGTTTATCCGAGGAAGCAATCGAGCGGCAATAGCAGCCTCTCAGCGTCGCTCAAGGATCCGACGTCCAAGCAGACTACACACCACGGGCGCACATGGTTCGGAAATTGACATCGTATGAACAGCGCCACCCATTGTACCAGACAAGTTCAAGCGCGTCACCCGGTCGAGACAAGAAGATGAAGACTCTGCAGAAGATCGAGGTCGCCGTAGCTGAATGGCTCGGGGGCACCCGTGTCCTGCAAATGGGTGAAACAACCAGGGCCTGCAAAAGGGTTTGACTTTGATTTAAGCAAAACGGAGCAGATTTTTGATTTGCTGCTGAAGGAAAAACAGCTGAAGTCACCCGAAGGCCACAAAATCCCCACGTTACAAGAGATGAACGGCAGGCCATACTGCAAATGGCATCATACAATCACCCATGCCACCAACGACTGCAAAGTATTACGTGGACAGATTCAAATGGCGATAGAACAAGGCCGATTACTCTTCGGTCAGTTTGCCATGAAAGTTGACACACATCCGTTTCCTGGCGTCAACATGGTGGATCTCAGTCACTGCATAAGAGACGAGCCAGGTTTCTCTTGTGATATCAACATGGCAGGGCTTGTAGATCGCCATGGCAAGGATAAAGCAGAGAGCAGTCACTCCCGTGGCAAAGATAAAGCGGAGGCCGATCCGCGCGACCGGCCCCAGCATGATGACAGACGATACTTGACTGAGGAGGAAGTGAGAAGCGTGCGGTATCAACGACCACTCTCCGTGCATCTCCTTAACAAATACGAGCAGCAGTATGACCGATGTCGGCGCTACGGCGTAGATGATGAAAGATACCATCGGTCTGATGCAGATGACAAGAAGTATCGTCGATATGGTAGAGACCAAGAAGGGTATGAGCGTCACGCAAAAGGGAGGCCGAGAGATCAGGAAGACCTGGATGAGCATTGGAACTGTCCTTTCTTTAAACACTGCTGGGACTCAGGAATGAGCCGATTGCCTACAATCGAGAACTGCCCAGAATGTAGACAAGAGGAAAGGAACAAATGAAGTTTCAGTGTTCAAGCGTCTAGGCGGGCCTCTCCCACCTCAGAACAGACGGGCTGAGTCATCTCAAGATGGAGACTTCGAGGAGTCAGAAGAAGAAGAAGATAGATATCACCGGCCACGGTGGTGTCCTGATGGACTCAGCCATTCCCAGAAGCGTAGGGTGCAGCGGCTACGAAACCTAGAGGAAGCCGAGGCACAGTACCTGTACACATTGAGGAAAGCACGGCCCGATCTGGCCGTGAAAATTCAGCAAACATTGGAGACAGAGGCACGGCCACAGAAGAAAGTGTGGCGCCCCAAACAGACAAAAGCCGATGCAGAGGCATCGGCTGATACAAACATGGTGTTCATCCTTCCGTAGTTTTGTGCTCCAAAAGACGAGGAGGTGTCAGTGGCACAGTTTGACTGCGGTCCACGGCCAGTCATCTTTGAGAAGCCGCGAGATAGAAGCTACAGGCATTTGAAAGCCCTATACCTGAAAGGTTACATCAATGGATAGCTGATACGTCCAAAACGTATCTACTTTCCCGAACACTTTTGCTATTGTTTTGCCTCTAATTTGTGTGTTTTGGATACAACTAACACGGACTAACGCTGTTTTCAGCAGAATTGCTCTGGTGTCTCGTTTTTGTGCAGAAATCCAACTTTCAGAAAATCCTCGAAATTTATGCAAAGGTCCTATTTTCCTGAATATTGGCGGAGCCAGGCAAGCCAGGTGGGCACGAGGCCCCACACCAGGCCGGCGCGCGCCCAGAGGGGCCGCGCGGCCCTAGTGTGGCGGCCTCGGCTGGCCCCCGACGCCCTCCTTCGGACTACTTATCGCCCTCGACCTAAAAACGCACGGGGAGAGTCGAAGTCACAGAAACCCTCCGAACGCCGCCACATCGCGAAACTCCGTCTCGGGAGCCAGAAGTCTCCGTTCTGGCACTCCGGACGGGAATTGGAGGGATTATCGCCGCCATCACCACCGACGCCTCTCCATCGACCAGCCATGTTTCCCCCATCCATGTGTGAGTAATTCCCCCGCTGTAGGCTGAAGGGGATGGTAGGGATTGGATGAGATTGATCATGTAATAGTCACAAGATTGTTAGGGCATGGTGCCTAGTATCCGTAGATGTTACTTTTATGATATTGTTGCAACTTGTTATGCTTAATGCTTGTCACTAGGGCCCGAGTGCCATGATCTCAGATCTGAACATGTTATTATTTCATCATGATATTCATTGTTTATGGTCTTACCTGCAAGTTGTATACACATGTCGCTGTCCGGAACCAATGGCCTCGAAGTGACAGAAATCGGGACAACCGGAGGGGATGGTAGTGATGTGAGGATCACATGTGTTCACGGAGTGTTAATGCTTTGCTCCGGTACTCTATTAAAAGGAGTACCTTAATTTCCAGTAGTTTCCCTAGAGGCCCGGCTGCCACCGGCTGGTAGGACAAAAGATGTTGTGCAAGTTTCTCATTGCGAGCACGTACGACTATATATGGAACACATGCCTATTGATTGATTAGTACTTGGATACCGCTTTATTATTACCTGCAAATGCCCTATCATGATTGTTATATGAATTCTCTCATCCATGCAACGCCCATTCATCCGTCCCTGTGCCTACAGTATTTTAATCCTGTTTACTATAATCACTACTGCTGTCTTTATTTCACCGCTGCTGTTATTTCACTATTCCTACCTATAAACTGTTGCTACCGATAAACTCTTGCGAGCAAGTCTGTTTCCAGGTGCAGCTGAATTGACAACTCCACTGTTAAGGCTTACAAGTATTCTTTGTCTCCTTTGTGTCGAATCAATAAATTGGGTAATACTTCCCTCGAAGACTGTTGCGATCCCCTATACTTGTGGGTCATCAAGACTATTTTCTGGCGCCGTTGCCGGGGAGCATAGCTTTATTTGCAAGTTCACTTGGATTGATATTGTTCGCTGCAAATTCTCCATCATGGGTAAACCTCGCGATACTAAAGTCGCCATATTACCATCCACTACAAGAAAAGGTACAACTCTGAGTACCTCTGCTGCTCTTGATTCACCATCTGTGATAAGTCAACTTGTTTCACCACCACAAACTTCACGTGTTGGTATTTCTGCTGAATCTGAAAATTCCTCTGATAATTTTGATGATGCTTCTACTGTGCTTGATAATGCTGGTTCATTAGGTCCTTTTCTAGATGCTACAATTGCTAGGTCTAGACAAATTGAAAATACTGAAACTCCTAATGAAAATACTGTTACACCTGTTAATTCACCTGAGATTGATGATCTTGATGAAGATTATGTGGAACTTGATGATGATTTTATTGATAAATGCAATGCTACTACTAGTACAAGTAACCTTAAAAAGCTTATTGCACAACATGCTGTTAGATATAAACCGTCTCCTGATCCTAAATTTGCCACATCTCCTATAAACATTAAGGATAAAGATTATGACTTTTCTCTTGATTTATCTCATATATCTATTGTAGAGAAAACACCTTTTTGTGGTACTGAAAAAGAGAGTGTTGTAGAACATATGAATGAGCTTTCTACTTTAAGTAGCTTGTTTTCTGATGATGTTAAGATGCGTACTTATTTTGTTGCTAAGATTTTCCCATTCTCATTAAAGGATGATGCTAAGATTTGGTATAATAATTTGCCTCCTGATTCTATTAATAGTCCAAGTTGTTTGCTTGATGTTTTCTTTCGAAAATACTTTCCCGCTAGTGCTCAACATATGGCTCTGCAGAGAATTTATAGTTTTGATCAAGAAGATGGAGAGAAATTGCCTGAAGCTTGGGCAAGATTTTGCTCTCTTATTAGAGCTCGGCCTGGACATGATTTGGAAAAGCATGATTTACTTGATATATTTTATAGTGGACTAACCATTGAGTCTAGGGCATACCTGGATAGTTGTGCTGATTGTGTTTTCAGGAAAAGAACTCCGGACGAAGCTGAAGAATTATTGGCAAAGATAAGCAAAAATCATGATGATTGGTCTACACCTGAACCAACCCCGACACCTATATTGAAGAAGAGGGGTATGATTGAATTAAATGATGAAGATATGAGGGAAGCCAAGAAATCTCTTATGGAGAAGGGTATTAAATCTGAAGATGTGAAGAATTTACCTCCAATAGAAGACCTATGTAAGATAATTCCCCCTTCATCCACAATTGAGGTACATTCTCTTCAACGCTTTGATAGAGGAGATATTCCATATTCAAAACCTCCTGATCAATGTTTAGATGAATTTGATAATTATATTGTTAAGCAAAATAATTTTAATATGAGAGTAGAGAATCATCTAATGGAAAATTCTCAAGCTATTGGTAGATTGCATGATATTGTGGAGAGAACCTCCAATGATGTTAAGATGCTTGTTAAACATTTCAATATGATTCAAACTCAAATTGATCAACTTACTAAAGTGCAAAATGACTTGTTAAAAAATAATCATGAAGAGAAACAAGTTTATGAAGTAACAACTAGAGGCGGTGTTTCTACCCAGGATCCTCTATATCCTGAAGGGCACCCCAAAAGAATTGAACAAGATTCTCAACGAACTAAAGAAATTAGTAGTCCTTCTAAGAAAAAGAAGAAGAAACATAAAACTGTTGTAGAATCCTCTGAACCTGTTAATGATCCTAATAGTATTTCTATTTCTGATGCTGAAACTGAAAGTGGTAATGAACATGAGGAAGATAATGATAAGAATGATACTCCTGATAAAGAAGAAATTGAAAAAGAACCTGAAAAGCATGATAAAAATAAAAAGTACAATAAAGAAGATTTTATTACAAAGAAACATGGTAATGAAAGAGAACCTTGGGTTCAAAAGCCAATGCCTTTTCCTGCTAAGAAACTAAAATCAAAGGAGGAGGAACATTACAATAAATTTTGTGATTGGATGAAACCTTTATTTTTGCAAATCCCTTTGACTGATGCTATTAAATTGCCTCCTTATTCAAAGTATATGAAAGATATTGTTTCTAACAAAAGGAAAATTCCTAATGAGGAGATTTCCACTATGCTCGCTAATTACTCTTTTAATGGTAAGGTTCCAAAGAAGCTTGGAGACCCAGGTATACCGACTATTCCTTGTTCCATCAAGAATAATTATGTTAGAACTGCTCTATGTGATTTGGGAGCAGGAGTTAGTGTGATGCCTTTTTCTCTTTACAAGAGACTTGATTTAGATAAGTTAATACCAACTGATATATCTTTGCAAATGGCTGATAAATCTACCGCTATTCCTGTTGGTGTATGTGAAAATGTTCCTGTTCAAGTTACTCAAGCATTGCTTAATATTAACTGATTTTGTTGTGTTGGAAATGCCTGAAGATGATAATATGTCTATTATTCTTGGAAGACCCTTTCTTAATACTGCAGGGGCTGTTATTGATTGCAATAAAGGCAAGGTTACTTTCAATGTTGATGACAAGGAACATACCGTCTATTTTCCAAAGAGGATTGATAAAGTATATGGAGTTAATACAATTTTTAATGTGAAAACTATCAAGGTGGGATCCATTGATTGTCCTATATATGAGCCTAAAGAAGAATATCAAACTCTTGTGATTGGATCCATATCAATTCAATATAAGGTAACATGATTGATTTGAGGTTTATTTCTTCTTATGTCATATAAAATTTATTTGGTAGCAAGACTTGATCAACCTTGTTAACAAGTATATTTTAATGCATAAGAGAGCTAAACAACATTTCTTTCTTTCTTTCTCCCTCCACTTGTTTTACTTGCTGTAGCACTTTTTGTTTTGCAATATGATTTAGTTATTTAAGATTTTGGAAATCATTTTCCTGTGCAGTAATAATTAATTTAACACCCAGAAATGTGCATTTTTCGAAGTTCTCAAAAATTTACAAAAATTATACTGGTAGTCCTATTTTTCGAAGAGGCACCTGGGAGCACCTGGGGCTGACCAGTGGGGCACCCCAGGGTGGCACCCCACAGGCCGGCGCGGCCAGCAAGGGGGGCGCGCCACCCTGGTGTGTGGGCCCCTCCTTGCCCCACTTCATCATCCCTTTCACTCATTCTCTTCTCTCTCCCGAAAAAACTCGTACTCACTTTCTCTCACTCGCGTTTCTGCTCAAGAACTCGCGATTTCTCGATCTCTTTGCTCAGCCCAGATTTCTGTCTGAAATTTGGCACATTTGCTCCCTGGTATGTGACTCCTTTGATTGTCCAATTAGAATTTTGTTTGGTTGAGTATATCTTGAATATTTTTCTGCTGTAGATAACATGTTTAGTGAGCTTGCATGCTTGTTCTAAGTGGTAGAAATTAGTTTTGATGCATGTGTAGTACTCTAGCAAGTTCCTATAGTAGTTCCCCTCAATTATATACCTTGAAATCAAATTTTATAATGATTGTTGAAAAATTTCAGAAAATGGAAGGGAGTAGGCACCAACTAAATCAACAAGAATTGGAGGTACAACAAGTCATGAGAGTTCACCGCGAAGAGGGAGTATACCCCTCTTATTACCCATGCACCGATTTTATGCGGAATGCAGGAATCCTGCAAGATGTTCAAACACTGATTTCTAATGCAGGGTTGGAAGGTTTTACTGTTGGTGAACCTTACCAATATGCTAAACTAACAGTGTCGGTTGTGCAGGATTTCGAATTTCATCGGTCTCCAACTAACCCCATGGTCCGATACAAGATTTATAACAAAACTATCAACTTGCCTTTTAGTGATTTTTGTGCAGCAATTAGAGTGCCGCAGTGGGGATCCTGCGAGAAGGTCAGGGGAACGCCGCGGGAGCTCTCGAATCTTTATACAATGATTTGTAATGGGAGGAGCTTCTCCGATGATGGTGGTAAGATTAGTAGCATTCAGCTCCCAGCTATCCGTTACTTTGCTTATTTCGTTACAAAGTGCGTTCTTGCTAGAAGGTATGCGAGTAAGTTGTCTGTCCAAGATATGGCTTTCTTAGCTGCTGCTTTGCAACAGGATAGGACTTATAATTTGGGTGCTTTAATAGCTTGTAGACTTGCTACTAACCGTGAGAAGGGAGGAATTTGTGGAGGTCTTATCGCCTCTCGCTTATTAGCTATGCATGGTGTAGAACCTCACCATCTAGATATTCCGCTCTCCATGGAGAAACTTGATGTTGTTTCCATGATTAAACATGAGTTTATTTCAGATGCATCTAATTTGAACAACCTGCATTATAGAATAACTTTGTATAAGAAAAATTGGAGAATAACTAAGAAAATTGAAAAACTAGTACGATTGCCTGCACCTGCTCTGCTTAACCTTGATGCCAGGAAAGGGTGGTCGATCACAGAAAATGAGCTAAATGCATACATAGAAAGGGAAGGCCATCATGCAAGGGAAGGCACGGAGGAGGCCGAGGAGCACCTCGACTCTTCATCCGATGCAGCAAGCTCTTCATATCAACATTATGGTCATGTGGAGCCTCCACGACATTCTTCTGCGCAGGGACCTTATTATCACTCCATGTACGATCCACCGGCGTGGAACCCCGACCCTCGTTGGGAATGAACTCCACTTAGGCCAAAAGCCTAAGCTTGGGGGAGGTATACCGGCATCACTCATTCTTTGCATATTATGGTTGCTGGATACTTGTACATACTTGTTTAGTTTCTTAGAGTGGTTTTCTAATGAGAGGGAGATGATATTTGGGGAAGTGCTGTCCAAAAACAGATTCTGGGCTGTTACCAAAAAAATTCGTACGCACAGCCAGAACGTTATTTTGAGTTGCAAATTTTTGAGCATGTGCCCCAGGTTGTTATCTAACTTTCATTAGTTGAACACTTTTTGAGATGAGCAATGGAAGATTTTTGTTAATTTCGATTTCTGTACTGCTGTCAGGTTTTGGCAGATTTCTGTCATCCTGCTTTTCTGTGTTTCTGTTAGTTTGCATTCTTTTGTTTTCGCTTTGTTTCTTTCCTAAAACACAAAAAGACCAAAAATATTTCTGTTGTTTCTCTTCACCATTTGTTTATTTGGTTCTTTGCTCTTAGTTTACTTTATTTGCTATCATTGGTTTGCTATGAGAAAATCCAAAAAGATTTTGCTTTGTTCTTGTTTCCTTTTGTTCTTGTTTTTAACCCGAAAACACAAAAAATATTTGTTGTTCTTCTTTGGTTTTGTAAAGTTCATTAGGGAGTTCAGAGGTCTCCGGTGGTTGGAGCTTGGTTTCATTCCATATTATTATTCAAGCTGCACAAGTGAAAGGCAATAATGACGATCTACGGCAATTTGACTGCGGTGAGAGGCTGGTATGAACTCTATTTGTTTTCATTTTTGTACATATACTCATCCATGTGAGCATGCTTAGTTGGTTCATGTGAGGTATATGTCATTTAATGAAAGTCTAGTAGTTTATGATCTCTCATGATTAGTTCCAATTTATTAATAATGAGTAGCATGTCATGAATATTTGCTTGCATTGTTTTATTCATAGATCGGTATGACATTGTGGTATCCTCCTCTGAATAATTCACTTGAATCGACTTGGCACATGCTCACACATGCATATGACTAAAACAAAAGTCAATTAAGCCTCGCTGATCTACTTTGCTTCAGAGTTCTTGTATCACTTTTATGCCTCTGTTAATTTTATTTTGTCGCAAGCATGATTATGACAGTTATTGCTATCTTGATTGTCGCTTCCTAGTCTATTGCTAGCCTCCACTTGTACTGAGTGGGAATGCTGCTCGTGCTTCCAAACACCTGAAAACCAAGTTGTTCCAAAGTGTCCACCATAAATACCTATGCATGGCATTTCAAACCATTCCAAGTAAATTCTCATGTGCTACCTTTAAACCTTCAAACTACTTCTCAATTTGTGTTAATGTTTTATAGCTCATGAGGAAATATGTGGTGTTTTATCTTTCAACCTTGTCATTTACTCCGGACAGACTTTCACCAATGGACTAGTGGCACATCCGCTTATCCAATAATTTTGCAAAAAGAGCTGGCAACGGGGTTCCCAGCCCCAATTAATCAACCTTCATTAATAATTCTCTTCACGTGTTTTGCTTTGATTCATCAGTAAGCAACTTAACCTGCAAATAGACACTTCCCCATGGTATGTGAATTTTGGAAGGCACCCGAGGATTTGGTTAGCCATGGCTTGTGTAAGCAAAGGTTGGGGGAGTGTCATCCATAATGAAACTAAAATACATGTGTAAACAAAAGAGAAGAGGGATGATCTACCTTGCTGGTAGAGATAACGTCCTTCATGGGAGCCGCTCTTGAGAGTCTGGTTGGCGAGGTGGTTAGAGTACCCACTATCATTCGTTGACAACAACAAACACCTCTCAAAATAATTTTATTTCTGTCTTTGAAAATGAAAAGCTCTAGCACATGTTAATCCCTGCTTCCCTCTGCGAAGGGTCAATCTTTTACTTTCATGTTGAGTCACCATCCTTTCTTTGAGCACTTTCTTGAGAGCATGACTGTCATTCTTAGTATAATATGCTTGTCCCAAAATATGATCAGCTGTGGTATAACTTTGATGCTTTTATCTTTGACAAATTTACTTCTAGTCTTTCTATGAACTTCAGAGGTGCCTGGGCATTTATGTTTTGCTACAAATACAGGCAAGCGAGATACTACTTTATCATATCCTTCTATGAACATTGCAATCCTGCTTATTGAAGTGTTTCATGATGCTTGTTATTAGTTTGTTGGTATCTTTTTCATGATTGACACAGCTACTAGATGACTTTATTTGCATGTACCTTATTATGAATTGCTTAAGCACTTGCCATATCATGAGAATATCTACATCATATGAACAAATGTGTTCGTGAAAGTTCTTTTATCGCACTCAGTTGTTAACTGAATTGCTTGAGGACAAGCAATAAGCTAAGGGGGGAGTTGATACGTCCAAAACGTATCTACTTTCCCGAACACTTTTGCTATTATTTTGCCTCTAATTTGTGTGTTTTGGATACAACTAACACGGACTAACGCTGTTTTCAGCAGAATTGCTCTGGTGTCTCGTTTTTGTGCAGAAATCCAACTTTCAGGAAAATCCTTGGAATTTATGCAGAAGGTCCTATTTTCCTGAATATTGGCGGAGCCGAAGGGCAAGCCAGGTGGGGGCACGAGGGCCCCACACACTAGGCCGGCGCGGCCCAGGGGGCCCGCGCGGCCCTAGTGTGTGGCGGCCTCGGCTGGCCCCCGACGCCCTCCTTCGGACTACTTATCGCCTCGACCTAAAAACGCACGGGGAGAAGTCGAAGTCACCAGAAACCCTCCAGAACGCCGCCACATCGCGAAACTCCATCTCAGGAGCCAGAAGTCTCCGTTCTGGCACTCCGCCGGGACGGGGAATTGGAGGGGATTATCGCCGCCATCACCACCGACGCCTCTCCATCGACCAACCATGTTTCCCCCATCCATGTGTGAGTAATTCCCCCGCTGTAGGCTGAAGGGGATGGTAGGGATTGGATGAGATTGATCATGTAATAGTCACAAGATTGTTAGGGCATGGTGCCTAGTATCCGTAGATGTTACTTTTATGATATTGTTGCAACTTGTTATGCTTAATGCTTGTCACTAGGGCCCGAGTGCCATGATCTCAGATCTGAACATGTTATTATTTCATCATGATATTCATTGTTTATGGTCTTACCTGCAAGTTGTATACACATGTCGCTGTCCGGAACCAATGGCCCCGAAGTGACAGAAATCGGGACAACCGGAGGGGATGGTAGTGATGTGAGGATCACATGTGTTCACGGAGTGTTGATGCTTTGCTCCGGTACTCTATTAAAAGGATTACCTTAATTTCCAGTAGTTTCCCTAGAGGCCCGGCTGCCACCGGCTGGTAGGACAAAAGATGTTGTGCAAGTTTCTCATTGCGAGCACGTACGACTATATATGGAACACATGCCTATTGATTGATTAGTACTTGGATACCGCTTTATTATTACCTGCAAATGCCCTATCATGATTGTTATATGAATTCTCTCATCCATGCAACGCCCATTCATCCGTCCCTGTGCCTACAGTATTTTAATCCTGATGTTTACTATAATCACTACTGCTGTCTTTATTTCACCGCTGTTATTTCACTATTCCTACTGCTATAAAACTGTTGCTACTGATAAATCTTGCGAGCAAGTCTGTTTCCAGGTGCAGCTGAATTGACAACTCCGTTGTTAAGGCTTACAAGTATTCTTTGTCTCCCCTTGTGTCGAATCAATAAATTGGGTAATACTTCCCTCGAAGACTGTTGCGATCCCCTATACTTGTGGGTCATCAACAGCCTATCGGCAAGATGTTGGTTGATACAGGAGCGGCAGTCAATATAATGCCGTACTCTATGCTACGACGTTTGGGACGTTCCAATGAAGATCTGATCAAGACCAACGTCACATTAAGCGATTTCAACGGCCAAGCGTCAGAAGCAAAGGGTGTTCTGAACGTAGATCTAACCGTAGGCCGAAAGACCATCCCTACGTCATTCTTCATCGTTGACAGCAAAAGCACTTATGTTGTCCTGCTAGGGAGAGATTGGATTCACGCTAACTGTTGCATTCCATCCACAATGCATCAGTGCATCATACAATGGGATGGAGATGAAGTGGAGGTTGTTCATGCAGATGATTCGATCGAGATCTCACTAGCTGCCATGAATATTTGGGATGCAAACGACCAAGAGCCGCTCTCTGGAATTAATTTGGACGGCTGTGAGCGCATCGAAGCTTCAAAAAATGGGGTGAGGCTGGTCTTATCCACTGGCCTGACAGAGTAGCAAGATCCAAGTCTATGGACGTACGTGGCAAGGCCGATCCCTGCGATCGGCCCCAAAAAATAAAAAGCAAAGGTCTTACCTCAAGCTTGTCACGTAGCCATAGTAGAGAACCAAAAAGTTGTAAACCCTCATTAAACATTGCAATGAAAAGGGAGGCCGATTCTGGCAATCGGCCAAAATTATCCTCAACATGCCTTTTGCCTGTGTTCAGCATTGATCTAGCAAGCGATGGAAAGCTAGGGTATGGGTTCACATCAGCTGATGAGCTGGAAGAGATTGACATTGGTCCTGGGGATAAGCCACGACCAACATTTATCAGCAAAAAGTTAGATCCGCGTCTGAGGGACCTGTTGATAGCCCTGTTGAAAGAGTACCCGGATTGTTTTGCATGGGATTATACAGAGATGCCTGGGTTAGACAGGAGCATCATTGAGCATCGACTCCCTCTGAAGAAAGGATTTCGGCCGTTCCAACAGCGAGCACGACAGATGAAGGCCGAAATCTTGGTGGAAGTCAAGAAGGAGATCCAGAAGATGTTGGACGCCGGGTTCATCAGGCCATGCAGGTACGCTGAATGGATTTCCAATGTCGTACCTGTGGAGAAGAAGGATGGCCGATGGCGCGTCGCCATAGATTTTCGGAATCTCAATAGTGCCACTCCAAAGGATGAATATCCGATGCCAGTAGCAGAGACATTGATCAATGCAGCTGCTGGTCATAAAGTTTTAAGCTTCATGGATGGCAATGCCGGGTACAATCAAATCTTTATGGCTCCAGAAGATATAAACAAGACTGCATTCAGAGTTCCAGGCTCGGTGGGCTTGTTTGAATATGTAGTCATGACATTTGGACTGAAGAATGCCGGCGCAACATACCAAAGAGCCATGAATTACATCTTTCATGATTTAATCGGCAAATTGGTGGAGATTTACATCGATGACGTGGTGGTGAAGTCTGTTTCGGTGGACGGACACTTGGAAGATTTGCGACACGTCCTGGACCGAACTAGGAAGTTCGGACTAAGAATGAATCCAAAGAAATGTGCCTTTGGTGTGACGGTCGGTCAGTTCCTGGGTTTCTTGGTTCATGAACGCGGAATTGAGATCGGCCTGAAAAGTCAAGAAGCAGTGCGAACAATGAAGCCACCCACCACGAAGAAGGAGCTCCAGTGTCTCATCGGCAAAATCAATTTCGTCAGAAGATTCATCTCTAATCTGTCAGGGCGAATCGAGCCGTTCATGGGATTGGTCAAAATCAAGTCTGATGAGGAGTTTCGCTGGGGGGCAGAGCAACAACAAGCATTTGACGATATTAAGGAGTACTTAACGAAACCACCTGTGTTGGTTCCGCCGCAGCAAGACAGCCATTCTACGTTTACTTGTCGTATGACACCTCCATCGCGTCAGTGGTGGTGCAGGTCTATGATGGTCTGGAGCAGAAGGATGTTGGATGCAGAAACGAGGTACCCTGAGATCGAGAAGTTGTGCCTCTGTCTGTTTTTCACCTGCACCAAGATCCAGCACATCTTGCTGTCAGCAGAAATCATCGTCATATGCAAATCGGATGTCATCAAGCACATGCTGTCGGCTCCTGTATTGAAAGGCCGACTCGGCAAATGGATGTTTGCTTTATCGGAATTTGATATCCGGTATCAGCCTGCGAAAGCAGTCAAGGGACAAGCGTTGGCCGATCTTATTGCTGAACGAATAAACACGGACGTAGCAGCACTATCTGTGCGTGCATGGACCATGTTCTTTGATGGATCGGTCTGTGAAGATGGTTGTGGCATCGGCATGCTACTCGTGTCGCCTCGGGGGGCAACATACTCCTTCTCCATCAGGCTGTCTATACCTTGCACTAACAATGTTGCTGAGTATGAAGCGATATGCAAGGGAATGGAGTTGCTACTGGACGCTGGAGCAGAGGCAGTGGAGATCTTTTGTAATATCCTAGGTTTAGAGGCAAGAAAAAAAGAGAACACGAGAGTGTGCACTGCATTCATGCATAGAAAATCCGGGGAATTTTCGTGCGTTCATCTAAAACACAAAGTGATCGAGGTTTCTCTTGTGTCGATGGAATTGATGTGTGTCATCCACACAAGTGCGATAAATTTCGACATGACCTTTGTTGATTTATTATGTTTTCGAGGGAAATAGTTTGAATTCAAATTCAAATATGGAAGACAGAATTCAAACAAGATCTTGAATTGGAATTTGAATTCTAAACAATTATATAAATGCAAAGTAACAATAAATATAAATGAGAAACAAATATTACAAATAACAGTTCACATAAATATTATTACAACACTTATTATAATATTACAAGTTACAAAAGAAATATGAGAATGCAAAATGGAAAATTACAAAATAATGAAAAGAAAATCCTAAGACTAAATCTTCATCTTCTCAATCCTTAGTCTTCATTTACTGCAATAAGAGAAACAAAACAAAGACGAAAGGAAAACAAAGTGTGTTATGGTTAAAATGTCGCCATCATCACAGATGAGGCATTTTGATATTGGAACTCGACTACTAGATATTAGAAACTTGTCCTAATATCTAAGATGTGGATTAGAGGGATCAATTTCAGTTATCGGCAACTTTGGGAATTACATATCATCTCTGGATCATAAGAGGGACCAATGGATCATTTTGTATCATTATGAACAGTAAGAAAATAGGCAACAGGGACAAGTGACAATATTTGATCCATGTCAAATAAGAGAAAAGGGCAACAATATTTGATCCACTTATTTTAGGCAACAAAGGCAACCAATTAATCCCTCTAACCTAGCCAAGTTCCTATTTAAACAAGCCCACATGATTTAAATAAAATAATTCACCATTGACATTAGATGGTCAAGATGAATGATCATTAGCCACCCAATTTAATCCCATAGGTTATAATGCATAGCTCACATGTAGCAGTTCCATAAGAATTAACACTTGGCAGTACCAAAATAAGGCAAAACATGGATAAAGATCAATCAGCCATAGCTTGTGGAGGAGGAGAAGAAAGGGAACTTGTTCTCTTGCACTAGAGGAAAAGCATGCCAACCTAGGAACTTGTACAATCACATGATGTCACTGGAAGCAGCTCACGCACACATACAACTGTGTGTTGTCACTCCCACAGCCAACATCCCAGCACTATATAAACAGCACAGCCACAACAAGCCAAACCATTTGAGCTCTCCAGCAAATTCATTCCAGCCATAGAACAGCATCAGTAGCTATAGAACAGCAAGAACAAATCCACTAGATAAACCACTGAAATCATCAGATAGATCATATGAAGCAGATCAAGAAGCAAGAAGGAGAAGGCATGCCACAAGAAGCAGCATATCTCAGTAGCCAGAAGAACCAGCTAACAAGCTACAAAGTGCATCAGGTAGACACCAATAATTGGATGAGTAGATCAGGTAGCATCTGTTCTTAGTTTTGCATGAGCACATCAATAAGGGGGAAAAGGGAAATAATACACACACAACCAATCCAACTAACCTTCCACTAGATTTTCATCAAGGAGGATTGGAAGGATTTATTCTTCTCAGATCTGGCATAGAAGTGCTATGCCCAGTTCATCATAGAGAATTTTATAAAACCATAAATAGTATATCTGTTCTTATCAAAAAGTTGTGCCTCAGCCTTTGCATCACAGGCAGGGTCAATGAATCAAGCAACAACATCTGTTCTTATAAATCTTTACACAGCACAGTTTTCCTTAACAAATCTACAATCTCCAGGAATTACTTGGGGTCCAGAAAATAAGTTCCAGGCCAACCAAGTAGAACCCAAGTAGCAGCAGTAGTAAACCCATCAGGGGATGACCACATAGTTAACCTTGCTCCACACATAATGAATCACAGACAATTAATGGATCATCTCAAATCTCCAGTAAAACTATCACAAATATGCATACAAGCTCAACCATAAATCATCAAGTAAATAATCCACCTTTATGTATCAGTACTTGCATCTGAACTCAACAGGAGTCTACACAAAAACATAACTGAATTCATCCAATTAACCACTGTCATGTGGACAGTACAACCCAACAAATAGCCACACACACTTGCAACTCATACCAAATGAATTCAAATCATTTTCCTAGTTAATCTAGCTAGGAATCATTGCTCGCATCAATTCACTGTCTTATTAAACAGCTACAAGCAAATATCATACCAGCAGCATAATCCTTTAATCATAGATAGTGTTGTCTATAGAAATCACAGATCATCAGTGACATAATTATACATGCTGGGATGATTCATTTATCCAAGTTGAGGCCTTGGATCAAGCACAAGACACTAGATAATTTAACAGAAATAGCATTTGATAATCACCATGAACATGCAGCGATCGGGTTAAGCACACCCAAATGTTTGGCCAACAAATCCATGGGCATATAGAATACTGAGAGACAGAGAGAGAGGGAAAGAGGGTATGAGTAGCTCACAGTGTGATAGAGGAGTAGTAGTAGCGGTTGACGCCGGGGTTGCGTCGGCGACGCCATCCTGCCGGTGTCAAGGTCGAGGATGCCGTAAGGACAGCGACAGCACCACCAGTACACCGACACCGAGGTTGCGTCTATGGCGCCGTCCATCGAGGTCGAGGTCGAGGTCGAGTCATCCACCAGTACAGCAGCACCGCAACACACCACCAGGACACCACCACGTGAGGAACCAGAGCAGCCGGGTAGGGCAGAGCTGAGCTGGGGCTCGTGGCGCTCCAAGAGGAGGTCCTGTTTGCCAGAGTGAGCAGCCGGAGACGCCGGAGGCGGTAGCGGCCGGCGATGACCAGACAGGCATGAGGCAGAGCTAGGGTTTCGGGGTCGAGGCGACCGCTAGAGACAACAGCGGCCAAATCAACCTAGGGGAGGTGGTAGAGTTCGTCGAGGAGAGCAAAAGCGCCATCACGCCGGTGCCGGGGTTGGTCAGGAGCGGCCGGGGGCGAGCGGCGCCGCCGCGGAAGCCTGGTGGTCGCGAGAGAGGAAGGTGAGGACGGTGTCTGAGTGCGTGCGTGTGAGAAGGAAGAGCGAGAGAGGGGTCGGGGTCTTGCCAGGCTCGACCAGGCCGAGTCAGTCGGACCAGGTTGGACCGGGCCTGGTTGGCCAGGCCATTGGGCCAAACCAATGGGCCATCTGGCCTATTTTATTTTATTTTAATTTTCTTTTCCTATGAAGATTTTATCATTAAAAAAACTAATTTAATAACAATAAATAATTAAAGTGGGTAACAGAAAATTACCTCTATAATGATAATATAAAACAAATACTTTAAAATCAAAGGAACAATAATTTGGAGTTTCCTCTAAATTTTAGAAAGACAAATTTTAAATCTTAAACTATTACAACCTAAATATTAAACCTATAATTTCTTGTTTCAGTTTTTCACATAAAAAAAATATTAAATATTAATTCCCATAAATATTTATTGATGATGATGTGTAATAATATGAAAATCCTAATTGATCAGTACTTCAACTATTAATTAAAACCCTAAACCCTAATAGTATATATATCATATTTTATTGAGTCTTTTAAAAATAATACAATGTTAAGTCCATCATTATTATTATAACAAAGTTATTAATAATTTCAACTCCATTACCAATTATCATTTTAAAAAAATGATATCACAAAGTTAAAAACCCTAGTTCTAATATAAACAAGAACCTTGATCTCATTACTTTATGTGATCACCCTAAATTAGTTTCTATCCTAAAACCTAGGGGTTTATCACATGTGATCATTTGAACTTCACCTTTATCTTTGGAACCTTAATATGCAACAAATAAATGCATGCACATGATCTACTAACATAAAATAATACCACTTCACATAAAGTCATCATTCCATGTCTTCATTCTTGAATAAACCTTGTACGATTCACTAGTGCCACCTAGGTATAAACCCTAGCTTGTTACCATATGTTAGCACCATTGATCACCTTTCTTGATACCACACCATTGGGACCAAACAACTATCATATCCTAGTAGAACCATAGTGATAAACCCTAATACCAATCTTGTGTAGTAATGCACATCACATACTCCTATTCAACTAAACCCTACTTAAGGATCATAACCCACCTAGCTTAGAAACCCTTAGTGATTACTTAGTGAAGCAAATGTAAAGTTAAAGTAAACCCTAACTCATAGCACCACCTTGATAACCATTCTTTGATATGATGCTTGTGAGGAACCATAGTAATAAACCTGCCAAAACTTGCTACATATAGACCATTCTACTTAAGAACCAACTAGTCCCTATTAGAGAACTAGATGAATCCAATAGTAAACCCTAGAGGCCATAGCTTCTATTTATAATAGTTCTCATTCTTATTATTTTGTTCTTCAAAAGTTATTCTTTTGAAGAACAAAGGTCAGTCAAACCCTAGAAGCCCTAGTCTTAGTTAAAATACTTATTACTTCTTAATTAACATGTTCTTCAAAAGTTATTCTTTTGAAGTATAGTATAAATAATCATCAACCATGTCCAATAGAACATAAAATTGACAATTGTTCTTTACATACTATTCCACTACTATCCTTTGAATATATGCTTGTTATGTTGCATCATATTACTTGCTTATGCTATTCATATCACCAACCCTAATAAGAACCTTGTTTGAGAATCATCCTAAAAGTGCAACACACCCTAAAGAAATCATTACAACTCATCCATCCTAAATCATCGAGGTTAGGTTACGCTCGGGACGATTGCATCTCATACTATGCATTATAGCATCTTTGCAATTCTTTAAACATTGTCCTTACCGGACAATGATGGTATTTCAGAATTTGGAGTTCTCACGTATCGAAGCTTTTGCCTGCATAATCTTGCAGTCAAGAAAGGCAAGTTCATCGCTTGCTCATGTCATTTGATTATTTTTATCAAACTATATGCAAAGTACTATACTTATCACTCATGCATTGAAAAGCAAAGTATTATTTTACAATTATGAATATGACTATGTGGTGGGCAATGGAACCATGGTATGTGATGATTGGTGGAGGTTCCATTGCACGGGTACTATTCATCTAGGACTAAGTACCAATGCCGTCCAGTGATTCTAGCGCCGTACATATCGCGTTGACCATAAGATCTATAATGGCTCTGGGGAAGTCAGCTGTATCTTTTCCCTCCTGCACGCCAACGGA
Organism: Lolium multiflorum; assembly: GCA_030979885.1. Taxonomy (NCBI): domain Eukaryota; kingdom Viridiplantae; phylum Streptophyta; class Magnoliopsida; order Poales; family Poaceae; genus Lolium; species Lolium multiflorum. The sequence goes on along the minus strand of CM061748.1, from coordinate 198,989,566 downwards.
CTTGATAGAGCCTGGCGGGGTGCTGGAGGCACTGCCGTAGGTTGGGAAATCCTTTAAAATCCCCATCCGGACGTTTGGATGAGAGGCTCTACCGTCTATGAAGGATTGTCCGACGTACATCGGGGGTAAAGCCGTATGAACGGGAGATGTCTACCGGGGATGTACGGTTGGACAAAAGGGTGGGTTTGCAGGGTCGCGGAGAAGGCAGTGATTGGCTTGGATCTTACACCTGGCCCCACACCAAGGAAGTGTGGACGGGAAAGCACACCCGGTTGGTATCAAGGATAAGTTCTCTTATGGGAAAAGTAACGCACCTCTGCAGAGGATACTGAATTGTGACTGTCACTCCCTGTTCCGGGAAGGGAACTGCGAACGCAGCAGGAAAGGAACTCCATGAAGTTCTAGTCAACCTGTGAAGACTGACGGGCATAGTTTTCAGAATAAAATAAACCTTTTGAAGAAATGTTTATGAAAACTTGCATTGCCTATGACTTTCTGGTCTGTGGCTGTAGCTAGTGCATGATACACCTATTTCCTAATATGAACTTGCTGAGTACGCTCGTACTCATCCCACTCTTAAATCCCCTGCTTAGCTATGGAGGCACCGAAGGAGAATCTACCGTGGAACTCGAAGACAAAGGAGTCAACTGCAACAAGACGAAGAATCCAAGCAAAGAAGTCAATGAAGTCAACTGCTGCAGCAACTAAAGTGGAAACTTAGACTAGTAATAGAAGGGAACTTTTCCCTAATTCTAGCACCTAAGTAGCTAGATGTCTATAGCAAGCCAAGTAGCTCTTAAGCTAGATTTAGCAATAAGTTAGACTACGAGTCGTTCTTCTGGAGCTTTATTTGAATTTTTACCTCAATGTAAAGTAGGAGGCTGTGTTGATCTTCTGTAAACAGTTTGTGTATCCTTCTATAGACATACCTTGGACTCGCATATGTTTCTGTTGTACCACTCTGAGAGATGTAATATGAGTGGAACGGTGTTTCACTTGTGTTATGTCAACGACTTGTGTACTACACCATGCAGTGGTACGCTGGGTCATCACAGCTGGTATCAGAGCAAATGCTTTGACCCTAGGATTAAACCCTTTAAAGGAGACCTATAGGTTTGGTAGTGTCTATAGGAAGTTTCTTAGCTAAGTCAACTATGCTAAACCAAATATTCTTTTGACTTGAGATGGGTATTCACTTGAGAATAATCCTGACACACTTGAGTCAATCTTTCTTATCTATCTTTCTTAAGTGAAGTTGATTAGTTATCTTGCTTCATTCCAAATAATTAGAACACCATTGGAGCTTAAGATAATTGGTGGTAGTAGACCACAGTTGGTATACAATACATGGTAGTCCAAAGAGAGGATACAACCACAAGGAAGATATCCTATTGGAAGAAGTATACCAACGCAAGTTATGGTTAAGTAAGAGTCGTTTAAAATGTCAAATGACTGATGTTAAGTAATGTAGATAAGTAATATGAGGTAGTATGTGCCTATGATGAGTCAATCATAGGAGGTACACTACAAGAAAAGTTGCCATGGCCGACGAAGTTGAAGTCGCGCCGTGGTTGCTGGTGTACCATGGCCGACGATTTTGGTCCCTCCGTGGTGCATGTCAAAACTTTTTTTCTCGTTTTTGAGGCCACCTAGCCCGACGAAAGCGGCCAAAACGTGGCGTATGGTGGCCCGGGACGTGGTGCATCACGAAATCTCGGGTTCGCCGGCCGAGTCAACGCAAATCCGCACCGCCGAGGGATGTAGGGCCCAGATGGCAGCCTCTCTGGCATTGTTTTTTTTCTAGATCGCGCCATCTCGTTCAACGTTCTCCGATCGAGCCGTTTACGATGCAGGATCATGGGTCCCGCATGTCATCCTCTATGAACCAAAATTCTTTCTATTCTTGGATTTTTTTGACCCCCGATTTCTGGCTACTTCCTTTTCTTTTGATCCCTTGCCGCCTTGGAAACGTTGAGACCGCTGCTGCTAAATGGGACCCGCATGTCATCCTCTATGTGCAATCAACTTTCTTTTCTTGGAGTTTTTTTTGGCACCTCAAATTTGGTCACTTGCCTTTTTCTTTCGATCCCCTGCCGCCTCTCAAACGGTGATACCGCTGCTGCTAATGGGACCCGCATGTCATCCTCTATGTACTATAAAACTTTCTTTTCTTGAATTATTTTTGGCACCTCATATTTGGTCACTTACCTTTTTCTTTCGATCCCCGCCGCCTCTCAAACGGTGATACCGCTGCTGCTAAATGGGACCCGCATGTCATCCTCTATGTACTATAAAACTTTTTTTCTTGGATTTTTTTGGCACCTCATATTTGGTCACTTGACTTTTTCTTTCGATCACCGCTGCCTCTCAAACGGTGATACCGCTGCTGCTAAATGGGACCCGCATGTCATCCTCTATGTACTATAAAACTTTCTTTTCTTGGATTTTTTTGGCACCTCATATTTGGTCACTTGACTTTTTCTTTCGATCACCTGCTGCCTCTCAAACGTGATACCGCTGCTGCTAAATGGGACCCGCATGTCATCCTCTATGTACTATAAAACTTTCTTTTCTTGGATTTTTTTGGCACCTCATATTTGGTCACTAGACTTTTTCTTTCGATCCCCCGCTGCCTCTCAAACAGTGATACCGCTGCTGCTAAATGGGACCCGCATGTCATCCTCTATGTACTATAAAACTTTCTTTTCTTGAATTATTTTTGGCTCCTGATATTTTTTCACTTGCCTTTTTCTTTCGATCTCATGCCACGTTTGAAACGTTGAGGAACCTGCTGGCTCATGGGACCCGCATGTCATCCTCTATGTACTATAAAAGTTCATTTTCTTGGTTTTTTTTCACCCTCTGATTTTTGGCAATTTCTTTTTCTTTCGATCCCCTGCCGCCTCTCAAACGGTGATACCGCTGCCTAAATGGGACCCGCATGTCATCCTCTATGTACTATAAAACTTTCTTTTCTTGAATTATTTTTGGCTCCTGATATTTTTTCACTTGCCTTTTTCTTTCGATCTCATGCCACGTTTGAAACGTTGAAGAACCTGCAGGCTCATGGGACCCGCATGTCATCCTCTATGTACTATAAAAGTTCATTTTCTTGGGTTTTTTTCACCCTCTGATTTTTGGCAATTTCTTTTTTCTTTTGATCCCCTGCCGCCTCTCAAACGGTGATACCGCTGCTGCTAAATGGGACCCGCATGTCATCCTCTATGTACTATAAAACTTTCTTTTCTTGAATTATTTTTGGCTCCTCATATTTGGTCACTTGCATTTTTCTTTCGATCTCATGCCACGTTTGAAACGTTGAGGAACCTGCTGGCTCATGGGACCCGCATGTCATCCTCTATGAGCAATCAACTTTCTTTTCTTGGAGTTTTTTTGGCACCTCATATTTGGGCACTTGCCTTTTTCTTTCGATCTCATGCCACGTTTGAAACGTTGAGGAACCTGCTGGCTCATGGGACCCGCATGTCATCCTCTATGTGCTATAAAAGTTTCCTTTGTTGGATTTTTTTCACCCTCTGATTTTTGGCTTGCCTTTTTCTTTTGATCCCCTGCCCCCTTTGTAACGTTGAGTAAGCTGTTGGCTCAAGGGACCCGCATGTCATCCTCTATGTCCATCAACTTTCTTTTCTTGGATTTTTTTTCACCCCCTAATTACTAGCTACTTTCTTTTTCTTTTGATCTCAAGCCGCATTACAAACATTGAGACCGCTGCTGCAAAATGGGACCCACATGTCATCCTCTATGTACAATAAAGTTTCTTTTCTTGGATTATCTTTTGCTCCTGATATTTTGTCACTTGCCTTTTTCTTTCGATCTCATGCCGCCTTTGAAACGTTGGCTCATGGGTCCCGCATGTCATCCTCTACGAACAATAAAAGTTTCCTTTCTTGGAGTTATTTTTGACCCCTAATTTCTGGCTATTTGCCTTTTTCTTTGGATCTCCTACCCCTTTGAAACGATGAGGACGTTGTTGGCAGGTCGGTCCCACAAGTCATCCTCTATGAACAATAAAAGTTTCCTTTGATGGATTTTTTTGAACCCCTAATTAATTTCTGGATATTTCCTTTTTTTTTCTTTGATCCCCTGCCGCCTTGGAATCGTTGAGGATGCTGCTGCCTCATGGGTCCCGCATGTCATCCTCTCAGAACGGTAAATGTTTCTTTTCTTGGATATTGTTTACCAAATGATTTTTGGCTTATTTTTTCTTTCGATATCCTGCCGCCTTTAAAACGTTGAGGACGCTGCTGGCTCACGGGTCCCACATGTCAGCCTCTATGAACAATAAACGCTGAGGACGCTGCTGCCTCATGGGTCCCGCATGTCATCCTCTCGAACGAAAATGTTTCTTTTCTTGGATTTTTTACCAACAGATTTTTGGTTTATTTTTTCTTTCCATCCCCTGCCGCCTTTAAAACGACGCTGCTGGCTCATGGGTCCCCGATGTCAGCCTCCCCGTACAAGAAACATGTGATATCTTGATTATTTTGCAGACAATAAATAGTGTATTGCGCTCTGAGCTATTTCAAACGGATAAATTAAATCTTTATTTTTACATAAACAAATTTATATGTTGAATCTCCTTGTTTTTTGTTTTTGCGAAGCATAGGACTTTCCTGTTTTTTTTAGAAAAATCCGAACTATCCTGCATTGGAGTGGGCTGAAATTGTACGAGTCAAAAGGCCCAGCAGGATAGTTCGAATGCCCAGATGTCCACATGCAGCCCAATTGAAATCGTTCTTTTTTGGGATTTTTTCACCCCCGATTTCTGGCTACTTCATTTTTCTTTTGGTCCCGTGCCGCCTTGGAAACGTTGAGACCGCTGCTGCAAAATGGGACCCGCATGTCATCCTCTATGTACAGTAAAATTTATTTTCTTAGATTATTTTTGGCTCCCGATATTTGGTCACTTGCCTTTTTCTTTCGATCCCGTGCAGCCTCTCAAACGGTGATACCGCTGCTGCTAAATGGGACCCGCATGCCATCCTCTATGTACAATCAAGTTTCTTTTCTTGAATTATTTTTGGCTCCTGATATTTGGTCACTTGCCTTTTTCTTTCGATCTCATGCCACGTTTGAAACGTTGAAAAACCTGCTGGCTCATGGGACCCGCATGTCATCCTCTATGTACTATAAAAGTTCATTTTCTTGGTTTTTTTTCACCCTCTGATTTTCGGCTATTTCCTTTTTCTTTTGATCCCCTGCCGCCTTTGAAACGTTGAGGACTCTGCTGGCTCATCGATAAAACTTTCCTTTATTGGAGTTTTTTTACCCCCTCTGGCTACTTTCTTTTTCTTTTGATCTCAAGCCGCATTTGAAACGTTGAGACCGCTGCTGCTAAATGGGACCCGCATGTCATCCTCTATGTACAATAAAGTTTTCTTTTCTTGGATTATCTTTGTCTCCTGATATTTTGTCACTTGGCTTTTTCTTTCGATCTCATGCCGCCTTTGAAACGTTGAGTAAGCTGCTGGCTCATGGGTCCCGCATGTCATCCTCTACGAACAATAAAAGTTTCCTTTCTTGGAGTTATTTTTGAACCCTAATTTCTGGCTACTTCCTTTTTCTTTTGATCCCGTGCCGCCTTGGAAACGTTGAGACCGCTGCTGCTAAATGGGTCCCGCATGTCATCATCTATGTACAATAAAATTTCTTTCTTCGATTATTTTCGGGTCCGGATATTTGGTCACTTGCCGTTTTCTTTCGATCTCATGCCGCCTTTGAAACGTTGAGGAAGTGCTGGAGCATGGGTCCCGCATGTCATCCTCTATGAACAATAAAAGTTTCCTTTCTTGGAGTTATTTTTTACCCCTAATTTCTGGCTACTTCCTTTTTCTTTTGATCCCCTGCCGCCTTTGAAACGTTGAAGACTTTGCTGGCTCATGTGTCCCACATGTCAGCCTCTATGAACAATAAACACTTCCTTTCTTGGAGTTATTTTGTACCCCTAATTTCTGGCTATTTGCCTTTTTTCTTTCGATCCCCAGTCGCCTTCTAAACGTAGAGGACGCTGCTGGCTCGTGGGTCCCAGATGTCAGCCTCCATGGACAATAAACCTCTCCTTTGTTGGATTTATTCTTCACCCTCTGATTTTGGCTATTTCCTTTTTCTTTTGATCCACTGCCGCCTTGGAAACATTGAGTAAGCTGCTGACACATGGGGCCCGCATGTCATCCTCTATGTACAATCAACTTGCAAGATCTTCGAGCGAAAGAGCTTGTATTAGTGGGACCCATATGTCAACCTCTATGTACAATAAAAGTTTCCTTTCTTGGATTATTTTTAGCTCCTGATATTCGGTCACTTTCCTTTTTCTTTCGATCTCAAGCCGCCTCTGAAACGTTGAGTAAGGTGCTGGCTCATGGGACCCACATGTCATCCTCTATGTACAATAAAGTTTCTGTTCTTGGATTTTTTTACCCCTGATTTTTGGTCACTTGCCTTGACGCTGCTGGCTCATGGGTCCCACATGTCAGCATCTATGAACAATAAACCTTTCCTTTGTTGGATTTATTGTTTACCCCTAATTTCTGGCTATTTGCCTTTTTCTTTTGATCCCCACCGGCCTTTGAAAACGTTGAGGAACCTGCTGGCTCATGGGACCCACATGTCATCCTCTATGTACTATAAAATTTCTTTTCTTGGTTTTTTTTTCACCTCTGATTTTTGGCTATTTCCTTTTTCTTTTGATCCCCTGCCGCCTTGGAAACGTTGAGTAAGCTGCTGACTCATGGGACCCGCATGTCATCCTCTATGTACAATCAACTTTCTTTTTTTGGAGTTTTTTACCCCCTAATTTCTGGCTACTTTCTTTTTCTTTTGATCTCAAACCGCATTTGAAACGCTGAAACCGCTGCTGCAAAATGGGACCCGCATGTCATCCTCTATGTACAATAAGTTTCATTTCTTGGATTATTTTTGGCACCTGATATTTGGTCACTTGCATTTTTCTTCCGATCTCATGCCGCCTTTGAAACGTTGAGTAAGCTGCTGGCTCATGGGTCCCGCATGTCATCCTCTACGAACAATAAAAGTTTCATTTCTTGGAGTTATTTTTGACCCCTAATTTCTGGCTACTTCCTTTTTTCTTTTGATCCACTGCCGCCTTTGAAACGGTGCGGATTCTGCAGACTAATACAAGCTTTTTCTCTCCAAGATCTTGCAAGTTGATAGATTAAATCATGGAATTATTAGGATATGTTTTAAATTTCAAATCCACTTTATGAATTATTAAAAATACCGTTATCCATGTGGGTATGGAGCGAACAAGGATTTTCATATTGGGCATGAGCAGTTTCAAAAATTGGAACCCAATAATTCAAAATAACTAAAAACAACTTTTATGTAGAATCTCCGCGTTTTTTTCTTTTGCCATTCATAGGATCTGTGTTTCATTAGAAAAGGGCCGAAATTGCATGAGCAGAAAGGCCCATTTGTAGTTATTGGGCTTCGACGGCCGGAGCAAGTAGGCCGAGAGCAATTACCATGTAGATGGCCGTTGGCAACCCAAAGTGAAATATTGGGCCCAACAGGGGAAGGCTGAACAGTACTATTTTCTAATTGGAAGGTGGTACATGGCGTAATCCTGCCAAAAAAAAGATGGACACGGGTTGCTGAAATTTGCCCATCTGCGCCTAATATCGCCGCCGCGGCTCCGCTTCCGCCGCCGCCGCCATGCCTCGTCTCGCGTCGAGCTCGCGGTACTGCCGCGTCTCGGGCACGGGGTACCGCGGCGTCCGCGCGCGCCCCAAAGGTACGTATTACGCGGAGATACGTGACGGCGGCGAGCGCATCGGCCTCGGCACCTACGAGACCGCGCACGAGGCCGCGCGCGCGTACGACGCCGTGGCGTGGCGGCTCGGGCGCCCGCGATCGTCGATGAATTTCCATGACGTGTGGACGCGCCAGCAGGCCGAGGATCTCGCGCCGCCGCCGTACATCGTTAGACAGGAGGAACAGCACCGCCGCCGCGAGACGGAGCGCCGTTTGCGCATTGCCGAGCGGGACGAGCGCGCGGCGCGCGAGTGGGCGGCCCGCTTCCCCGAGGACGTTGCCGCCGAGAACGAGCACTTCCGCAGACGGAGGGCGGAGAAGGCGACGAGGCGGGCAGCGAAGAAGGAGGACCGCGCACGACGGAGGGCGGAGAAGGCGACGAAGCGGGCCTTCATCGAAGCGCAGCTCGCCGGGCCGACCACCATTGGCGAGGACGACCCCCGTTGGATTGACCTCTTCTCGTCGGATCCGGTGTCGGGCACGACACCGGACTCGTCAGATGTCGAGTTTTAGTTTAGTTTTATCGCACTACTTTGTACAAATATGAACTACGGAGTATCTATCAAGCTAATTTTATCCTATTTTATGTCTATTTCTAGTCTTTGTTTGATCTTCTGTTTTACTGCACTCTATTTTTCATTATATTCTGTTTTTGGCGCTGCATTTATAGCGCCTCTGAAAATACGCTGTTTCAGCCCTGCATTTGGCCGCCACAGTTTGCAGCTTCCGGTGAAGCTATTGCCGGCTCCATGCGCAGCATCAGCCATTCAGCCCACAGCGCCAAAATATAGAGCCACTGCTGGAGTTGCTGTAATATGTTTGTCAGCAGGAGCTTACCTATTAAAAAAAAGATGTTCAGCGTGGGATTCGAAAAAAAGATCTTCATGTTTTTTTCCTAGCTATCCTAGTTCGGACTTTTCATTGTGTTGGCTAGTGCATGAAGCTTGACACCTGTATTATGTGATCCTGATATGAGGATAAGAACACCTTCAGCTTGCATTGCTAATGGTGTCTACTGCAGCAGTGGCTTACATTCAATGGAGACTGATGCAAGAGAGTTGGTACTGGTGAGCCTGCACTTGACATCATCGTGCCACCTGAAGTAGGTGGTGTATTGGGATTAGACTGATAAGCATAGCACCTTGCAAAGAACAAGATGATGCTAGTGTTGGTTAACGTGATTTTACGCCAAAAGTCATGTATGCTCAACAGGTGCCGTACCTAGTTTGGATATTGTGTTGTTACCCTTTTGTGGTTTGGTGTTTGTCCAACAGAGAAAGCTACTCTTTTCCCGTGTAAGTGCCTGTTTGTTTGGGCTGCAGCTGAACAAGAAGCAGCTAGAGCTGGTAGGATCTGAGAAGCGGCTGGAGCTGGACAGCTGGTGAAATGTAAAATTGCTGTTTGGCAACCTGCTTTTAGGACAGCTGGTGGACATATAGCTGGTGGTGATTGTCTGAAATACCCTGTATGCTGAAGATGATGTATAAGTACTAATTTGATCTAATAATCTGATTATGATTTGTGTGCTAGCTCAAATTATAGGTTTATCACTTTTTAGGTAAAATAATTTTGTAGTTGTTAATAAATGATTATAATCAATTAAACCATACAGAGGTACAAATAATATTTGGTTCCATATTATAGCGAGTTTCAACATTGTATCATCTGCACACTTTGTCAATTGAATCAAGATTCAGTCCTAAATCACTGTAATATAACACAATAATTAATCATCTACACATATACACACATAACAACAAAGATTTAGCCCCTAAATCAAGTTGGGGCGGGCGGCGACCGGGAGGAGAAGTGCAGCAGCGGGCCGCCGCGAGTTGAGGGCGGGCAGAGACGTGGAGGCGGCGGATGCGCGGCGAGCGGCCGAAGAGGCGGGAGAGGCGGGTGGGGCGGCGACGGGGAGAGGAAGGGCAGCGTCCGTCGGGAGGAGAAGTGCGGCGGGGGCGGAGGCGCTGAGGCGGGCGGAGGCGGACATGGACGTGCGGCGAGCGTGTGGAGGCGGACGCACGGCGAGCGCCGGCCGGCGTGGCGACCGGAGAGGCCGGCGACCTGGAAGAACCTTAGCCGCCTCTCCCTGCCTCCCTGGTTTGCATCTCGGGACAGGTCGGGGGGGATGGGGAAAACGGGTGAGATTTGGTGGAAGTTTTGTGAGGGGTTTCCGTATATATACCGGGTGGCATTCTGGCCGTAAATATGAAGATACAGAGTGGCATGAGTTAGCGGGAGGATTACCAGCTGCGGGAAGCTGCGGGAAGTTCCTCCAAAGGTGCTTCCGGGCTTGTAGTACAAAATGAACAAGCGCTTGTACAAGCCTGGATCCAAAAGTTAGGTGTTTGTTTGGGCTTGTGCTTATAGGGACCCAAAAGCAGCAGAAGCACAAGCTCTAGCCCAAACAAACAGGGCCTAGTGTTATTATGTGAACAAAAGTTGTGTGTACATATATATCGGTCAGAGAACCAAGATTGCATATTCTTGCCTGGTTATAACACATAAGTCATAATAACAATTAAAGAGAAAAGGAACATTTGCCTTTGCAATGTGATTGTGCCAAGTAGATTAGACAACCAACCACAAACATTACAGGTCAACAGCCAAACGCATGCGAAAGTCCTAAGGTAAGCTCCATAATACATGTTGAAACCAAAAGCCTAGAAACCATAAGAAAGGTAGCTCCACATCACAGTTCCACGACAGCAGCATACTGATCATAAAACATATATCAAGTCAGGACAGCTGCACCACTGGGTAAGCATCCATGGGGTCTGGCTCAAGAGCGAAGACTGTGTGAATGCTGCAAAATGTGGCTCTTGCCTCACCCCACCCATACATCTTATCATGGAACCTTACCAAATCAGCATGAATCATCTTGACATAAACATAGCTCCTCTCTCCATGCTGATGGGATTGAACAATGCGCCAGTTGCAGTGCTTCAGCTTGTCAAACAGTATGCAGGAGATGACGAAGCATGCTGGCTGGTCTTTTGTAGTGACAATGGCTTGGAGTAGCTGGTCCTGTGAACCACCCAACTGGATCTTTAGAGCTTGAAGGACAGTCCGTGCTATATAAGCTACCGTTGCTGACTTCAGCTCAGAATCAGGTGAATGACAGCTGACATCTTGTCCTAGAGATGCAGATCCTTCTTGATCAGATTCAGCGGAATCATCACCACTACTTACAGGTGCGTCAGGTTCAACAGAAGGCACATCAGGTACATGCTCCGGTTCATAGGAGTCGGTAGCACGGTAGAACCTAAAGGGATAGTAGGACCAGATATGTTCTCGGACAGGACCGCTTGCTGAAATCTCTACAATACCAGCTCCAGGTAGACCACTAGTCTCTACAGAGGGTAAACCACCAATATCCACTTCAGAGGATTCTCGTGGCACGACACCTTTCGCTAGAGGCTCTACCCTACCAGCTCCAGGTCCACCACCAGTCAGTACTGTGGGCATAGTCAGGACGGGTTTTAACAATACAAAACATACTTCAGGTGCAGGATCATCAGTAGCAACTCCAGCATCAGCACCAGTTATATCGGTCTTGACAATAGGTAAACCGTTTTGCTCCAGTTCAGAGAATTCCCGTGGCACGACACCGTTCACTAGAGGCTCTACACTAGCAGCTCCAGCTGCACCACCAGTTTCTACAGCAGGGGGTAAACCCAATCCACAACCTTCTTCATGTGACACGATGATGCCAGGTATAGGCTCATCAGTACCAGGTCCAGCTGCATCAGTCTCCATAGACAGTAAACAAGGTGGCGTCGGAGGTTTAAAAGACTGGCATGCCATTTCACCTTTGTCATCAGACAATATAGAGTTTTCTTCAACTCTATGTTTCTGCAATAATAAGCACATGAACAGAAATTAGACCAGAGCATCTAGCCATCTAACAGGGGCAGCGGCAAAACAAGCGTCGGTCCATATGTTTACCTTGTCATCTGGGATATCAGAACACACAGATTTAGAAGTCATTTCACATAGCATCCGCTTTTTCGTTCCTTCCCCTACGTCCATCTGGAATAAGTAATACTATTGATCACATAAAACTAATTAATCAAATATATGCATATGTTGAGAAGTTTGCACGGCAAATTGTGGATTCTGCTTTTATCACCTACGAATCGTCGTTCTATATATTTACCTTGTTATCTGGGATATCAGAAGTCAAAGAATGAGAAGTCATCTCACTAAGTATCGGTTTTTTCGCTCTTTCCCCTCCATCCATCTGCAATAAGAAGTACTATTGATCACATAAAGCCAATTCATTGAATATATGCATATGTTGAGAAGTTTGCACAACAAATTGTGGATTCTACTTCCAATCACCAAGTAATCTCGTGAGAAATGCATGATCAAGATATGTTTCTCCCTCTTGATCGACATCTGCATCTCCATTAAGACTAATCATCGTGCGATGGTGCTAGCGCATACACTTCCAATCACCAGACAAGCAAAAAATTGTTGATTCTAGTAATGCTTAATCAGCAGTGGCCATGGAACGACCACAGATCGACCAAGCAAAAAAATAAATCATCAGCCTACTGACCACCAGGCAAAACAAACTAGGCCCATACATGGCCTCACAAATCATCATCAAACGTCGATCAAACTAGCAAGTTTGAACATGGATTACTAATTTATTTTCTGATAAAGTGAGTATATTAATATCGAAAGATATTGATTACACTGAGCCTCTGCAACAACGCAATACCTTACTGGTAGTACGGATGCACATGGATTCCTAATACTCCCTCTGTTCGGTTTTAATTAGTCGACGCGAGGGAGAGAAGAAAATGAACTGTCGATGCTTTCAACTAGAGTCAATTAAATACGAACGGAAGAAGTACGTAGTAGTATTGACAAATATCCGGATCTAGTCTAAAAACAAATTGGCATGTAAATCCTAGTAGTCTACTAAACTAGGATCAATACCCTAGATTAGGGTTGCAAGCGGCGTCCGCGAATCGTCCCGCAAAGCAGAAAATTAGAGCAAATAGTGGTTGAGATTAGAGCAGATTTAAAGCACTCGCACTGAAACTAGCTAGCCCGCTACCCACCCCGCTTGACACCCTGCCCTAGATGTGAATCTACACCAAATATTCAAACAAGGATGAGCAACCGCCAATAAAATTTTATCCGCACATCATCATCTCTACCATACAAAAGGGTATGGTGATTTCACATACAGCCATTGTTGCCGCGGGACGAGGATGAGTGATGCGCCGCGGAGAAGGTGCCTCACGCCTCTGTCGCCGCCGCCGTCGAAGAGGAAGTCGAAGCCGCGCGATTGTGGTCCGTCGCCGATATGGAGGTGGAGCTACTAGGGAAGAGATGGAGGTGGAGGTGGAGAGGGAGTGATGGTTTGTACTAGTGGCGGCCGGTGAGATAGTTATAAATACAGCCTCTCTCTCTTTTTTGGCAAGGAATGCAGCTTCTCTTGGAAGGCAACGAGGCAACGCACTCCAGATTATAATAATATGGACGGAGAAATTTGGACGCATCTGTGTTGTCTTGTCAAATGAATCACCAGGATTTGCTTTTAGTACTCCAGATTTGGGCGACCCAAGGAAGTAGAGATAGTAATGTACGCCATCTAGCTGCACGCTATCAAATCAAATAAATTGTCATGCCATTTACTTTTAAGATGGTGCAGCAGTTATTCTGACCAAAGAAACATGCACGTCTGCTGATTATTTCTGATGGGTATACATTTACCGTCCGCTAGCAAAGATTGTTTGGCACATTGTTCTTATGGCTTTCAACATCACACCCCTTAATAATATTATTAATCAATGTTTGGGCAATCAATTGAGTGTGTTAATAAAAAATTAAAACCCACAAATCCAACTGTACTATTTTTAGGGCCATATGAAGGACAAGGAATGATTTTAAATGCCATATGGAGTACCTCCAACCATGTGAAATATGGTTCTGTCATGCAGGTGATACCCATGGCTTCGCATTGGATCTGTATGTTGTCCTACATACAGTCAACTATGAAGTACCACGATTTGGTTTTTGGGTGCAACCGGCTAGAGAATGATGCACGGGTTTGTACAGCCAGTACAATTCACATTAAGATTTTCTGATAGGATGTTGATGTGTATATGTAAGAATCATACACTAGAATGTCTTCTATGTTTAGATGGTTGATCTACGTTTATACTTTCTGTGAACCATGAGGTTAAGACCTTTGTACTGTAATAAAGATTGCTAAATAACAGTATATATGTATGCCTCTAGGGACACTGAAACAGCCAAACAACCATGCATGTGCATAGACCGTATTTGATCAAATTAAAAGATCTAGAGATAGCCAAACATAGTCTTCTTATGTCACATAGTAAGCATTCAATTAAGTTGATAAACAAGGTCTAGAGATATATTCAAACCAGAGAAATCATGTATCTACCCCTAACCCTAAACTCTATCTCATGAAGTCAAGCATGAAGATATGTGGTTTTTGGTTTCAAACATGGAAATTTCAAAAACCCTCCCAAGAGCTTCATTTTGGAGTGACTAAGAAGGATATATGCTTAACTTTTTATATTCATGTTTTCAACTTGTTTAAATCATGGTCAAACCTAGGATTTGGCCAAGATTCAAATGGGCATAATTTAAAAAAATGGAAAATCAAGGCACATAGTCTTCTTATGTCACATAGTAAGCATTCAATTAAGTTGATAAACAAGGTCTAGACATATTCAAACCAGAGAAATCATGTATCTACCCCCTAACCCTAAACTCTGTCTCATGAAGTCAAGCATGAAGATATGTGGTTTTTGGTTTCAAACATGGAAATTTCAAAAACCCTCCCAAGAGCTTCATTTTGGAGTGACTAAGAAGGACATATGCTTAATTTTTCATATTCATGTTTTCAACTTGTTTAAATCATGGTCAAACTTAGGATTTGACCAAGATTCAAATGGGCATAAAATTAAAAAAACAATAAAATGAAAAACCAATGCACATAGTCGATCTTCTTATGGCATATATATAGTAAGCATTCAATTAAGTTGATAACAAGGTCTAGACATATTCAAACCAGAAAAATCATGTATCTACCCCCTAACCCTAAACTTTATCTTATGAAGTCAAGCATGAAGAGAAGTGGTTTTTGGTTTCAAGCATGGAAATTTCAAAAACCTCCCCAAACTTCATTTTAGAGTGACTAAGAAGGATACAAGCTTCCCTTTTCATTTTCATGTTTTAAACTTGTTTAAATTATCTTGGTCAAATCTAGGATTTGACAAGATTCAAATGGGCAAACATATGATAAGTGATGCAAATATCATATTACAAGGTTTCAGAAAATTGAGCGGGGGCAGCTGCCCCCTTGGCTATAGTCTGGATCCGCCCATGCTATAGTTTGAGGCCATTTGGATGACGTCGAAAAAAATCTTTGATTAGAAATGGGGTTGTTCGAACCCCGTAGTTGGATTTTTTTGAACCTTGATCTGTAGTACTGGGCAAAACCCTAGTTTAACCTAGTATATTTAATTATAGATTCGTAGGTCGAATTTTCTGTAGTACCTTTTTATTATTACTATGCAGCACATATGTGTTTGCCCGTCGAGTGAAACTCGGAGGAAGAGGGATCACTCGGAAGGAGAGAAGAAAGGAGGGAGAGCATTATGGTGTCTCCCCTTTTTCGGGTGATGATGTTGACTTTTGTGCAGGGTTTGTCGGTGAGCAGGAGGTGCGAGCGAGCGAGCGAGCGAGTCGAGCGAGGAATGAGAGAGATTTTTTTGAGAGGGACGACCGAAGGATCCAGAAGGACCCACACTTCCAATACGCATCCGATGCGTCTTCTCTTGACAAAGAAAATGGCTGGGAGTTTGCGTACCTATTGCACGTGACTTGTGCTCTGAAGTGTGGGACCTCACGCATGGGCACCACACGTAAGTGACAGACCTGTTGGTGTAAAAACTCGGTTGATTATTATAGTGCATTAGAACAAAGTTTCCTATGGATTCAAGGGTAGGAAATCCAAGTTAACTCATTTACATGACATTATTTTTTCCATGAAGCAAAGTTAACACATCTATCAATTGGTACATTTTGGAGTGACTAAGAAGGATCCATGCTTACCTTTTCGTTTTCACGTGTTAAACTTGTTTAAATCTTGGTCAAACCTAGGATTTGACAGAGATTCAAATGGGCGGAAAATTAAAAAAAACAGAAAAATGAAAAACCAAAGCACATACGTAGTTTTCTTATGTCATATAGTAAGCATTCAAGTTGATAAACAAGGTCTAGACATATTCAAAACATACAAATCATGTATGTACCCCTAACCCTAAACTATGTCTTATGAAGTCAAGCATGAAGAGAAGTGGTTTTGGGTTTCAAACATGGAAATTTCAAAAACCTCCCAAAAACTTCATTTAGAGTGACTAAGAAGGATAAATGCTTCCCTTTTCATTTTCATGTTTTAAAATTGTTTAAATCTTGGTAAAACCTAGGATCTGACCAAGATTCAAATGGGCATCAAAAATAGAAAAAATCAGAAAAATGAAAAACCAAAGCACATAGTCTTCTTATGTCATATAGTAAGCATTAAAGTTGATAAACAAGGTCTAGACGTATTCAAACCAGACAAATCATGTATCTACCCCTAACCCTAAACTCTGTCTTATGAAGTCAAGCATGAAGAGAAGTTGTTTTGGGTTTCAAACATGGAAATTTCAAAAACCCTCTCAAAGAGCTTCATTTTGGAGTGACTAAGAAGGATCCATAGGAAACTATGTACTAATACAGTATAATGATCACCCGAGTTATTAGAGCAACAAGTTTGTCACTTACGTGTGGTTCCCATGCGTGAGGTCCCACACTTCAGTGAGCACAAGTCACGTAGTCTTCTTATGTCATATAGTAAGCATTCAATTAAGTTGATAAACAAGGTCTAGACATATCAAACCAGAAAAATCATGTATCTACCCCTTATATATCCCTAAATTAACCCTGACTTATGAAGTCAAGCATGAAGAGAAGAAGTGGTTTTTGGTTTCAAACATGGAAATTTCAAAAACCCTCCCAAGAGCTTCATTTTGGAGTGACTAGTTAAGACGCATACATGCTTACTTTTTCATATTCATGTTTTAAACTTGTTCAAATCTTGGTCAACAAACCTACGATTTGACGAAGATTCAAATGGGTATAAAAAAATTAAAAGCAAGGTCTGCCCATGTCATATATTAAGCATTCAATTAAATTGATAAACAAGGTCTAGACATATTCAAACTAGTAGGAAAATCATGTATCTACCCCCTAACCCTAAACTATGTCTTAGGAAGTCAAGCATGCATGAAGAAAAGTGGTTTTTGGTTTTCAAGCATGGAAATTTCAAAAACCCTCCCAAGAGCTACATATTGGAGTGACTAAGAAGGATAGATGCTTAATTTTTCATATTCATGTTTTAAACTTGATTAAATCATGGTCAAACCTAGAATTTGACCAAGATTCAAATGGGCATAAAAATTCAAAAAAAATGAAAAACCAATGCACATAGTCATCTTATGTCTCATCTAGTAAGCATTCAATTAAGTTGATAAACAATGTCTAGACATATTCAAACCAGAAAATTCATGTATCAAGCTAACCCTAACCCCAAACTCTGTCTTATGAAGTCAAGCATGAAGAGAAGTACGTGGTTATTTGGTTTCAAACATGGAAATTTCAAAAACCCTCTCAAGAGCTTCATTTTGGAGTGACTACGAATGATACATGCTTAATTTTTCATATATATTCATGTTTTAAACTTGTTTAAATCATGGTCAAACCTAGGATTTGGCCAAGATTCAAATGGACAAAATTTTAAAAAAAATCAAGGCACATAGTCTTCTTAAGTCATATAGTAAGCATTCAATTAAGTTGATAAACAAGGTCTAGACATATTCAAACGAGAGAAATCATGTATCTACCCCCTAACACTAAACTCTGTCTCATGAAGTCAAGCGCATGCATGAAGATATGTGGTTTTTGGTTTCAAACATGGAAATTTCAAAAACCCTCCCAAGAGCTTCATTTCGAAGTGATTAATTAAGAAGCATACATGCATGCTTACTTTTTCATATTCATGTTTTAAACTTATTCAAATCTTGGTGAAACCTAGGATTTGACCAAGATTCAAATGGGTATAAAAATTAAAAAAAACAAAAAAGGTCTTCTTATATATGTTATATAGTAGGCATTCAATTAAGTTGATAAACAAGGTCTAGACATATTCAAACAAGAAAAATCAAGCATGTATCTACCCCTAACCCTAATATAAACTATGTTTCATGAAGTAAGCATGAAGATTTGTGGTTTTTGGTTTCGAACATGGAAATTCAAAAACCCTCCCAAGAGCTTCATTTTTGAAGTGACTAAGAAGCATACATGCTTACTTTTTCATATTCATGTTTTTAACTTATTCAAATCTTGGTGGAACCAAGGATTTGACCAAGATTCAAATGGGTATAAAAGTTCAAAAAAAAGGTCTTCTTATATGTTATATAGTAAGCATTCAATTAATTTGATAAACAAGGTCTACACATATTCAAACCAGGAAAATCATGTATCTACCCCCTAACCCTAAACTCTGTCTTATGAAGAAGTCAAGCATGCATGAAGAGAAGTGGTTTTTGGTTTCAAGCATGGAAATTTCAAAAACCCTCCCAAGAGCTACATATTGGAGTGACTAAGAAGGATAGATGCTTAATTTTTCATATTCATGTTTTAAACTTGTTTAAATCATGGTCAAACCTAGGATTTGACCAAGATTCAAATGGGCATAAAAATTCAAAAAAAACAATAAAATGAAAAACCAATGCACATAGTCATCTTATGTCATCTAGTAAGCATTCAATTAAGTTGATAAACAAGGTCTAGACATATTCAAACCAGAAAATTCATGTATCAAGCTACCCCTATCCCCAAACTCTCTCTTATGAAGTCAAGCATGAAGAGAAGTACGCGGTTTTTTTGGTTTCAAACATGGAAATTTCAAAAACCCTCTCAAGAGCTTCATTTTGGAGTGACTATGAAGGATACATGCTTAATTTTTCATATTCATGTTTTAAACTTGTTTAAATCATGGTCAAACCTAGGATTTGACCAAGATTCAAATGGGCAAAAATTTAAAAAAATGAAAAATCAAGGCACATAGTCTTCTTATTTTTGGTTTCAAACATGGAAATTTCAAAAACCCTCCCAAAGAGCTTCATTTTGGAGTGACTAAGAAGGATCCATAGGAAACTATGTACTAATACAGTATAATGATCACCCGAGTTATTAGAGCAACAAGTCTGTCACTTACGTGTGGTTCCCATGCGTGAGGTCCCACACTTCAGTGAGCACAAGTCACGTACGCTAGGTAAGCAAACTCCCAGCCATCTTCTTTGTCAAGAGAGAGGCATCAACACTCTCTCTCTCTCTCTCTCTCTCCAATTATCCACCTCCGTTGGCTGCCGGTTTTGGCAGGTCGTTTCTAGCTCAGCTCGTAGGCCATGGTGTGCAGGCTCTGTAGCCATGGCGATTTGGTCGCGCCAAGTGGTTCGTCCCCGGCTCCGACGAGGATCAATCCGGACGGTGCCTATTAAGGACCCGATCGCATTTCTTGCTTTCAGCATGGGGTCTACCATGTAAATCTTAGGGATTTAGACGTAATTTCCTGTTTATTTTGTGTCCTGCTGTAAACTGCGCTCTGATGCGTATTGGAAATCTGGGTCCTTCAGGATCGTTCGGTTGTCCCTCTAAAAAAACATCTCTCTCATTCTCGGCCTTTCTCGCTCGCTCGCACCCCCCTGCGCACTGACAACCCTGCACAACAGTCAACATCACCAGAAAAAGGATAGACACCATAAATAAGTGGGGCCCCGTGACTGCTCTCCCTTCGTCTCCTCCCGTGTGATCCCTCTTCCTCCGACTCCCGACCTTGCGGAAAAGAAAAATGAAATGAAAGAGTTTCACTGGACGGGCAAACACATGTGCTGCCTAGTAATAATAATAATAACGTAAAAAAATCGACCTACGAATCTATTATTAAATAAGCTAAACTAGGGTTTTGCCCAGTACTACGGATCAATTTCTGAAAATCCAACTACGGGGTTCGATTTTGGCCTGCTAATATAAAATTATATAATCCGAACTAGTATTCCTCTAAAAAATCATTTTGGTATGCATCGTTTGGTACTTTTCATAGCTAGAGTGCTTAATCCCTCCGTTAGCAAACAGTCTTCGTATGTCATATAGTAAGCATTCAAGTTGAAAAACAAGCTCTAGACATATTCAAACCAGAAAAATCATGTATCTACCCCCTATATATCCCTAAACCCTGACTTATGAATTCAAGCATGAAGAGAAGTGGTTTTTGGTTTCAATCATGGAAATTTCAAAAACCCTCCCAAGAGCTTCATTTTGGAGTGACTAATTAAGAAGCATACATGCTTACCTTTTCATATTAATGTTTTAAACTTGTTCAAATCTTGGTCAACAAACCTAGGATTTGACGAAGAATCAAATGGGTATAAAAAAATTAAAACCAAGGTCTGCTCATGTCATATAGTGAGCATTCAATTAAATTAATAAACAAGGTCTAGACATATTCAAACTAGCAGGAAAATCATGTATCTACCCCCTAACCCCAAACTCTATCTTATGAAGTCAAGCATGCATGAAGAGAAGTGGTTTTTGGTTTTCAAGCATGGAAATTTCAAAAACTCTTATGTCATCTAGTAAGCATTCAATTAAGTTGATAAACAATGTCTAGACATACTCAAACCAGAAAGTTTATGAAGTCTAGCATGAAGAGAAGTACGTGGTTTTTTGGTTTCAAACATGGAAATTTCAAAAACCCTCTCAAGATCGAGCTTCATTTTGGAGTGACTACGAAGGATACATGCTTAATTTTTCATATTCATGTTTTAAATTGTTTAAATCATGGTCAAACCTAGGATTTGACCAAGATTCAAATGGGCATAAAAATTCAAAAAAACAATAAAATGAAAAACCAATGCACATAGTCATCTTATGTCATCTAGTAAGCATTCAATTAAGTTGATAAACAAGGTCTAGACATATTCAAACCAGAAAAATCATGTATCAAGCTACCCCTATCCCCAAACTCTGTCTTATGAAGTCAAGCATGAAGAGAAGTACGTGGTTTTTTTGTTTCAAACATGGAAATTTCAAAAACCCTCTCAAGAGCTTCATTTCGAAGCGATTAATTAAGAAGCATACATGCATGCTTACCTTTTCATATTCATGTTTTAAACTTATTCAAATCTTGGTGAAACCTAGGATTTGACCAAGATTCAAATGGGTATAAAATTAAAAAAAACAAAAAAGGT
This sequence comes from Lolium multiflorum, assembly GCA_030979885.1. Classification (NCBI taxonomy): domain Eukaryota; kingdom Viridiplantae; phylum Streptophyta; class Magnoliopsida; order Poales; family Poaceae; genus Lolium; species Lolium multiflorum. Next base: position 198,968,426 of record CM061748.1, on the reverse strand, counting down.
CTTCTTATGTTATATAGTAGGCATTCAATTAAGTTGATAAACAAGGTCTAGACATATTCAAATAAGAAAAATCATGCATGTATCTACCCTTAACCCTAAACTCTGTTTCATGAAGTCAAGCATGCATGCATGAAGATATGTGGTTTTTAGTTTCGAACATGGAAATTCAAAAACCCTCCCAATAGCTTCATTTTGAAGTGACTAAGAAGCATACATGCTTACTTTCTCATATTCATGTTTTTAACTTATTAATTCAAATCTTGGTGGAACCAAGGATTTGACCAAGATTCAAATGGGTATAAAAATTCAAAAAAAACAAGGTCTTCTTATGTTATATAGTAAGCATTCAATTATTTTGATAAACAAGGTCTACACATATTCAAACCAGAAAATTAAGTATCTACCCCTAACCCTAAACTCTGTCTTATGAAGTCAAGCATGCATGAAGAGAAGTGGTTTTTGGTTTCAAGAATGGAAATTTCAAAAACCCTCCCAAGAGCTTCATTTTGGAGTGACTAAGAAGCATACGTACGTGCTTACTTTTTCATATTCATGTTTTAAACTTGTTCAAATCTTGGTCAAACCTATGATTTGACCAAGATTCAAATGGGTAAAAAAATGAAAACCAAGGTCTTCTTATGTCATATAGTAAGCATTCAATTAAGTTGATAAATAAGGTCTAGACACATATTCAAACCAGAAATATCATGTATCAAGCTACCCCTAACCCCTAATTAACTCTGTCTTATGAAGTCAAGCATGAAGATAGGTATGTGGTTTTTTGGTTTCAAACATGGAAATTTCAAAAACCCTCTCAAGATCGAGCTTCATTTTGGAGTGACTACGAAGGATACATGCTTACTTTTTCATATTCATGTTTTAAACTTGTTTAAATCATGGTCAAACCTAGGATTTGACAAAGATTCAAATGGGCATAATTTAAAAAAACAAAAAATGAAAAACCAAGGCACATAGTCTTCTTATGTTATATTGTAAGCATTCAATTAAGTTGATAAACAAGGTCTCTAGACATATCCAAACCAGAGAAATCATGTACCTACCCCCTAACCTAAACTCTGTCTCATGAAGTCAAGCATGATGATATGTGGTTTTTTGGTTTCAAACATGGAAATTTCAAAAACCTTCCCAAGAGCTTCATTTTGAAGTGATTAATTATGAAGCATACGTACATGCATGCTTACTTTTTCATATTCATGTTTTAAACTTATTCAAATCTTGGTGAAACCAAGGATTTGACCAAGATTCAAATCCGTATAAAAATTAAAAAACAAAATAAAAAAACAAGGTCTTCTTATGTTATATAGTAAGCATTCAATTAAGTTGATAAATAAGGTCTAGACATATATTCAAACCAGAAAAATCATGTATCTACCCCTAACCCTAAACTTTGTCTTATGAAGTCAAGCATGAAGAGAAGTGGTTTTTGGTTTCAAGCATGGAAATTTCAAAAACCCTCCCAAGAGCTTCATTTTGGAGTGACTAAGAAGCATACGTACGTGCTTACTTTTTCATATTCATGTTTTAAACTTGTTCAAATCTTGGTCAAACCTATGATTTGACCAAGATTCAAATGGGTATAAAAAATGAAAACCAAGGTCTTCTTATGTCATATAGTAAGCATTCAATTAAGTTGATAAATAAGGTCTAGACATATTCAAACCAGAAATATCATGTATCAAGCTACCCCTAACTGTTGGGGGGATGACCCCCGGTATGCCAAAGATGTGCCATACCGGATGGTCTCACCCTTCGAGATACCGGTTTAATGTTCATGCCGGTATAAGAGAATAGAGTTTGGCTGAGTGAAGCTAAGCCGGTATCCCCAAGAGGGGTATACCGGAACCAGGAAGGGAAGATACCGGAGCACCGGAAGGGAGAACATGCCGGCTGACTGGTCAAAGATTCCGTCAGGAGCTAAAAGACAAAGATGAGCTAAGCAAAGTGGCTTTAAACGAAGACTAGAAGACAAGGAGGAGGATGACGGTCAAAGAAGCCGGAGGGCGTCATCCTTCATGTTTAAAGAAGACCCCGGCGTCATCTATGATTAAAGTAGCTTTATAAAGTATCTTTGTAAAGTAGTTTGTCTAGTCAAAGATCCCATTAGGGTTTCTTGTTCTGTAAGCCACCCTCTCCCCTATATAAGGAGAGGGGGCAGCTTCTTTTACATGCGCGATCCACTGAAGAGAGAACAACCTGTAACCTGTCTTGAGATCAATGAACATGGCGATCTAGAGCGAGTTCGTCCTTGTGTCTTTCTTCTTCTACCTCTGGCCTTGGCCAAGTTCTTGAGGAAAGCATCCGGAAGTTCGTCCATCTAGTCGCAAACCCTCCCCCGAATCCTCTAGCGTCCATTCGGCCCCAAGATAAGCCATCCTATGGCATCTGCTCGTTCACCACGACGACAGTTGGCGCCCACCGTGGGGCATGAAGTGGCGCTTGCTGGAGTTCATATTCGGGCGGGCATCCTCGACATCAACGGCGAGCGCACGGTGTCCGCGCTCGTGGAACGCATCTACAACATGGACTTCATCAACGATAATGCTGGCTGCTTCGCCAACGGCGGCAAGTTCCCGCAGAACGGCCGCACCATCGAGTTCGGCAGCATCCGCGTCTACCTCGGCACCGTCCCTGTGCGCCAGCGCCTCTCGCCGGTGCTGGTGGCGCCGGATCCGCCAAGATGGCTGTGTGCTGGCCGCGCCGCCGGAGCGTGGAGGTCATGATGGCTGGAGCGGTCAACACCGGCAAGGGAGCTGTGGAAGAAGGAGCTGAACGTGCGGCATCGACTCGCCCGGCAAAACCACCGCTGGAGCGTGACGCCGGCGTCGCGGGAGCATCGTCAGCACCACCGGCAACACCTCTTCAAGCGGCGATGAACACGCTGGCCACGCCCATCGCGCAGAACATCGACCCGGCAAAGGCTCAGGAGGAGCTGGAGGCCACGCGCAAGGCCCTGCTTACCGGCGGTGCCGACATCATCCGGGCGCAGCGCGAGCTGAACCTAACCCTACGTGAGTATAATGCTGCCCATGGCTTTGCTTCAGTTAGTGCTCATGCCGCTAGGATGCCGGAAAACCGGCTTAAAGCTCGCAATCTAGATCAGGATTTGCGTAAAGAAGTTCTTGCCGGCAAGAGTGCATCTGTATCTGTGAGCATCATAGAAAAGCCTAAGTACAGTAGTCCGGATAAAACTATAAAAGCCGCTAAAGCTGCAGTAGCATTATGTGAATCTCTTTCCGGTGACGAGTTGGCAAAGCAGCAAGAACGTGTACAAGAGCTGTTGAAAGTGATTGAGCAGCAAAATGCTGAGCAACTCGCTAAGCTGAATGAGGCAGTGGCCTCAAAATCCGCGCGTTCAACAAAGAATGCCGGAAGCAAATCCCAGGGGCAGGCATCGTCCCCACATCCGGACAAGAGAAAAGAAAAGAATGCACGGCAGATGACTGTGTATGACCCAGTTCTTGCCGGAAAACAGAAAGCCGGGCAATATGATGCCGGTAGAAAAAGCCAAGGGGCAGATCGGGGCTATGCCAAGGGAGGCTATGCCGGAAACAATCATGCCGGTAGATATGAAACCGGGCAAAATTATCAAGCCGCAAGAGTGGCGTGCGTGGATGAAGAGATGCCACCACCAGGGTACCGGCAGGCAAGGGCCGCGGAACTGGAAGAATACGATGAATCAGATTCCGAGGCGGAACGAACAAGAGTCCGCCGGAACCCTTTGGGAGAACGCCTAGGGGAAAGATGTCTGCCAGACCGGGATGCGAGGCACAGGCTGGACAGAGTACGACTATCTGCAATAGTTGAATGTGAAGGACCTCCTGGTCCAAGGTGTTTTGGCCCTCGGATCATGAGAGAAGAACCACCGGTGCGCAATTTCCAGTTGCCCCGAGACACGAGAACGTACGATGGTACGACCAAGCCGGAAGACTGGCTGACAGATTATGTCACAGCAGTTTATGTGGCTGGTGGTGGAGTAAACCGGCGTTGGGCGGTAAGAATCATACCGTCTTACCTTGTGGGTCCTGCAAGGATCTGGCTAAACAACTTGCCGGCAGGAAGTATTAACGGATGGTTGGACTTTGAGGAAGCATTTGTGAACAATTTCAGCAGCACCTACAAGAGGCCAAACCGGCCCCAACAGCTTGCGCTGTGCCAACAGCGTGCAGGAGAACCAGACCGGGATTATCTCACCCGGTGGAACTCAATGAGAAACACATGTGAAGGAGTGATTGAGGCACAAGCCATTGCTTGGTTCAGTCAAGGATGCCGGAGAGGATCACCTTTGTGGCAAAGGCTGCAGAGAAGCATGCCCACAACTCTAGCAGAGATGATACGTGTGGCAGACAGCTATGCATTGGGAGACCCAATGCAGCCGGCAGTGCAAGCTGAGCCGGAGCAGTCGAATCCGCACCAGCAGCAGTACCGGGATAACCGGAACAACAAAAGGAGGGAAGATTTCCCAGATCGAAGATACGCATCGCAGCAAGTTGCTGCCGTGCAAGAAAATTCTGACGCCAGCGGCAGTCAGAGACAAAAAACCGGATCGCAGCCGTGGGCGGGTCCTAAGAAGCAGTGGGTAGAAAAGAAACCCTGGGGCCAGAAAAAGAACTGGCAGGAACCCGTGAAATACACCATGGAAGCCGCCATGGACCAACCTTGCCGGTGGCACACGCCGAATCCGGATCACCCGTCGAATCACTTGACGAAGGATTGTTCTTGGACCAAGTTCTTGATGCAAAGAGGAGCGGTAAAAGATGCGCAGGCGCCAGGGGGCCCCATGCAGCAACAGCAACAGTTACCACCTCCACCACCGCTTACCGGAGCAAACGCCTTACCGGTACAGCCAAACAGGCAGCAGTACCAGCAGGTTAACCGGGTGGAGCAAAACAATGACCAGCCACCTCCACCGGCACCTTTAGGCCGGAATGTTTATGAAGACCCACACTTGTGCATGGTTGTCTTTGTCACAGAGCCAATGGACAGGCAAAGCGTGCATCGCCGTTCCATGGAAGTGAACGCCGTGATGCCGGCAGTTCCAAAATACATGCTGTGGTCAGATCAGGAAATCACCTGGTCGTTCAAGGATCACCCCAAAGTCATGCCGAATCCGGGTGGATACGCTCTCGTTGTGGACCCAATCATGAAGGGGCCGGAAACTCGAGTAAAATTCAGCAAGGTGCTGATAGACAACGGTAGCAGCATAAACATCATGTACAAGCACACCATGCGTACGCTCGGCATAACAGAAAACATGTTGCAGCCAACTCACACAACTTTCCATGGGATTGTTCCCGGTTTGTCTTGTGCCCCGATAGGAAAAATTCGGGTGGATGTGTCGTTTGGAGGACGCGACAATTGTCGTGTGGAAAACCTTGAGTTTGAGGTGGTGGACCTAGATAGTCCCTACCATGCCTTGTTGGGGAGACCGGCCTTGGCAGCGTTCATGGCATCGACCCACACGGCTTATCTCAAGATGAAGATGCCGGCACCTCGTGGACCACTAACTGTGGTGGGAAACTACAAAGTCTCAATGGAAACAGCGTCTGCCGGATCAAACCTAGCGGAATCGCTGGTGATCGCGGAGGAGAAAAAGAGAATGCAAACTGCTGTTGCGCTGGCTCAGTCCTCAAAGTTGAGCTTAGCGGCAATGAGTGGAAGCTTGGACTCACCGGCATTCAAGCCGACAAATGAGACAAAGAACATTGTGCTGGATCCGGCTTACCCAGAGCGCACCGTCCGTATCGGTGCCGGCCTCAGCCAAGCATAGGAAAGCGCGCTCGTCAGCTTCCTCCGTGAGAATCGGAACATCTTTGCCTGGTCTACTGATGATTTGGTGGGGGTTCCGAGGGAGCTGGCTGAGCACTCTCTAAACGTCCGGAAGGATGCTAAGCCGGTGCGGCAACCTTTGCGCCGGTTCGCTGAAGATAGGAGGAAAATCATTGGAGAAGAAGTAACAAAGCTGCTGGTAGCCGGTTTCATCGTGGAGGTCACGCACACAGAGTGGCTGGCCAATCCGGTGTTGGTTGAGAAGAAAAAAGATGAGAACCTGGAGGCACAACTTGCCAAGGTGTGGCGCATGTGCATCGACTACACCAACCTCAACAAAGCTTGCCCAAGAGATCCTTTCCCTTTGCCCCGAATCGATCAAGTGATTGATTCTACTGCTGGGTGTGAGTTGTTGTCGTTTCTGGATGCCTATTCCGGCTTCCACCAGATCCCTCTGAAAAAAGAAGATCAAATAAAAACTGCGTTCATTACCCCGCACGGGGCTTATTGCTATGTTACTATGCCTTTTGGTTTGCGCAACGCTGGTGCAACGTACCAGCGCTGTATGCAAAAATGCTTGTTTGATCAAATCGGAAAGAATGTGCAAGTCTATGTGGATGATATTGTGATAAAAACTAAAGTAAAAGATACCTTAATCGATGACATCCGGCAAACATTTGATAACCTAAGGCGGTTCCGGATGAAACTCAATCCGGCAAAATGCACCTTTGGTGTCCCTGCCGGCAAGCTGCTTGGTTTCCTTGTGTCAAGCCGGGGCATTGAGGTCAATCCGGTAAAAATCCGGGCAATAGAAAGAATGACTATCCCACGAGAACTGAAAGATGTGCAAAAGTTTACCGGAAGCTTGGCATCGCTAAGCCGGTTCATAAGCAGGCTAGGAGAAAAGGCCTTGCCGCTTTATGCTTTGATGAGAAAATCGGATACTTTCGTCTGGACCACGCAGGCAGACGCAGCGTTTAAAGAATTGAAAAACATGCTCGTAACGGCCCCAATTTTGGCCTCGCCCTTGGAAAGAGAACCTATGTTGCTTTATATAGCGGCAACGAACCGGGTGGTTAGTGTTGTGGTTGTGGTGGAAAGAGAAGAGGAAGGAAAAACCGTCCAGAGGCCGGTATACTACCTGAGCGAGGTGCTCTCCTCATCAAAGCAAAACTACCCACACTTCCAAAAAATGACCTATGGCGTGTTCATGGCCGCCACGAAACTCAAGCATTACTTTGAGGAGCACCCCATGAAGGTGGTGAGCGAGGCACCCATCTCCGATATCATGGGCAACAAGGATGCCAGCGGCAGGATTGCAAAATGGGCAATTCAGTTATCACCGTACGTGCCGGTATATGAAAGAAGAGATGCCATAAAATCGCAAGCTTTAGCTGATTTCTTGGTCGATTGGGCGGAGATACAGTACAAGCCGCCAGAACACAAGATAGAGTACTGGAAGATGCATTTTGACGGATCCAAGCTCAAGGAGGGCCTAGGTGCCGGTGTGGTACTCACCTCACCAAAGGGAGATCACCTCCGGTATGTTTTACAAGTGCACTTCAGGGCATCAAACAATGTCGCTGAATACGAGGCTCTGATACATGGGCTCAAGGTTGCAAAAGAAATAGGGGCACTCAGGATCATTTGCTATGGTGATTCAGATCTCGTGGTGCAACAGTGTTCCGGAGATTGGGACGCAAAAGATGCCAACATGGCCTCATACCGGTTCCATGTGCAAAAGATTGCCGGCTTCTTCGAAGGATGTGAGTTCCACCATGTGCCACGTGCAGAAAACGAGGCCGCGGATACTTTATCCAAGCTAGGCTCATCCAGGCAAGAAATTCCTCCCGGGATAGCTCTGGCGCACTTGCGAGTTCCATCAATCAAGCCAAGTCCGGAGTCGGAATCAATTTTTGTACCGGAATCACATGTGGTGCCAATGGAGGTTGACGAAGGAAACCCGGGGACTGCTCCGGCAAGCTCGGGGACTGCACCGGTAAACTCGGGGACTGCGACGCCCTTGCCGGAAGAGGCAATGCTTGTGGACAGCATGGACATAGACATGCCGGTCTTTGTGGTTAGAGAGACACCATCTTGGGTTGAACCTATTAAGGAATTCCTGATCAACGGCACCTTGCCGGTTGACGAAAATGAATCAAGAAGGATACAGAGAAGGTCCAAAGCTTACACCATCATCAATGGCGAGGTGTACAAGAGAAGTGTTACCGGTGTCCTCCAAAGATGTGTGGAGCCGGAAGAAGGAAAAGAAATGCTTGAGGAAATTCATCGAGGAGAATGCGGGCACCACGCTTCTTCAAGGGCGTTGGTAGCAAAAGTGTTCCGGCATGGGTTCTACTGGCCCACAGCCTTGGACAATGCTGAGGATTTGGTAAGGAAATGCAATGGCTGCCAGAGGTACGCTAAGCAAAACCATACCCCAGCATCCGGCTTGAAAACCATACCGCTAACTTGGCCTTTCGCTGTTTGGTGCCTGGACATGGTTGGACCGTTCAAAACCGCAAGGGGAAACATGACCCACATTTTGGTAATGGTGGATAAGTTCACCAAGTGGCTGGAAGTGAAGCCTATCGCAAAATGTGATGGCCACACAGCAGTGAAATTCCTGAAAGATGTAATCCTGCGGTATGGATACCCGCACAGTATCATAACTGACAATGGCACAAACTTTGCCCAAGGAGAGTTCAAGCGGTTCTGTGAAAGTAAAAACATCCGGCTGGATTTATGCTCAGTAGCGCACCCACAAGGCAATGGTCAAGTTGAGAGAACCAATGCTTTGGTACTTTCCGGTATCAAGCCAAGACTCATTGATGCAATGGAAAAATCGCCGGGATGTTGGATCGATGAGCTACCGTCGGTGCTCTGGAGTCTAAGAACAACTCCGAACCGGTCTACCGGATACACACCATTCTTCATGGTTTATGGAGCGGAAGCGGTCATACCAACCGACATTCTCCATGACTCACCAAGGGTGCAGCTCTATACCGAAGAAGAGGTAAAAGAGGCCAGAGAAAATGATGTGGACTTGCTAGAAGAAGCAAGAGAGCTAGCTTTGGCAAGAACAGCCATTTACCAGCAAAACCTCCGACGCTATCATAGCCGGAAGGTAAACCCGAGGGTATTCCGAGAAGGAGACCTGGTTTTACGCCTAGTGCAGCGCACTGAAGGCAGACACAAACTTGTCCCCTCCATGGGAAGGACCTTTCATTGTGAGCAAGGCTCTCCACAATGATGCATATTACCTAATCGATGCACAGGAATGGAAGAAGGGAAAGGCGGACAGATCCGGAGACGAGACCAAACGCCCATGGAACGTAGCCTTGTTGCGTCCTTTCTACTCTTGAAGTTGTGCTGTAAGAAGTTCCTTTTTGTACCTTACATGCTATGAATAAAAGATGTCGGAACCTCAAATGAATCTCGGGGACTTGTCTTGTTTAAATTGCATGGAACATGTCTATTTTTTCCGTTACCGGTTGCTTATTGAACGTTTTTTCTTTCCGGATTAGTAGTGTGCTAAACCCTACCGGAGTCTTCGACTCTGCTGCTGTCCATAACTTGGCTTCATGGCAAGCAAGATAAACCGGTAGGGGATAAGCACACGAACTGTGGAGAGGAAAACCGGAAAAGAACAATCCGGAAAAATTTAACTAACCCCGGTCATACCGGTTTTTTGCAAAATTTCGAATTATTTCTAAGTTCAAGAAAATGCTTGTTTGGTGAAAGAACCTTGTGCTCATATGCCAAAGAACGCCCAGAGAAGGCAGGCAGAGTCAAGGCAAAAGAACCAAGTGTGCATCGAATTGGATGCAGAAACAATTTGGAAATCTTTGCAAGTGCAGGATAAAAGCAGAACCAAAAGCAGAAACACTAAGGCAAACCTAAGATAATTAGATACCGGTATAACTTACCGGCACAAAAGTTGTACGTCAAACACAAGCAGACTTAAGGTTTTACATCATAAGCCCCGGCATACCGGGGCAGAATTTAACAAAAGATTGTTTTAAGCCACACAGGGCCAGGGGCATGACAGGTAAATCTCCAAGTCGAGAATCAGGCAGCAGGAGCTTCAGGGGGAGCGTCGCCAGCACCAGCATCATCCAGAGGCTCCTCCTCGGCTTCATCTCCCTCCTCGTCAAGATAATCTTGGACGCCATGAGGAGGAGGGATGAAGGTGCGCATTTCGGCGTACTCCGCGATCCGGTACGCGCGATCCTGCCGTTTGGCGGCAAGGATCGGGTCCAGATCGGTTTCCGCGCCTTCGCGCACGCCGATGAGGGCATCCAGGTCGAGCTCCGGGTACCAAGAGCAGGCGACGCGGAGGACAGAGTCTGCTCCAGCGCGGGCAGCAGAGCACTGCCATTCGCGGATCCTCCTGCCGGCGCCCTTGAGGCGATCGCTGATCAAGGAGAAAGTGTCCGGCACCACCTCGCCAGGCCAGAGAGTCCTGTAGAGCTGGGAAGCTACATCAGGAATATCAGACAAGTTGCGGTCAATGGCGCGCATATGAGACACCCGCGCGTTAAGCGCGACCAGATGGTCGTTGGGCGTCCATGGCACGGCGAGACTCGCTTGGCTCTGGCTAGGGCGGCGCGCGTTGACCTTCTTGACAGCATAAGTCTGGGAGTCCGGGAAGAGGCCTGTGCAAAGAAGAAAAAGGGCTAAGGAAAAGAATCCGGAAAGAAAAGAATCCGGAAGAAAAAGAGACCGGAAGAAAAGATAGCGAAAAGAAAATGAGGCCGGAGGAAAAATGGTTTGTATGCATTAATCAGAGAGCTTACGATGGGCAAGGTTGTCGGTTTGGAGGATCAGCTGATTGCATTCCTTGCGCTCCTCCTCCAACCGCGCGACCTTCTCCTCGGCAGCCTTCCGGGCCTTGGCCAGCTCCTCCAGCTCAGCTTGCAGCACCACGGTGGCGTTGCTAGCATTCTCCAGGGCCTCGTTCATCTTAGCCGCTGCGTCAGCTTCAGCGGCCTCGAGAGCTTTGGCATGGTCAAGACCCAGCTGGACAAGCTGGGACTTGAGCTCCTGGTAGCTGGTCTTCTGGGCGCCCAGCTCCTCCTGATGCTGCTTGATCAGCTGCTCCTTCTCCCCTGTGAGCCGGAAAGGAAGGTGTAAACAACAAGGTGTTGGTAAAATTCAAAGTAAAGACAAGTTAGCAGAAGGAAAAAAAGAAAGTCGTACGTTGGGCGTTGGCGAGCTGCTCCTTGAGGGCATCAATGGAAGCTTCCGGGAGCACTGTCAAGAAGAAATTACAAGTGTCAGAAAGAAAAAAGGTTCCGGTAAGAAAGATGCCGGCAGAACAAAAGTATACCTTGGCACTTGTCGTGTGCCTCCACAAGCTCCCGATGCTCCCACAAGAGCTCCTCAAAGAGGGTCTTCCGAGCGTCAGCCGTGAGCTGTTCAAAGCAAAAAAGATCAGTAAAGTTTCGCGCTAAGAACAGAGTTCTTAACCCGAAGCTCGGGGACTGGCAGTGCCGGTTTCGCGCGTTCTAAGGTAAAGTTTCGCGCTAAGAACAGAGTTCTTAACCCGAAGCTCGGGGACTGGCAGTGCCGGTTTCGCGCGTTCTAAGGTAAAGTTTCGCGCTAAGAACAGAGTTCTTAACCCGAAGCTCGGGGACTGGCAGTGCCGGTTTTGCGCTAAGTTCTTAAAGTTTAAGTTTTGTCCTAAAAGCTACGCTTTCACCACAAAACTCGGGGACTGGCAGTGCCGGTTTCGCGCGTTCTAAGGTAAAGTTTCGCGCTAAGAACAGAGTTCTTAACCCGAAGCTCGGGGACTGGCAGTGCCGGTTTTGCGCTAAGTTCTTAAAGTTTAAGTTTTGTCCTAAAAGCTACGCTTTCACCACAAAACTCGGGGACTGGGAAGATAGACAAGAGAGAAACCGGCATGAAAGTAAAAGATAAAAGACTCCGGAAGAAAGGAAACCGGCAATCAAGAAAAATTGATAAAACGTACCATAAGATTGTTCGTGGCATCATACCACGAACTGTCCAGCTCCTTCACGGCGCAGCGGAGCCGTGTGAAGTGCTCCTCGGAAGAGCGGTTCCCAATGGGATCAGGTGCCGGCTGCCTGTCCTTGCCCAGGCCGCGGGTCGCCGGAGTGATATCCGCGGCGTTCCACTTCTGGGCGTAGGGCATGAGATGCCCCAGATCCTGGCCTTGGCGCTTGAAGTTAGTTATGCGGCCAAGAAGACCGGTGGCCTTAGTGACAGTGTTCTGGGCGGCCTTGGAGACGTGCAGCACCAGGGGCTGCTGGCCCGCAGAAGAGGTGCCGGGAGCCGTCGCCTTTCCCTTGGTAGGCTTGGAGGTCTTGGGCGGCGGCGCGGCAAAAGCAGCCCCGGAAGGCTGGGCGCCGGGAGCACTTGGCGGCGGCATGAGGATGGTCCGTGGAGAAGGGGGAGCGGTAGACGCACCACCCGAGTTGGAGCTTCCCGGCGCGGAGGATTCCGGCGCGGGACTTGTCTTTTTCTCAAGGACAGGAGGAGCTGGAGGCTCCGCCTGCCCGGCAGCTTTTTCTTCTCCGGCACCGATGTTGCTGGTGCCGGTGTCTTGGTTCTCGAGGAAGAAGGAAGGATCCTCCTCCGTGCGGTGATCAGAAGATGTAGGGGCCGCACGCCCCGAACTTGTTGTGCCCCCCGAGAGGGAGGCAGAGATGTTACCGGCACCAGGTGGTGCCGGGCTTGAGTGAGGAGGGGTTGAGGTCCTTGCGGAACCTTCAGAGCCCGAGGGTCTTGAGCCGAGCTTGAGCGCAGGGCTGAAAGAGAAAAAAGAGAGATGGTTGGAAGAAAGCAACCGGAAAAAGAACTTAGCAAAAAGAGATGAGTCAGGGAATGAAAAATTTACCCGGAAGCGGTTGGCATCTGCTTGCGCGCGTAGCGGCGCACGCCAACTTTCTTCTCCCCCAGCTCTTCAGTCCGGAAGCGCTTGGAGGGAGGGGCCTGGCTGGAGCCATCGTCAGATGGCGACCGCTTGTTCTTCTGGCCCTGGGCCATGAGCTTGTCCACGAACTCCGTGCCGGCCTCGGCGCGCAGGGGCGGCACGTGCTCATGGATCTGTAAATTGGATGAGGCTAAGAAGGAGTTCGAAGAAAAATGATAACGGAAGAATAAAAGAAACCGGAAAAGAAAATACCTCAAGCATTTCCAGGTCGTCGGCGGACCCGGTTGGCTTTGGCGGAGACCGGCCCAGGCGAGATGCCGGGGTCTTGCCCATCTTCAGATCCTTCCAAAAAATGAGGGATCTGGGTCGAAGGAGTCGAGGGCGCGCTTCCGGCAAGCTCCTCGCCGCTCGGCTTCAATGAGGGGGAAGCGGTCCTTGGCCTGAAACATGAAAAAGAAAATAAGCAAAAGCAAAAGGTTACCGGCAAGGAACAACCTCAATCGCATAGTCCCTTACTTCTTGGGTCGGAGGGTTAGTAGTGCTGAAGGGAAGGAGGCCCCATTTCCAGTTAAAACGCATAGCAGTTTGGCAAATCTGCTTGGCCTTGAGAACAACGTCCTTCTTGCTAAGAGGCAGGCCTGTGATCTTGGTAGGATCGCCAGGGCCGTACATCTCGCTCATCCTATGGGCGCGGCGCTTCAGAGGAAGTACCCGGCGCGATATGAAGGTGCGGATGATATCATCAGAGCAGATGCCGGTGTCCTTCATCTTCTGCTTCATGAAGCGTATAATCCGGTTGGTCTCGTTGTGAGACTCCTTCGGATTGTAGCTCCAGTTGGTTTTCGCGGGCGGCGCCGGATCAAAAGGAGGCAGGCAGATGAGATCTGCGGGGCCGTTGTTCTTCACATAGAAAAACGTCCCTTGCCATAACCGGCAAGACTCCAGGCCGGAGAACTCAAAAAAGGGGCTCCCTTGACGTTTGCTGATGATGCAAGACCCGCATTGAACGGGGGGCTTGGGTGCAGGAATATCTTTGCCCTGAACGGAATTAATCCGAAGAGCGAAGAAGCGGGCAAACGTCTCGCGAGTGGGACGTATGCCGATGTAGGCCTCCATGAAAGTGGTGTAGCAAGAAAGGTAAAAGATGGAGTTGCCTGGAAGATGGTGAGGTTGGAGTTTGTAGAAATCTAGAAGATCAAGGAAAAAGGAAGAAGGAGGAAGGCCAAAGCCACGCTCAAAGTGAGCAAGAAAAACAACACGTTCGTCGGGCTCGGGGTCCGGAATTAGTTCATCATCGGGAATCCGGCAAGTGACTCCTTCCGGAATCCTACGGGACCGGTACAACCAATCTATCTCGTACTTAGTAACATTGGAGCCCATCCAAGCTCCGCGTGTGACTGGGGAAGGCTCCTCGCCGGAAGATTGGCTAGAGCTGCTTGAAGCTTCGCCAGAGCTACTCGTCCCAAGGTGGCTGCCGGATGCTTGGCTAGAGCTACCGGATTCTAGGCGACTACCGGCATCCTGGAAGCTACCGGCCTCTTGAGAACTACCGGCATCTTGATGACTACCGGCCTCTTGCTGGCTACCGGAGCCCTGCGGGTTGCCGGAATCTGTCCTCATCGAATCTGAGGGTGTAGATTCGCCGGAAGATTGTTTGCTATGGTTAGCGGAAGAAGAAGAGGAAGATGCGGAGGAAGATTCCTCGTCAGACATCAGATGGGAGGCAAAAGAAACAGAAATCCCACACTTGACCCCCACGCGAAGATCTACGAGTAAGAGAAAAACCAAAGAAAAAGGAAGAAATAAGAACACCGTAGACCCCAGATCTGGAAAGCAAGCAAATGGCAAACAAAGCAAGATTCGAACTGACCTGGAGTGTCGCAGTTGATGAGGAAGACCTTCTCCGGCGAAAGAACAGGCCCGCGGTCGCCGGTGAGCTCTGCCGACGGCGAGGCGGTGAGGGTCAAGAAGAAGCACGAATGCAGCGCGCGAGAAGAAGGCGCTGCAGAAGCTCTCCACACGACGAGGTCCGGCGGAGGCGCGGCGTAAGTTCACCGGGCGGCGGGACTCAGGCGAGCAGCGGCAGACGAAGTGCGGTGAAGGAGCGCAGGAGCGAAGAACACTATGCGCGAAGGTAGGAGAATGCGAAGAAGAGGAAGAAGAAGGGGCAGTTGAGCTTATAAAGGAGAGAGAAGGTGGGCCGAAAACCGCTGGGCCTGCGCGGTTTGCCTCGCGGCCCGCGACGGTTCGCGTCGCTGATCGCCACGTGTCACAGAGATACACGCGGAAAAGAGAAGGCCACACCGAGGCGCACACAGGATGCGAAGCGGTGAGTGGGATCCGCAGCGGTGCATTAAATGCGCGCGCAAGTGTCAATACGAAGTGACAACTGACACTGGCGCGACAGTCACAGTGCGCATGTCTCTGACAGGCACAGAACCCGAAATATTCTCGACCTCGTCGAGGAGAGACTTAATGACTAAGATACCGGAGAGTAAGATGCCGGAGAATGACTTGAGAACAGAGAAAGTGTGAGTCCGAGCAAAGATGCCGGATTTGAACCAAAGGCTAAGAAAGTTAAACCGGTATCCAAGATACAAAAACCTGGCATGGTCTGTTGGATAGAATCCGCCAGACTATACCAGCTTCGGGGACTAATGTTGGGGGGATGACCCCCGGTATGCCAAAGATGTGCCATACCGGATGGTCTCACCCTTCGAGATACCGGTTTAATGTTCATGCCGGTATAAGAGAATAGAGTTTGGCTAAGTGAAGCTAAGCCGGTATCCCCAAGAGGGGTATACCGGAACCAGGAAGGAAAGATACCGGAACGCCGGAAGGGAGAACATGCCGGCTGACTGGTCAAAGATTCCGTCAGGAGCTAAAAGACAAAGATGAGCTAAGCAAAGTGGCTTTAAACAAAGACTAGAAGACAAGGAGGAGGATGACGGTCAAAGAAGCCGGGGGCGTCATCCTCCATGTTTAAAGAAGACCCCGGCGTCATCTATGATTAAAGTAGCTTTATAAAGTATCTTTGTAAAGTAGTTTGTCTAGTCAAAGATCCCATTAGGGTTTCTTGTTCTGTAAGCCACCCTCTCCCCTATATAAGGAGAGGGGGCAGCTTCTTTTACATGCGCGATCCACTGAAGAGAGAACAACCTGTAACCTGTCTTGAGATCAATGAACATGGCGATCTAGAGCGAGTTCGTCCTTGTGTCTTTCTTCTTCTACCTCTGGCCTTGGCCAAGTTCTTGAGGAAAGCATCCGGAAGTTCGTCCATCTAGTCGCAAACCCTCCCCCGAATCCTCTAGCGTCCATTCGGCCCCAAGATAAGCCATCCTATGGCATCTGCTCGTTCACCACGACGACACTAACCCCTAATTAACTCTGTCTTATGAAGTCAAGCATGAAGATAGGTATGTGGTTTTTTGGTTTCAAACATGGAAATTTCAAAAACCCTCTCAAGATCGAGCTTCATTTTGGAGTGACTACGAAGGATACATGCTTACTTTTTCATATTCATGTTTTAAACTTGTTTAAATCATGGTCAAACCTAGGATTTGACAAAGATTCAAATGGGCATAATTAAAAAAAACAAAAAATGAAAAACCAAGGCACATAGTCTTCTTATGTTATATTGTAAGCATTCAATTAAGTTGATAAACAAGGTCTCTAGACATATATTCAAACCAGAGAAATCATGTACCTACCCCCTAACCTAAACTCTGTCTCATGAAGTCAAGCATGATGATATGTGGTTTTTTGGTTTCAAACATGGAAATTTCAAAAACCCTCCCAAGAGCTTCATTTTGAAGTGATTAATTATGAAGCATACATGCATGCTTACTTTTTCATATTCATGTTTTAAACTTATTCAAATCTTGGTGAAACCAAGGATTTGACCAAGATTCAAATCCGTATAAAAATTAAAAAACAAAATAAAAAAACAAGGTCTTCTTATGTTATATAGTAAGCATTCAATTAAGTTGATAAATAAGGTCTAGACATATATTCAAACCAGAAAAATCATGTATCTACCCCTAACCCTAAACTTTGTCTTATGAAGTCAAGCATGAAGAGAAGTGGTTTTTGGTTTCAAGCATGGAAATTTCAAAAACCTCCCCAAACTTCATTTTAGAGTGACTAAGAAGGATACAAGCTTCCCTTTTCATTTTCATGTTTTAAACTTGTTTAAATTATCTTGGTCAAATCTAGGATTTGACAAGATTCAAATGGGCAAACATATGATAAGTGATGCAAATATCATATTACAAGGTTTCAGAAAATTGAGCGGGGGCAGCTGCCCCCTTGGCTATAGTCTGGATCCGCCCATGCTATAGTTTGAGGCCATTTGGATGACGTCGAAAAAAATCTTTGATTAGAAATGGGGTTGTTCGAACCCCGTAGTTGGATTTTTTTGAACCTTGATCTGTAGTACTGGGCAAAACCCTAGTTTAACCTAGTATATTTAATTATAGATTCGTAGGTCGAATTTTCTGTAGTACCTTTTTATTATTACTATGCAGCACATATGTGTTTGCCCGTCGAGTGAAACTCGGAGGAAGAGGGATCACTCGGAAGGAGAGAAGAAAGGAGGGAGAGCATTATGGTGTCTCCCCTTTTTCGGGTGATGATGTTGACTTTTGTGCAGGGTTTGTCAGTGAGCAGGAGGTGCGAGCGAGCGAGCGAGCGAGCGAGTCGAGCGAGGCCGAGAATGAGAGAGATTTGTTTTTTTTGAGAGGGACGACCGAAGGATCCAGAAGGACCCACAGACTTCCAATACGCATCCTGATGCGTCTTCTCTTGACAAAGAAAATGGCTGGGAGTTTGCGTACCTATTGCACGTGACTTGTGCTCACTGAAGTGTGGGACCTCACGCATGGGCACCACACATAAGTGACAGACCTGTTGGTGTAAAAACTCGGTTGATTATTATAGTGCATTAGAACAAAGTTTCCTATGGATTCAAGGGTAGGAAATCCAAGTTAACTCATTTACATGACATTATTTTTTCCATGAAGCAAAGTTAACACATCTATCAATTGGTACATTTTGGAGTGACTAAGAAGGATCCATGCTTACCTTTTCGTTTTCACGTGTTAAACTTGTTTAAATCTTGGTCAAACCTAGGATTTGACAGAGATTCAAATGGGCGGAAAATTAAAAAAAAACAGAAAAATGAAAAACCAAAGCACATACGTAGTTTTCTTATGTCATATAGTAAGCATTCAAGTTGATAAACAAGGTCTAGACATATTCAAAACATACAAATCATGTATGTACCCCTAACCCTAAACTATGTCTTATGAAGTCAAGCATGAAGAGAAGTGGTTTTGGGTTTCAAACATGGAAATTTCAAAAACCTCCCAAAAACTTCATTTAGAGTGACTAAGAAGGATAAATGCTTCCCTTTTCATTTTCATGTTTTAAACTTGTTTAAATCTTGGTAAAACCTAGGATCTGACCAAGATTCAAATGGGCATCAAAAATAGAAAAAATCAGAAAAATGAAAAACCAAAGCACATAGTCTTCTTATGTCATATAGTAAGCATTAAAGTTGATAAACAAGGTCTAGACGTATTCAAACCAGACAAATCATGTATCTACCCCTAACCCTAAACTCTGTCTTATGAAGTCAAGCATGAAGAGAAGTTGTTTTGGGTTTCAAACATGGAAATTTCAAAAACCCTCTCAAAGAGCTTCATTTTGGAGTGACTAAGAAGGATCCATAGGAAACTATGTACTAATACAGTATAATGATCACCCGAGTTATTAGAGCAACAAGTTTGTCACTTACGTGTGGTTCCCATGCGTGAGGTCCCACACTTCAGTGAGCACAAGTCACGTAGTCTTCTTATGTCATATAGTAAGCATTCAATTAAGTTGATAAACAAGGTCTAGACATATCAAACCAGAAAAATCATGTATCTACCCCTTATATATCCCTAAATTAACCCTGACTTATGAAGTCAAGCATGAAGAGAAGAAGTGGTTTTTGGTTTCAAACATGGAAATTTCAAAAACCCTCCCAAGAGCTTCATTTTGGAGTGACTAGTTAAGACGCATACATGCTTACTTTTTCATATTCATGTTTTAAACTTGTTCAAATCTTGGTCAACAAACCTACGATTTGACGAAGATTCAAATGGGTATAAAAAAATTAAAAGCAAGGTCTGCCCATGTCATATATTAAGCATTCAATTAAATTGATAAACAAGGTCTAGACATATTCAAACTAGTAGGAAAATCATGTATCTACCCCCTAACCCTAAACTATGTCTTAGGAAGTCAAGCATGCATGAAGAAAAGTGGTTTTTGGTTTTCAAGCATGGAAATTTCAAAAACCCTCCCAAGAGCTACATATTGGAGTGACTAAGAAGGATAGATGCTTAATTTTTCATATTCATGTTTTAAACTTGATTAAATCATGGTCAAACCTAGAATTTGACCAAGATTCAAATGGGCATAAAAATTCAAAAAAAATGAAAAACCAATGCACATAGTCATCTTATGTCTCATCTAGTAAGCATTCAATTAAGTTGATAAACAATGTCTAGACATATTCAAACCAGAAAATTCATGTATCAAGCTAACCCTAACCCCAAACTCTGTCTTATGAAGTCAAGCATGAAGAGAAGTACGTGGTTATTTGGTTTCAAACATGGAAATTTCAAAAACCCTCTCAAGAGCTTCATTTTGGAGTGACTATGAATGATACATGCTTAATTTTTCATATATATTCATGTTTTAAACTTGTTTAAATCATGGTCAAACCTAGGATTTGGCCAAGATTCAAATGGACAAAATTTTAAAAAAAATCAAGGCACATAGTCTTCTTAAGTCATATAGTAAGCATTCAATTAAGTTGATAAACAAGGTCTAGACATATTCAAACGAGAGAAATCATGTATCTACCCCCTAACACTAAACTCTGTCTCATGAAGTCAAGCGCATGCATGAAGATATGTGGTTTTTGGTTTCAAACATGGAAATTTCAAAAACCCTCCCAAGAGCTTCATTTCGAAGTGATTAATTAAGAAGCATACATGCATGCTTACTTTTTCATATTCATGTTTTAAACTTATTCAAATCTTGGTGAAACCTAGGATTTGACCAAGATTCAAATGGGTATAAAAATTAAAAAAAAACAAAAAAGGTCTTCTTATATATGTTATATAGTAGGCATTCAATTAAGTTGATAAACAAGGTCTAGACATATTCAAACAAGAAAAATCAAGCATGTATCTACCCCTAACCCTAATATAAACTATGTTTCATGAAGTAAGCATGAAGATTTGTGGTTTTTGGTTTCGAACATGGAAATTCAAAAACCCTCCCAAGAGCTTCATTTTTGAAGTGACTAAGAAGCATACATGCTTACTTTTTCATATTCATGTTTTTAACTTATTCAAATCTTGGTGGAACCAAGGATTTGACCAAGATTCAAATGGGTATAAAAGTTCAAAAAAAAGGTCTTCTTATATGTTATATAGTAAGCATTCAATTAATTTGATAAACAAGGTCTACACATATTCAAACCAGGAAAATCATGTATCTACCCCCTAACCCTAAACTCTGTCTTATGAAGAAGTCAAGCATGCATGAAGAGAAGTGGTTTTTGGTTTCAAGCATGGAAATTTCAAAAACCCTCCCAAGAGCTACATATTGGAGTGACTAAGAAGGATAGATGCTTAATTTTTCATATTCATGTTTTAAACTTGTTTAAATCATGGTCAAACCTAGGATTTGACCAAGATTCAAATGGGCATAAAAATTCAAAAAAACAATAAAATGAAAAACCAATGCACATAGTCATCTTATGTCATCTAGTAAGCATTCAATTAAGTTGATAAACAAGGTCTAGACATATTCAAACCAGAAAATTCATGTATCAAGCTACCCCTATCCCCAAACTCTCTCTTATGAAGTCAAGCATGAAGAGAAGTACGCGGTTTTTTGGTTTCAAACATGGAAATTTCAAAAACCCTCTCAAGAGCTTCATTTTGGAGTGACTATGAAGGATACATGCTTAATTTTTCATATTCATGTTTTAAACTTGTTTAAATCATGGTCAAACCTAGGATTTGACCAAGATTCAAATGGGCAAAAATTTTAAAAAATGAAAAATCAAGGCACATAGTCTTCTTATTTTTGGTTTCAAACATGGAAATTTCAAAAACCCTCCCAAAGAGCTTCATTTTGGAGTGACTAAGAAGGATCCATAGGAAACTATGTACTAATACAGTATAATGATCACCCGAGTTATTAGAGCAACAAGTCTGTCACTTACGTGTGGTTCCCATGCGTGAGGTCCCACACTTCAGTGAGCACAAGTCACGTACGCTAGGTAAGCAAACTCCTAGCCATCTTCTTTGTCAAGAGAGAGGCATCAACACTCTCTCTCTCTCTCTCTCTCTCTCTCCAATTATCCACCTCCGTTGGCTGCCGGTTTTGGCAGGTCGTTTCTAGCTCAGCTCGTAGGCCATGGTGTGCAGGCTCTGTAGCCATGGCGATTTGGTCGCGCCAAGTGGTTCGTCCCCGGCTCCGACGAGGATCAATCCGGACGGTGCCTATTAAGGACCCGATCGCATTTCTTGCTTTCAGCATGGGGTCTACCATGTAAATCTTAGGGATTTAGACGTAATTTCCTGTTTATTTTGTGTCCTGCTGTAAACTGCGCTCTGATGCGTATTGGAAATCTGGGTCCTTCAGGATCGTTCGGTTGTCCCTCTAAAAAAACATCTCTCTCATTCTCGGCCTTTCTCGCTCGCTCGCACCCCCCTGCGCACTGACAACCCTGCACAACAGTCAACATCACCAGAAAAAGGATAGACACCATAAATAAGTGGGGCCCCGTGACTGCTCTCCCTTCGTCTCCTCCCGTGTGATCCCTCTTCCTCCGACTCCCGACCTTGCGGAAAAGAAAAATGAAATGAAAGAGTTTCACTGGACGGGCAAACACATGTGCTGCCTAGTAATAATAATAATAACGTAAAAAAATCGACCTACGAATCTATTATTAAATAAGCTAAACTAGGGTTTTGCCCAGTACTACGGATCAATTTCTGAAAATCCAACTACGGGGTTCGATTTTGGCCTGCTAATATAAAATTATATAATCCGAACTAGTATTCCTCTAAAAAATCATTTTGGTATGCATCGTTTGGTACTTTTCATAGCTAGAGTGCTTAATCCCTCCGTTAGCAAACAGTCTTCGTATGTCATATAGTAAGCATTCAAGTTGAAAAACAAGCTCTAGACATATTCAAACCAGAAAAATCATGTATCTACCCCCTATATATCCCTAAACCCTGACTTATGAATTCAAGCATGAAGAGAAGTGGTTTTTGGTTTCAATCATGGAAATTTCAAAAACCCTCGCAAGATCGAGCTTCATTTTGGAGTGACTACGAAGGATACATGCTTAATTTTTCATATTCATGTTTTAAATTGTTTAAATCATGGTCAAACCTAGGATTTGACCAAGATTCAAATGGGCATAAAAATTCAAAAAAAACAATAAAATGAAAAACCAATGCACATAGTCATCTTATATATGTCATCTAGTAAGCATTCAATTAAGTTGATAAACAAGGTCTAGACATATTCAAACCAGAAAAATCATGTATCAAGCTACCCCTATCCCCAAACTCTGTCTTATGAAGTTAAGCATGAAGAGAAGTACGTGGTTTTTTTGTTTCAAACATGGAAATTTCAAAAACCCTCTCGAGAGCTTCATTTCGAAGCGATTAATTAAGAAGCATACATGCATGCTTACCTTTTCATATTCATGTTTTAAACTTATTCAAATCTTGGTGAAACCTAGGATTTGACCAAGATTCAAATGGGTATAAAAATTAAAAAAAAGGTCTTCTTATGTTATATAGTAGGCATTCAATTAAGTTGATAAACAAGGTCTAGACATATTCAAACA
This sequence comes from Lolium multiflorum, assembly GCA_030979885.1. NCBI lineage: Eukaryota > Viridiplantae > Streptophyta > Magnoliopsida > Poales > Poaceae > Lolium > Lolium multiflorum. The sequence continues at coordinate 198,945,807 of CM061748.1, read as the reverse complement.
AGAAAAATCATGCATGTATCTACCCTTAACCCTAAACTCTGTTTCATGAAGTCAAGCATGCATGCATGAAGATATGTGGTTTTTAGTTTCGAACATGGAAATTCAAAAACCCTCCCAATAGCTTCATTTTGAAGTGACTAAGAAGCATACATGCTTACTTTCTCATATTCATGTTTTTAACTTATTCAAATCTTGGTGGAACCAAGGATTTGACCAAGATTCAAATGGGTATAAAAATTCAAAAAAAAAACAAGGTCTTCTTATGTTATATAGTAAGCATTCAATTATTTTGATAAACAAGGTCTACACATATTCAAACCAGAAAATTAGGTATCTACCCCTAACCCTAAACTCTGTCTTATGAAGTCAAGCATGCATGAAGAGAAGTGGTTTTTGGTTTCAAGCATGGAAATTTCAAAAACCCTCCCAAGAGCTTCATTTTGGAGTGACTAAGAAGCATACGTACGTGCTTACTTTTTCATATTCATGTTTTAAACTTGTTCAAATCTTGGTCAAACCTATGATTTGACCAAGATTCAAATGGGTATAAAAAATGAAAACCAAGGTCTTCTTATGTCATATAGTAAGCATTCAATTAAGTTGATAAATAAGGTCTAGACATATTCAAACCAGAAATATCATGTATCAAGCTACCCCTAACCCCTAATTAACTCTGTCTTATGAAGTCAAGCATGAAGATAGGTATGTGGTTTTTTGGTTTCAAACATGGAAATTTCAAAAACCCTCTCAAGATCGAGCTTCATTTTGGAGTGACTACGAAGGATACATGCTTACTTTTTCATATTCATGTTTTAAACTTGTTTAAATCATGGTCAAACCTAGGATTTGACAAAGATTCAAATGGGCATAATTTAAAAAAACAAAAAATGAAAAACCAAGGCACATAGTCTTCTTATGTTATATTGTAAGCATTCAATTAAGTTGATAAACAAGGTCTCTAGACATATTCAAACCAGAGAAATCATGTACCTACCCCCTAACCTAAACTCTGTCTCATGAAGTCAAGCATGATGATATGTTGTTTTTTGGTTTCAAACATGGAAATTTCAAAAACCCTCCCAAGAGCTTCATTTTGAAGTGATTAATTATGAAGCATACATGCATGCTTACTTTTTCATATTCATGTTTTAAACTTATTCAAATCTTGGTGAAACCAAGGATTTGACCAAGATTCAAATCCGTATAAAAATTAAAAAACAAAATAAAAAAAACAAGGTCTTCTTATGTTATATAGTAAGCATTCAATTAAGTTGATAAATAAGGTCTAGACATATATTCAAACCAGAAAAATCATGTATCTACCCCTAACCCTAAACTTTGTCTTATGAAGTCAAGCATGAAGAGAAGTGGTTTTTGGTTTCAAGCATGGAAATTTCAAAAACCTCCCCAAACTTCATTTTAGAGTGACTAAGAAGGATACAAGCTTCCCTTTTCATTTTCATGTTTTAAACTTGTTTAAATTATCTTGGTCAAATCTAGGATTTGACAAGATTCAAATGGGCAAACATATGATAAGTGATGCAAATATCATATTACAAGGTTTCAGAAAATTGAGCGGGGGCAGCTGCCCCCTTGGCTATAGTCTGGATCCGCCCATGCTATAGTTTGAGGCCATTTGGATGACGTCGAAAAAAATCTTTGATTAGAAATGGGGTTGTTCGAACCCCGTAGTTGGATTTTTTTGAACCTTGATCTGTAGTACTGGGCAAAACCCTAGTTTAACCTAGTATATTTAATTATAGATTCGTAGGTCGAATTTTCTGTAGTACCTTTTTATTATTACTATGCAGCACATATGTGTTTGCCCGTCGAGTGAAACTCGGAGGAAGAGGGATCACTCGGAAGGAGAGAAGAAAGGAGGGAGAGCATTATGGTGTCTCCCTTTTTTGATGATGTTGACTTTTGTGCAGGGTTTGTCAGTGAGCAAGAGGTGCGAGCGAGCGAGCGAGCGAGTCGAGCGAGGCCGAGAATGAGAGAGATTTGTTTTTTTAGAGGGACGAACGAAGGATCCAGAAGGACCCACAGACTTCCAATACGCATCCTGATGCGTCTTCTCTTGACAAAGAAAATGGCTGGGAGTTTGCGTACCTATTGCACGTGACTTGTGCTCACTGAAGTGTGGGACCTCACGCATGGGCACCACACGTAGGTGACAGACCTGTTGGTGTAAAAACTCGGTTGATTATTATAGTGCATTAGAACAAAGTTTCCTATGGATTCAAGGGTAGGAAATCCAAGTTAACTCATTTACATGACATTATTTTTTCCATGAAGCAAAGTTAACACATCTATCAATTGGTACATTTTGGAGTGACTAAGAAGGATCCATGCTTACCTTTTCGTTTTCACGTGTTAAACTTGTTTAAATCTTGGTCAAACCTAGGATTTGACAGAGATTCAAATGGGCGGAAAATTGAAAAAAAAACAGAAAAATGAAAAACCAAAGCACATACGTAGTTTTCTTATGTCATATAGTAAGCATTCAAGTTGATAAACAAGGTCTAGACATATTCAAAACATACAAATCATGTATGTACCCCTAACCCTAAACTATGTCTTATGAAGTCAAGCATGAAGAGAAGTGGTTTTGGGTTTCAAACATGGAAATTTCAAAAACCTCCCAAAAACTTCATTTAGAGTGACTAAGAAGGATAAATGCTTCCCTTTTCATTTTCATGTTTTAAACTTGTTTAAATCTTGGTAAAACCTAGGATCTGACCAAGATTCAAATGGGCATCAAAAATAGAAAAAATCAGAAAAATGAAAAACCAAAGCACATAGTCTTCTTATGTCATATAGTAAGCATTAAAGTTGATAAACAAGGTCTAGACGTATTCAAACCAGACAAATCATGTATCTACCCCTAACCCTAAACTCTGTCTTATGAAGTCAAGTATGAAGAGAAGTTGTTTTGGGTTTCAAACATGGAAATTTCAAAAACCCTCTCAAAGAGCTTCATTTTGGAGTGACTAAGAAGGATCCATAGGAAACTATGTACTAATACAGTATAATGATCACCCGAGTTATTAGAGCAACAAGTCTGTCACTTACGTACGTGTGGTTCCCATGCGTGAGGTCCCACACTTCAGTGAGCACAAGTCACGTAGTCTTCTTATGTCATATAGTAAGCATTCAATTAAGTTGATAAACAAGGTCTAGACATATCAAACCAGAAAAATCATGTATCTACCCCCTATATATCCCTAAATTAACCCTGACTTATGAAGTCAAGCATGAAGAGAAGAAGTGGTTTTTGGTTTCAAACATGGAAATTTCAAAAACCCTCCCAAGAGCTTCATTTTGGAGTGACTAGTTAAGACGCATACATGCTTACTTTTTCATATTCATGTTTTAAACTTGTTCAAATCTTGGTCAACAAACCTACGATTTGACGAAGATTCAAATGGGTATAAAAAAATTAAAACCAAGGTCTGCTCATGTCATATAGTAAGCATTCAATTAAATTGATAAACAAGGTCTAGACATATTCAAACTAGTAGGAAAATCATGTATCTACCCCTAACCCTAAACTATGTCTTATGAAGTCAAGCATGCATGAAGAAAAGTGGTTTTTGGTTTTCAAGCATGGAAATTTCAAAAACCCTCCCAAGAGCTACATATTGGAGTGACTAAGAAGGATAGATGCTTAATTTTTCATATTCATGTTTTAAACTTGATTAAATCATGGTCAAACCTAGAATTTGACCAAGATTCAAATGGGCATAAAAATTCAAAAAAAAATGAAAAACCAATGCTCATAGTCATCTTATGTCATCTAGTAAGCATTCAATTAAGTTGATAAACAATGTCTAGACATATTCAAACCAGAAAATTCATGTATCAAGCTAACCCTAACCCCAAACTCTGTCTTATGAAGTCAAGCATGAAGAGAAGTACGTGGTTATTTGGTTTCAAACATGGAAATTTCAAAAACCCTCTCAAGAGCTTCATTTTGGAGTGACTACGAATGATACATGCTTAATTTTTCATATATATTCATGTTTTAAACTTGTTTAAATCATGGTCAAACCTAGGATTTGGCCAATATTCAAATGGACAAAATTTAAAAAAAAATCAAGGCACATAGTCTTCTTATGTCATATAGTAAGCATTCAATTAAGTTGATAAACAAGGTACGGTCTAGACATATTCAAACGAGAGAAATCATGTATCTACCCCCTAACACTAAACTTTGTCTCATGAAGTCAAGCACATGCATGAAGATATGTGGTTTTTGGTTTCAAACATGGAAATTTCAAAAACCCTCCCAAGAGCTTCATTTCGAAGTGATTAATTAAGAAGCATACATGCATGCTTACTTTTTCATATTCATGTTTTAAACTTATTCAAATCTTGGTGAAACCTAGGATTTGACCAAGATTCAAATGGGTATAAAAATTAAAAAAAACAAAAAAGGTCTTCTTATATATGTTATATAGTAGGCATTCAATTAAGTTGATAAACAAGGTCTAGACATATTCAAACAAGAAAAATCAAGCATGTATCTACCCCTAACCCTAATATAAACTATGTTTCATGAAGTAAGCATGAAGATTTGTGGTTTTTGGTTTCGAACATGGAAATTCAAAAACCCTCCCAAGAGCTTCATTTTTGAAGTGACTAAGAAGCATACATGCTTACTTTTTCATATTCATGTTTTTAACTTATTCAAATCTTGGTGGAACCAAGGATTTGACCAAGATTCAAATGGGTATAAAAGTTCAAAAAAAAGGTCTTCTTATATGTTATATAGTAAGCATTCAATTAATTTGATAAACAAGGTCTACACATATTCAAACCAGGAAAATCATGTATCTACCCCCTAACCCTAAACTCTGTCTTATGAAGAAGTCAAGCATGCATGAAGAGAAGTGGTTTTTGGTTTCAAGCATGGAAATTTCAAAAACCCTCCCAAGAGCTACATATTGGAGTGACTAAGAAGGATAGATGCTTAATTTTTCATATTCATGTTTTAAACTTGTTTAAATCATGGTCAAACCTAGGATTTGACCAAGATTCAAATGGGCATAAAAATTCAAAAAAACAATAAAATGAAAAACCAATGCACATAGTCATCTTATGTCATCTAGTAAGCATTCAATTAAGTTGATAAACAAGGTCTAGACATATTCAAACCAGAAAATTCATGTATCAAGCTACCCCTATCCCCAAACTCTCTCTTATGAAGTCAAGCATGAAGAGAAGCGGTTTTTTTGGTTTCAAACATGGAAATTTCAAAAACCCTCTCAAGAGCTTCATTTTGGAGTGACTATGAAGGATACATGCTTAATTTTTCATATTCATGTTTTAAACTTGTTTAAATCATGGTCAAACCTAGGATTTGACCAAGATTCAAATGGGCAAAATTTTTAAAAAAATGAAAAATCAAGGCACATAGTCTTCTTATTTTTGGTTTCAAACATGGAAATTTCAAAAACCCTCCCAAAGAGCTTCATTTTGGAGTGACTAAGAAGGATCCATAGGAAACTATGTACTAATACAGTATAATGATCACCCGAGTTATTAGAGCAACAAGTCTGTCACTTACGTGTGGTTCCCATGCGTGAGGTCCCACACTTCAGTGAGCACAAGTCACGTACGCTAGGTAAGCAAACTCCCAGCCATCTTCTTTGTCAAGAGAGAGGCATCAACACTCTCTCTCTCTCTCTCTCTCCAATTATCCACCTCCGTTGGCTGCCGGTTTTGGCAGGTCGTTTCTAGCTCAGCTCGTAGGCCATGGTGTGCAGGCTCTGTAGCCATGGCGATTTGGTCGCGCCAAGTGGTTCGTCCCCGGCTCCGACGAGGATCAATCCGGACGGTGCCTATTAAGGACCCGATCGCATTTCTTGCTTTCAGCATGGGGTCTACCATGTAAATCTTAGGGATTTAGACGTAATTTCCTGTTTATTTTGTGTCCTGCTGTAAACTGCGCTCTGATGCGTATTGGAAATCTGGGTCCTTCAGGATCGTTCGGTTGTCCCTCTAAAAAAACATCTCTCTCATTCTCGGCCTTTCTCGCTCGCTCGCACCCCCCTGCGCACTGACAACCCTGCACAACAGTCAACATCACCAGAAAAAGGATAGACACCATAAATAAGTGGGGCCCCGTGACTGCTCTCCCTTCGTCTCCTCCCGTGTGATCCCTCTTCCTCCGACTCCCGACCTTGCGGAAAAGAAAAATGAAATGAAAGAGTTTCACTGGACGGGCAAACACATGTGCTGCCTAGTAATAATAATAATAACGTAAAAAATCGACCTACGAATCTATTATTAAATAAGCTAAACTAGGGTTTTGCCCAGTACTACGGATCAATTTCTGAAAATCCAACTACGGGGTTCGATTTTGGCCTGCTAATATAAAATTATATAATCCGAACTAGTATTCCTCTAAAAAATCATTTTGGTATGCATCGTTTGGTACTTTTCATAGCTAGAGTGCTTAATCCCTCCGTTAGCAAACAGTCTTCGTATGTCATATAGTAAGCATTCAAGTTGAAAAACAAGCTCTAGACATATTCAAACCAGAAAAATCATGTATCTACCCCCTATATATCCCTAAACCCTGACTTATGAATTCAAGCATGAAGAGAAGTGGTTTTTGGTTTCAATCATGGAAATTTCAAAAACCCTCGCAAGATCGAGCTTCATTTTGGAGTGACTACGAAGGATACATGCTTAATTTTTCATATTCATGTTTTAAATTGTTTAAATCATGGTCAAACCTAGGATTTGACCAAGATTCAAATGGGCATAAAAATTCAAAAAAAAACAATAAAATGAAAAACCAATGCACATAGTCATCTTATATATGTCATCTAGTAAGCATTCAATTAAGTTGATAAACAAGGTCTAGACATATTCAAACCAGAAAAATCATGTATCAAGCTACCCCTATCCCCAAACTCTGTCTTATGAAGTTAAGCATGAAGAGAAGTACGTGGTTTTTTTTTGTTTCAAACATGGAAATTTCAAAAACCCTCTCGAGAGCTTCATTTCGAAGCGATTAATTAAGAAGCATACATGCATGCTTACCTTTTCATATTCATGTTTTAAACTTATTCAAATCTTGGTGAAACCTAGGATTTGACCAAGATTCAAATGGGTATAAAAATTAAAAAAAGGTCTTCTTATGTTATATAGTAGGCATTCAATTAAGTTGATAAACAAGGTCTAGACATATTCAAACAAGAAAAATCATGCATGTATCTACCCTTAACCCTAAACTCTGTTTCATGAAGTCAAGCATGCATGCATGAAGATATGTGGTTTTTAGTTTCGAACATGGAAATTCAAAAACCCTCCCAATAGCTTCATTTTGAAGTGACTAAGAAGCATACATGCTTACTTTCTCATATTCATGTTTTTAACTTATTCAAATCTTGGTGGAACCAAGGATTTGACCAAGATTCAAATGGGTATAAAAATTCAAAAAAAAACAAGGTCTTCTTATGTTATATAGTAAGCATTCAATTATTTTGATAAACAAGGTCTACACATATTCAAACCAGAAAATTAGGTATCTACCCCTAACCCTAAACTCTGTCTTATGAAGTCAAGCATGCATGAAGAGAAGTGGTTTTTGGTTTCAAGCATGGAAATTTCAAAAACCCTCCCAAGAGCTTCATTTTGGAGTGACTAAGAAGCATACGTACGTGCTTACTTTTTCATATTCATGTTTTAAACTTGTTCAAATCTTGGTCAAACCTATGATTTGACCAAGATTCAAATGGGTATAAAAAATGAAAACCAAGGTCTTCTTATGTCATATAGTAAGCATTCAATTAAGTTGATAAATAAGGTCTAGACATATTCAAACCAGAAATATCATGTATCAAGCTACCCCTAACCCCTAATTAACTCTGTCTTATGAAGTCAAGCATGAAGATAGGTATGTGGTTTTTTGGTTTCAAACATGGAAATTTCAAAAACCCTCTCAAGATCGAGCTTCATTTTGGAGTGACTACGAAGGATACATGCTTACTTTTTCATATTCATGTTTTAAACTTGTTTAAATCATGGTCAAACCTAGGATTTGACAAAGATTCAAATGGGCATAATTTAAAAAAAAACAAAAAATGAAAAACCAAGGCACATAGTCTTCTTATGTTATATTGTAAGCATTCAATTAAGTTGATAAACAAGGTCTCTAGACATATTCAAACCAGAGAAATCATGTACCTACCCCCTAACCTAAACTCTGTCTCATGAAGTCAAGCATGATGATATGTGGTTTTTTGGTTTCAAACATGGAAATTTCAAAAACCCTCCCAAGATCTTCATTTTGAAGTGACTAAGAAGGATAGATGCTTAATTTTTGACCTACGAATCTGTAATTAAATATACTAGGTTAAACTAGGGTTTTGCCCAGTACTACAGAAGCCTGGTTTAACTCCAAAATGAAGCTCTTAATTAGGAGGGTTTTTGAAATTTCCATGTTTGAAACCAAAAACCACTTATCTTCACCATGCATGCTTGACTTTATAAGACAGAGTTTAGGGTTAGGGGTAGATACATGATTTTCAGGTTTAATATGTCTATACTTTGTTTATCAACTTAATTGATTGCGCGCATACTATATGACATAAGAAGATCTTGGTATTCATTTTTTTGAATTTTTATGCCCATTTGAATCTTGGTCAAATCCTAGGTTTGACCAAGATTTGAACAAGTTTAAAACATGAATATGAAAAGGTAAGCATGTATGCTTCTTAGTCACTCCAAAATGAAGCTCTTGGAAGGGTATTTGAAATTTCCATGTTTGAAACCAAAAACCACATCTCTTCATGCTTGACTTCATAAGACAGAGTTTAGGGTTAGGGGTAGATACATGATTTGTATGGTTTGAATATGTCTAGACCTTGTGTTTATCAACTTTAATGCTTACTATATGACATAAGAAGATTATGTGCTTTGGTTTTTCATTTTTCTATTTTTTAATGCCCATTTGAATCTTGGTCAAATCATAGGTTTGACCAAGATTTGAACAAGTTTAAATCATGAATATGCAAAATTAAGCATCTATATATCCTTCTTAGTCACTCCAAAATGTAGCTCTTGGGATGGGTTTTGAAATTTCCATGTTTGAAACCTAAAACCACTTCTCTTCATGCATGCTTGACTTCATAAAGATAGAGTTTAGGGTTAGGGGTAGATATATACATGATTTTCTGGTTTGAATATGTCTAGACCTTGTTTATCAACTTGAATGCTTACTATATGACATGCAAAGACTTGCTTTGGTTTTTGATTTTGTTTTTGAATTTTTATGCCCATTTAAATCTTGGTCAAATCCTAGGTTTGACCACGACTTAAACAAGTTTAAAACATGAATATGTAAAAGTAAGCATGTATCCTTCTTAGTCACTCCAAAATGAAGCTCTTAATTAGGAGGGTTTTTGAAATTTCCATGTTTGAAACCAAAAACCACTTATCTTCACCATGCATGCTTGACTTTATAAGACAGAGTTTAGGGTTAGGGGTAGATACATGCATGATTTTTCAGGTTTAATATGTCTAGACCTTGTTTATCAACTTAAGTGAATGCGCACATACTATATGACATAAGAAGACCTTGGTATTCATTTTATTTGAATTTTTATGCCCATTTGAATCTTTGTCAAATCCTAGGTTTGACCAAGATTTGAACAAGTTTAAAACATGAATATATATGAAAAGGTAAGCATGTATGCTTCTTAGTCACTCCAAAATGAAGCTCTTGGAAGGGGTTTTTGAAATTTCCATGTTTGAAACCAAAAACCACATCTCTTCATGCTTGACTTCATAAGACAGAGTTTAGGGTAAGGGGTAGCCACATACATGTTTTTTTTGGTTTGAATATGTCTAGACCTTGTTTATCAACTTAATTGTATGCTTATTATATGACATAAGAAGACTATGTGCATTGGGTTTTCATTTTTTTATCCCCATTTGTTGAATCTTGGTCAAATCCTAGGTTTGACCAAGATTTAAACAAGTTTAAAACATGAATAATATGAAAAGTAACCTGCATCGATCCTTCTTAGTCACTCCAAAATGAAGCTCGTGGGATGTTTTTGAAATTTCCATGATTTTTCTGGTTTGAATATGTCTAGACCTTGTTTATCAACTTGAATGCTTACTATATGACATACACAGACTATGTGCTTTGTTTTTTTGAATTCTTATGCCCATTTGAATCTTGGTCAAATCCTAGGTTTGACCATGACTTAAACAAGTTTAAGACATGAATATGACAAAGTAATCATGTATCCTTCTTAGTCACCCCAAAATGAAGCTCTTGGGAGGGTTTTTAAAATTTCCATGTTTGAAACCAAAAACCACTTCTCTTCACCATGCATGCTTGACTTCATAAGACAGAGTTTAGGGTTAGGGGGTAGATACATGATTTTTCAGGTTTAAAACGTCTAGACCTTGTTTATCAACTTAATTGAATGCTTACTATATGACATAAGAAGACCTTGGTTTTTCATTTTTTTCTTCATTTTTTTGAATTTTTATGCCCATTTGAATCTTGGTCAAATCCTAGGTTTGACCAAGATTTGAACAAGTTTAAAACATGAATATAAAAAAGTAAGCATGTATGCTTCTTAGTCACTCCAAAATGAAGCTCTTGGGAGGGTTTTCGAAATTTCCATGTTTGAAACCAAAAACCACATCTCTTCATGCTTGACTTCATAAGACAGAGTTTAGGGTTAGGGGGTAGATACATGATTTTTCTGGTTTGAATATGTCTAGACCTTGTTTATCAACTTAATTGAATGCTTACTATATGACATAAGAAGACTATGTGCCTTGGTTTTTCATTTATTTTGATTTATTTTGAATTTTATGCCTATTTTTATGCCCATTTAAACAAGTTTAAATCATGAATATGAAAAATTAGTCACTCCAAAATGTAGCTCTTGAGAGGGTTTTTGAAATTTCCATGTTTGAAACCAAAAACCACTTCTCTTCATGCATGCTTGACTTCATAAAGACAGAGTTTAGGGTTTGGGGTAGACAGCACGCGCCGACGCGTGGACGAAATTTATTCTCTGTCCCCCTGACATGCACTTGCCAGTGTCTTCAACAGTCTGACACGAGCAGTGAAGCTTTTATGGAGCCCAGCGGAGAGGGGCTCCATTTCTCGAGCGGTAGCGAGGTGACATGCGGCCTAAATCCAAATTTAAACATTGCGAAAAAAATCTGAAACAAATCATGCACGTTCACAGCTCATATTAAGATAACCCCTAAAAATTTCAGATCAAAATTCGAAACATACATCGAGAAACAAAAAAGAGAAACTCAGATGGGAATAGTCTACAGAGAAACTCAGATTTGAATTCGGGAACTATTCATGACAGATTTCTCTTTTTTGTTTCTCGATGTATGTTAGTGGCAGTTAATATGGACCGGAGGAAAGTACTAATAATATGAGGCATATTTTTGAGCTGGCCCTGTTTAGTAGAGTTTACATTTGAGAGTTACATCTTTCTACCACCATTATTTTTGATTTAGCTTGTCTTTTTTTGCCCACCATTTTATCGAGCAGGGTTAATGCAAGATCCATAGCAAACTAGCTTGTCATGACATTTTTTTGGCGGAGTGCATCTTCTCATGGCGAGCTAGCGACTTTGCCTACTAGAGTTTTTTTTGTTGAACTACATTTTTTGGATTTTCCCATTTTATTTGTGCACAAGCTATGAGCCGCCCGCAATTCAGCACCATATATTGGCGGGATTTTCTAGTTCAGCACCATAAATTAGCAGGATGCTATCTTCCTACCTCGCTTTCATTTCCCCTATATCCAGCCCCACCCACGGACAAGCAAGGGCCTCTCTCCCTACCTCGCACCTAGTCCGTCTCGCTCCCTCTCAGTCCTCCATCCGTAGCCGACATCCACCGCACCGGAGCCAGCTCAGCGACGCCGTCAACCACACTCCGTCCGCTTCGTCGGATCTGCTTCCCCGACTCACTGGTTCATCTTACCGGCCGGCGAGATCGGTACACAAAGCGCCACCATGATCCACCGAACCAAACCGAACGGCCAACGCGCCACCTCCCCAGTCGACCAAGGTTGAACACTTTGTCCGGCAGCTTTTGTTATGTACTCCGTATTTGATTTCCGAGACTAGTTTATTGCTTGCTTCCACTGCTTGTTATTAGCATTTTTTTTTGTAATGCCTGCTAGATATTCCCCTCGAGAATGCCTACGAAGAATCTCGGAGGCAAAATATCTTGCAGAATATGATAATTGCAGCCAAGCTCGGCATACTGTGGAATGGGACAAAATCACCGCACCCCAAGTCGTTGCCGAGATTTTTCACACGTGTGATGTGCCGCCAAAAGGACGATTCCGTGGGGCAGCTGCTGAAGAAGGTATTTAGCCGCACTGCTCAAATTTCATATGTCTTGTTTGCTGATTGATTTGATGAACTTTGATTTGCAGCAGCTAGCCACTGCTCATGTTCCTAACAAAGACAGTGAGCGCGCCAGTGATGCAGACATTGGTAGAAAGGAGGCGGGATTTGGTCCTATTGTTCTAGCAAGCAATCATTTGAGTGGCCGCCTAGGATCAGCACATCTGGATCCTCCTGAGCTCAACATTAAGGAGGTAATTTTATAATAGTGTTTTAAACATGACATAATCTAATGTACTGAAAGAGATCAAACTGTCAACAGGAGTGGAGTGGTATAGATGGTAGAGATATAGATATAGATTTCAGATTTCCTAATTTTTTCTTGAAAATAGGGTCGCCCCGGCCTCTGCATCCAAATGATGCACCCACCCTTTTATTGCAATGTTTTAGACTCCATTTAAGGTTTAGAAACTCATGGGTTGCTGAAAGTGGTGACATGAATCAACCAACATATTTCCTTTTAATCTGCTGATTGATTTTATGCATGGCAAATCGCAGAAGCAAGTGACTGCTCATGTCCCTGCCAAGCAGCATTGTAGCACAGATGTCCAGAGTTCCAGTGATGCAAACGTTTGTAGGAACAAAACAGAAGGATGTGGCACTGGGGAAGCTAAGATTAGGCGTCTTCAAAAGGACTTGGATGTGGCCACTTGGCGGAACAAAGAAATGAACCGAGGATGGAATTCTACAATTCAAGATGGCCTACATGCTGTTGCTGATCTGCAGAAGCTAGTGGCTGGCAACTTGGTTACCGCTTTGGCTGATGCAGATGTCCATGAGATCAACTGGACGATCTTGGAACAGGTGAAAGCACGAGCAGAAACTCTGCACTCATCTTTGCAGGTAGATGATTTTCAAAGGGTGATGCAAGAGCCGCTATATGAATAGATTGTTGTTTTCAGTTGATGATGTCCCTGGTTCTTTTGTTTACTTATGTGCTGGTAGTACTTAGGGGAACTAGCTTGTACAAGTATTTTTTTCCGATAAAGTTGTACAAGTAAATGGCACATGCTTCGCATGTTTGACCAATTAAGTTAAAAAGCTTCACAAAATCCTGCTATCATGTAGGCGGGCTTGCATTGGCTTTCAACCCAAGTGACTATTGACTGCAATCTGTAATATGTACCCCTCTGTTGCACTTAATGGTATCCAAGCCCTTGGGCCCCCCTCCTTTGTTAAAAAAAGATCGAATTCTTATTGCGTCGAAGTTGTTTCACTAAAAAAAAGAGCCCTCACGTGCAAGGCACGTGTATATATACTAGTACTAGTAGAGATGGTACACCTAGACATTAGAGATTTGTTTGTTTTAAAGATATTTTTAATTGTGTACAAGATGGAAAATATAACTTTAGGCTATCCACAATGTTGCTATTGCCAAATCTGATACGATGGTGAATTTGGCTTTGGTGTGAAATATAGCAATAGCTCCACAATGTAGTGGTTCCAAATATTTATAACGTGGGTCCCGCCATCAAGCTAAAACAACTCATAAAGCCAATATGGAACTACTCTCACAATGTAGGGAACTAGTTCCAAATGCCAAAAGTGAAATTTGGCATCGGAGCACCTATTTGCTCCGGTTCCCTGTTTTTCTGGTTTTGGAACTACCTCTACAATGTATGGAACTAGTTCAAAAAGCCAAAAATCAAATATGGAACCACTTTTGGCTACACGTTGTGGATGCTCTTAGCAAATTCCTAGTATTTTTCATGGTCGATGTAAAAAAAGTATTTTTCATGGTTGATGTAAAAAAACAAGTTTTTTTCATGGTCGATGTAAAAAAAGAGAGAAAACATGTCTCAAAAAAAGCCTTATGGTTAGCACAATTTTTTTACGGAGTAACTCTTTTTTACATAGCCCAAATTACTATTCGATTTTTCCATTGAAATATTTTATGTGTATAAAGCAAGCGAAGAAGTACACATGCATTTTTCGTTTTATTCTTTTTTGACATTTCAAAATGTATAGAAGATGAATTTCGAAATAAAGAGATCATATGCACCCAAGAACCAACAAGCATATCCCCTTGAACCCGAACATACTCAGGGCCCTTTTGTTGTGCCTTTTTTTTTTGCCTTTTTGGCTTTTGGATTTTGGAAGCCAAAAACAAATATTATATTCTTTTGGCTTCCAAAATCCAAAAGCCAAAAAGCCACAGCAAAAGGGCCCTCAGCTTCAGACTTGGGATTTCGTAGGCTAGGGTTCCACAGTTTTCCAGCAACCAGTAATAATTTCAACTCTGCCCCAAAATTCCCGCCGAAATCCCCCCCCCGCTTCCAAAATTCAAAGCGATGTGAAATAAGTACAGTGTCGATCTTATCCCCCCGGACCGCTCAATTCAGACCTATCACCGGCGGCGCCGAACCCCGCATCTCTCTCTCACGCTTCCACCCTGCATGACCCACCGGATCATCTCACACGCCGGCGCCGGCCCACTGTCCCACTCCCACACCAGCACTACTGCCTTCTCATCGGCCACCGTAGTGACCGACGACGTTCCGCCGTCTCCCTTGCTTTTTAGCAAGCCGGAGTAGCTTCCACCTCCCCCACCCCCACCGACGACCACTGTACCATACGAGCTCCTCCGTAGCCGACTTCCACCGCCGCCTTGTCAGCGACAGTCACCATCGCCGGGTTCTCGTATCTTAATCCCCGACTCCTTCCGTCCACCGGACTGGAGAGATGGGCGCTTCCATGGTCGACGGCAGGAAACCAAAGCGTACACGCGCCCACTTCCAAGAAGGTTGATATGGCCGCATTCGTTATGCATGTGATTTCGAAAAGTATTTTTTTGCTTACTTGCACCGCCATCTCATTAGCATTTTTTTTGTAATGCATGCTAGATATTATTGCAATACAGAAGAATGAATTAAAAGAGAAACGGATACGGAATATATGTAGAAGATATGCAAGCCGTGTGGGCACAAGCATTTGTAACGCTATTGCCTCTAGTGCAAACCTGAACAAAATCGGAGAAGAACCCTTTCCCCTCCCCAAAGATAAAGAACAATGTTATGATTCACAATTTGATCCTGCTGAGCCCATTGGAGAGCTGACTCAGGAAGATGCCTTGCCTGACCATTCTCCTCAACCCCACCAGGTGATTTCTGTGTTTTTACTTTGAGATATCTGTTGCAAGTTGCAACTTCCATGTGTTGTATACTTGTATCCTGAATCCCACCAAACATGTTCACATGCCACCTCTAGGTCTCCTTAATGCATCATATATATGTATCAGCATGCACGTCATCCTTTACTGTTCTTCATTCTATTCCATTTGCATATCATCATATATGGGACTTATGTAGACTGAAATATCGTTTATGTGTGCTAGGAATCTGCAGCTTCAAGTAAGAATTTCGCAGGAACCACCAATGAGAGGAAGACCAATCAACAGGCACCTGAATCGGTGATAGAACAGCTGCAACCAAAAAAGAAACCTGCTTCTGCTACTAGACAGTCTCAGCGATTCATGGCACCAGTTGAAGAAAATAACGAAAATTCTAAGAGTACTGAAATAAAAAAACGTGGTGAACACCCCAAGCGGTTGAATCAGCCACCTGTTACCAATCCAGTCAACCAGCGACAATCGGCAGCAGAACCAGTTTCCACAGCAACTTCTCAGCCACAATTGGCAGCAGAACCAGTTTCCACAGCAACTTCTCAACAACAATTGGCAGCAGAACAAGTTTCCACGGCAACTTCTCAGCCACAATTGGGATCAGCAGTAGCTGTGGTAGGAAATACTGCCCAAGGACACACTGTACCAGTCCCAGCTGACACAACCACAACTGGCCAAACACTGCTAGCACAACATCAACAAACTGTTGATGATCTCCCACTGACCCATATTAGTCCTGCCATAGACAACTCCCCTGAGGATGAGCCCCACACCGAAGAAGGTACATTTTCCAATGCTTATAGTTTCATTCTCCGTTATAAAGTTATACTTTATAGATATATATATATATATATACCTACCTTGATAGCTTGATGTAATGCTTAACTTTGTAGTTGCACCACGATCAAGAAAAACGAGGGGCCCAACAGTAGGGAAAATGTTCGTAGCTAAGCTTGCTAGGATGGAATCAAGATTTCGCCTTTCATCTATCGTAGGTGGCAGAAGGCCACTGGACCCAGAAGAATCTTGTAAATTAGCATCGGATGTAGGAATTTTCGTCAGGAATGAAATTCCTATCTTCCCAACATGGAAAGAGCACGTAGACACCTCTGCGCATTTTGAAAAATTAGTGCACAGGTTACACGTAAGTCATCTTTCTCTTGGTAATGTTACTCATACTAGTATACCACATTGGCACGTCCCGTTCCTTCTAGCTTGTTGTTGGATCTATGTATATCACACCAACGGTTTATATTGTTGTGAACAGTTAAGGTTCGAGTTCGATGAGGACCAAGAGGAAGTAAAGCATGTTCTCAACAGTCTATTCTCAGACTGTCTGCGCCAGTATCGCAGCAGGCTAAAGAAGAAATACTTCACTGGAAAGATTACTGGGAGTGTTCCAACTATATCTCCTTTTAAGCAAATGACTGACAAACAGTGGGGAGATCTTGTGAAGCACTGGTCTGATCCAAAGAATATGGTATGATTTGTAAGACTGAGACCAGATCACATCTTGGATTCTTATTTATAGCAGTGTCTCACTAGTCTCCTTTTTGCAGAATTTGGCTAAACAGAATCAGGAAAACCGCGGTAAACTACTTTTACCTAGCCGTACGGGATCTCGTAACCTTATAGTGCACATTCGGCAAAAAGTAAGGACATGTTGTTTTATACTGCTATTTAGAAATATTTTAGTAAAAGATCATGCAGAGTATATACACCAGTGTGCAGCTTATATTATGATCCTCCATTTCAACCACGTTATTCGATTTATAAATGGTAGTACTAAAATGCAGATGTTACATAATGCAAGTAAAAGGGAACCAAACAAAGAGATGACTCTGCCAGAGATTTTTGAAGCATGCCAGAAGAACAAACTTGAAGTGATTGGAGAAGTCGCACAGAGTGTTCTTGTAAGTCTTCTCAAAGATTGAAATTTTGTGACGACTCACATCCCAACTTGTAGGAGTAGTAAAGTACATGTCAATATGATATTATATATGTTTATTAAAATTCATGTGATGTGAATCAGACATGCCAAACTGTAGGAATAAAAGTAGGTCATACACATGATAAATCTACTATCAGCAAGTTTCTCTGTAGTAACTATCATGTTTACACATGTGTACGAACTGAATTTTTTGCAGGAAGATATGAAATTAGAGATGGCAAAAACCGGTAAAAACGGTCTGGAAAAAACCGATGAAGAATGTGTGAAGGCATTTTCTATGGCAATAAAAAAGAAAGGCATTGCCAAAAACACTTTCTTACGAAATGCTGGACTGCTGAAGTGCAAGTCCATGTCCAAGTCAAAGTATTTGCATGCTCAAGTTCTAAAGGAGCAACTCCAAGTAGAACGAGCTGCATCAGCTGCGCTAAGACTAGAAGTCGACAATTTTAGAACGATAGCAGCACAGAAGGAGGCCCTACTGGAGCAGGTTAGGAATGCTAGTAAGTAGTAAGAAGAGTATCTGCTAGATAATTGGAGATGAACGGGGACAGTGACAGGTCATTACCTTTGTCTTGTAAAATGGTTCCTTAGTCTGAGCATATTTCGTAGGTGCATTTATCTGCAATTGCTATGATCTTGGTGGTCGTTTCCTTGTTGTGATGTGGATTTTTTTGAACCGGAACCCTGCTGATTGTTAATATTATAAGTGGATTGCCTAGCCCTTTCCATCAGTTCTGACTTGTGGTTCCGTTGGCTCGTGGATGAAGCTTGACGTGGTATCAGAGCCCATAGTCTCAAGTTCGAGTCATCGCTTTCACAAACCTTCTCTTCTCTTCTCCCGGTCTAGCCTTTTCTGTCAGTTTGGACTTTTTGTTGCGATGTATAAAGTGGATTGCCTAGCCCTTTCCATCAGTTCGGACTTTTGGTCGCGTTGGCTAGTGCATTAAAGCTTGACACTGATGATTTTCTGTGATCCATTGATTTCCATCTTTCTACATACTGGTCTAGAAGCTTGTCAACTGGTCTGGTTCATTCATCGCTGTATTGAGTGCAATGAACGGAACAGTGGCTTCTCCTTTGTGTTGTGCTGCAACACAACAGCTGTTCCTGCTTCTGTACAGGCGAGTTGTGAACAGAGATACTTATGTATGCTACCAAATTTCGACTCCATATAATCAATAGCTTAACAACCCTCTAATTCAAAATCTCAACATTATTTCACACACTGAAATATTTTGTACGCGTTTTGAATTGGAGAACATGGGAACCGACTTTGGTTTCTGATTATGACTTGATGTGACCCTAGGCCCTGGATTCCTGAGCAGAAGGTATGTGTAAAAACAAAGAGATTACGAAGTGCTAATTCCCTTTTTTTGTAAGTCCTGGTGGCATTGACACTCCTTTCTTACTTGCTATATTTTTTTGGTGTTTATATATAATAGAGAATTACCAGCTTATTGTCGAACCCGTTAGATTTTGGGCAATAATTGTTACGTGGCTGCTTCTTAATTAAAGTTTATCATGTCATGTAGATGGATTTGTGAAAGATGCAGCGGGTCGTTCTTCAGATCGTCTACATGGGATTCCCATCTACATGTATGTTCACGGTTTCATGGAGTACTTCAGCTCATAGCAGCCACATACGATCCTGCAAGATTTGCATTTTTTTGACCTTGCAAGATTTGCATTCAATGTATCGCCAAGACGCGTCCGTGAGAACTCTAGAAACATCTTCGTCTGACTCGTTTTGGCGCGCGCAGTTCCCGAGCGAATCCAATGAATTTTGACCGTTCTCTTAAAAAAAGGAACTTTGACCGTTGGATCAAGCGTTGGAGAACTGTTGTGCCAACGGCCAATAATTATGATCGTCGTAACCGATTTTCAACGTGATGATGAATTGATGTGACATTTGGCCGTACTAGTACGGTCTCATATTTTTGTATTACTTGGACTGTAGCCAAATTCGAAATCTCATTCCAGCGGCAAAACTTCCCGCCCGAAAAATACAAATATTTCACACGCTTCTAACTTCCCATTCTACCCTCGTAAAGATGACAACAATGTCCATGTATAAGTCGGTTGGTGGGGGGTCTACCCGTCATTTTTTTCGATCACCACCTCCCTAGCTCCGGAAACTCCCCGAAAAAAAATTCATTTCCCTCACTCTCTCCTCTGAGACCACCCACCGGAACTTCCCAAGTCCCTCTCTCTCCCACCTCCACGACCACCGCACCGGAACATCCCCGCCGGACTTCCCTGGCCTACCCGAGGCCTCGCGATCCTCGTCATCCGGCTGCCTGCCGGAGCCGCTTCATCGACGCCGTCATCAACCGGACCAGATCATCCCCGCCGAACCTCGAAACCATATGCTCATCCAGCAGTCTACCGCAGTCGCTTCAGCTGCGGCATCGTCCACCCCACCGGAGCCGCTTCGCCGGATCCGTCGTCCACCGCATCGGATCTTGCTCACCGACACCGCTGTGCATGAACCGGATCTGCTTCACCGGCGCCGTGTATGATCTAAACTCTTCTACTGTCGCTTTTCTATTGCTTGCCTGCAAGTTCTTGTTTAATCTTGGGGGAACCTGTTTGTGCTAACGACGCGCCGTTACGTTTTTGCAGACGAGATGAGTAACCATGAAGTGTAATGGCCGTCTCTCCAACCCCAAGTAGCACATGTAGCGTACTTCATCACCGGATCTATCAACCCCAGGAAGATCTGCTGTGACTCCCACAGAGTGCTTCTCCTAATGTAAGTCCCTTGTTTTAGCGCCATGTTCTGGGTTCAGATGCTTGTTTGTCTGAAGCTCTTTTAGTTCATTCCTAGCTATGACCGTAACACCTTGCTATTTTCTACTTCATTGCTAACTTTAAGCGATTGAACATTTTGGTTTGCATTCCCTGCTCTGTAGATGTAGCCATCATAACTTCTATCTTGCTCAGTCGTTGTTACAAAAATTATACTGTAGGTATTATAGTAACATCCTGCTATTATTTAGTTCATGGCCAATTTTAAGTAATTGCACATGTTGGTTCGCATTCCCTGCTCTATAGCTTTTGGCATCGTAACTTCTATATTTGGTTTACATTCCCTGCTCTGTAGATCTAGCCATCATAACTTTATCTTGCTCAGTCGTTGTTACAAAAATTATGGCCTGCTACTATGTTGTTTGTGCCAATTTTTTACTCCATGAACATGTTGGCTTGCATTCCCTGTACTACAGGTGATGCCATTGTTTTGTATCTAGTTCATTGTAAGCTAACAAAGTAAGGACTTAGTTTGGCATGCTATCACTCTGCTATCTAGCCTGTAGTACAAATAAACTTGTCATACTACTAGATAATAATTTTGTGTGCCATCTTGTTCTTCAAAAGCTGCATTATTGACTTGTTTATCTGACTTGGCATGACGCTCACATATGGAAAGCTGAACATATTGGTTTGCATTCCCTCTTATACAAGTTCACAGGTGATCCCACTATATTCTGTATCTGGTCCATCCTAAGCTCCAGCATTAACTATCCTCCATGTGTTGCTCATTACAAGTTTATATCCCGAAACATCTTGATTTGCATCCCCTTCACTATAAGTTCAGGAGTATTATTTAGTTCACGGCCAAAATGAAGTAATTGCACTTGGCACATGTTGGTTCACATTCCCTCCTCTTTAGCTTGCCATCGTAACTTCTATTTTTGGTTTACATTCCCTGCTCTGTAGATGTAGCCATCATAACTTCATCTTGCTCAGTCGTTGTTACAAAATTTATAGCCTGCTACTATGTTGTTCATACCAATTTTGTACTCCCTGAACATGTTGGTTTGCATGGGACTCGACAGTAGTAAGTCTGCTGTTTCATTCTAACATGCTCTGTTATATTGGCTGTTGGTATGCGGCATGCACTCTTTGTTTGCTTATTGTGCGCATTACAATGATCTTGTTATAACGACGAAATGATGAGTTCCAAATTCTTTGCCAAACAATATTGGAGTGTCTTTGCCTTTCCATTGTTGTTGTCTTAACTTGTAATGTCTTTGTTTCAGATATAGGTGCTGCATGGACAACTTAAAAGATTGCCGGATCGCTTCATTGTATTGCTAGGTTTAATTACCATTCAATTTCTCTGGGTTCTGTAATATTTTTTCAATGCCTTGCAGCTGATGTAATATTTAGTTAGTTTTTATAGTTCTTTCGCGCATTTTTTCTTTGGTGCTTGTGGTAAGTGAGGCTATCCGACAGAAATCAATGCTGCGTAAATATTCTCAGTATCTAAATCACGAATTCCCATCCCTTAAACGGCCCAATTAAGCGAAATCACATATGTGCCTGCCCGCAAAATCCTAAAGCGCATATTATGCCGGCATATAAACAACAACTAAACGGGCTGGCCCACTTACTTCTTGGGCCAGCCCATTTGATTTACGGTGGACCCCACACACTAATTGGGCTGGCCCACTTGCTTTAATGTGGACCCCACCAACTACTGGGCCGGCCACTAATTTGTTGGGCCAGCCCATTTGCTTTTTTGGAGGACCCCACATAATAAATGGGCCAGCCCTTTAAGAGGAAAGTGGGACCTGTGTTTTTGGCCCGGCCCAATATCTTGTTGGGCCGGCCCACTTGCTATATTGTGGACCCCACATACTAGATGGGCCGGCCCTTTAACAGGAAAGTGGGGCCCCTGTGCTTATTGGGCCGGCCCACTTGCTTTATGGTGGTCCCACATGGCAAATGGGCGGCCCTTTAAGTGGAAGGTGGGACCCACTGTGTTTTGGCCGACCCACTATCTTGTTGGACCGGCCCACTTTCTATATGGTGGACCCCACATACCAAATGGGCGGCCCATTAACAGGAATGTGGGACCCACCTGTGTTTTTGGCCCGGCCCACTATCTTGGTGGGCCAGCCCACTGGCTATATGGTGGGCCCCACATACTAAATGGGGCCCTTTAACAGAAAGTGGGACCCCTGTGTTTTTGGCCCGCCCACTATTTTGTTGGTGGCCCACTTATATGGTGCACCCCACAAACTAAATGGGCCGATCCTTTAACGGAAAGTGGGACCCACTGTGTTTTTGGCCGGCCCACTAGCTTGTTGGGCCAGCCCACTTGCTATACGGTGGACCCACACACTAAATGGGCCGCCTTTAGCGAAAGTGGGACCCACTGTTTTTGGCCCGGCCCACTTGCTTCTTGGGCGGCCCGATTCAGGTGGACCCCACATGTTAAATGGGAGCCCATTTAAGTTTTGACCAGTCAACCTTAGAGGTTAGGCCCGGCCCACTTAACTAATGGACCAGCCCAGCTATATAGTTGACCGGTCAAACTATGTCATCGGCCCGGCTTAAGACGTGGCAGGCCTCGTGTGGGCCTACCATCTACCACGGGGTTTCAGGTTAACGCCGTTAGCGGCGATTAACGCGTCGCACGTGTCGGTTGCATGACGTCGGCGTCAACGGGCTCCGGCTTCCTTAGCGGTCCATTTTCCGTGGCGGAAGGGCGCCCAAGCGCGACGGACCGAAAAATCGTCGTTGGACTTTGCCTGACGCAGTTTCGACAACGGAACCCATATCGTCGGGTTAGGCCCATAGGCGACGAAAAATGCCCCTTAGTTGACGATTTTGGGACGTTGTCTATCAGAACTTTTCTTGTAGTGGTAAGGAAGAGTGATAGGAGTGATACAAGTCTACTTTTACTTGGTAGAGTTGGTAATCATATATGATTCACTTGAGAGTCATGATGTGATGGAGTAGAACATCATAAGTACGATAACAGAAGTATGATAAGGAGTAGGATTTAAGGAATAGTTCGAAAGCTTAGGCCTTAAAATCCTAATAACGGTACTAAGTATGCTAGAACCATAGTCCTTAGTTTAAAGAAGGCTTATTTAGAGCATATCACATAGAGAAATCCTAGAGTTATAGGTGGTATATTCTAAACAATCATGTGTTTAGAGTAGCCATGTTATAGCCTCGAGAGATTATGTGAGGTTAGTTTTCAATTGAATGGAAGGTAAGTTAGCACTTTCCAAGGAAATTAGGTCAACCACAACTATTCTGGACCAATTTGCTCAAGTTTATTTGATTGCAAGTGAGCAATCGAGGTAAATATTGAGACAAATAGTAGAAATCCCTATATATGTGCTAAGTATCACAACCTAAACCTATCTTATGTGGTGTTATATACTACACATCTGAGCCTGATGTTTAGGGATGTCTTACCCAACTATTATATTCAGGCATATAAGGATGTGTATTATAAGCACAAAGCTGGATTTTCTTGGATTTTATTGGATTTTCATTGTTTGACTAGATCCATACATGAAGTTTGACTTTGATATGCAAATGCATGTTGCAATATCAAGATCTTACTTGATGTTATAGGTCTAGAGGGTAAAGGTATTCGTGTGAGGAAGTGACGAATTCTGAAGATTTTGAAGACAAGATGAAGGTTCAAGGAAGTAAAGTTGTGAGAAGCAATCACAACAATCTCAAGGAAGGACCAGTCAAAACTCATTATTATCCTCAATTGAGGTGTACTTCAACATGGAAGTACCATGAAAGTGAGAAAAATAGTGAATATGGAGCAGAAGAAGTGAAACCATATTCATTATGGAAGAAGGGAATGCAAGTGAAGTCACTTAAATACTATTTTC
The DNA here is from genome assembly GCA_030979885.1 of Lolium multiflorum. Classification (NCBI taxonomy): domain Eukaryota; kingdom Viridiplantae; phylum Streptophyta; class Magnoliopsida; order Poales; family Poaceae; genus Lolium; species Lolium multiflorum. Next base: position 198,921,666 of record CM061748.1, on the reverse strand, counting down.
ATAGTGTCAACAAGTGGTTATCTTGCAAAACAAACCTTAGAAGAAGGAAAATAGACAAGTGAAGTCGCAGCTGGTATCATCAGACCGCAGCTGATATAGGATAATCATGAAGAGAAAGTATGTGAAGTGAGGTATATCTTAACTAAAACTATAAAAGTAGCCACAACTGGTAGGTAGATGTGGACTAGAACCATAACATAGCCACAACTGGTATCCAATAAGCCACATCTTGTGTTAGATAGTCTGCAGCTGGTAACAAATAGTCCACAGCTTAATCGTTCTTTCACTCTAAAGGAAAGAGGGATTCCGTAGCTGGTATTCCGTAGCTAATAAATATTTAGTCGGAGGATTCACATCGGATACCCACAACTGTGTGGATACACCGCAAAGAATTCTTCGTGAGACTTTAGAAAGGTACAAAATATAAACCAGACTTAAACCAATCTTCTACCTTGGAGTTTAATGATTAGAAGAAAAGGAGTTTGAAGATCATTAGTAAACTCCAAGGGGGAGAGGAAGATTGAAGGAGAAGTATTAAGATATGATTTGGAGTATGAAAGACGAAGAAGAAGGTCTGAACTGAGAGGAAGTCCGATCCTATTTTCATAAGATTGGTGGAAGTATCCATATAATAGTACTCTCAGGAGGTTGTCAGACCAGAAGCCGAGGTTCATATCTCGAGGAAGTAAGGGTTATACCTTAACTTGAGTGGGTAATTGATAATTACTCAGAAGCAGAAGAGCTCAAGTAAGTCTAAGCTAATGAAGTTGGATGAAGAAGATGTCGGAGGACAATCAAAGTCTAAGAAAACAAAAGACCGAAGGGTTTGACCATACCAAAACATAAGCCTATTAGAAAGATTCCTTTCATGGAACCTAAAGAAACCAAAAGGAAGATAACTAGTATGAACTAGAAGCCATGATTGGATGGACTAAATGAGTCTAATCCATTCGTAGGACTAAACAACCAGGACCATGCCTATTATAAATACCTTACGAAGTACCATTACATTCGTTATGGTAGTAAGGGAAAAACAATACCTTACTTTAAACCAATCCTTTAGACTTAAGGTTTGGGCACCGCAGCTGGATTACCGCAGCTGGTAGAACCAAGCTTTGAGTACCCAAATAGGAAGATGTCACCACAACCATTAGTAAAGTCCATTAGCATAAGAAGATGTCCTAATCCAAGAATCTTTGGAGAGTAAGCCTATAAGCTTAGAGTGTTGGAAGAAATCATAGAATTGAAGAAAGTATCAGTGCCAGACATCAGAAGACTTCATGAAGGATCGAGACAAGGGATATATTCAATTATATCTAATGAGATCACTAGGGAGTTTGAAAGGATTGTGATCTGTTCAAGTCCGTTCCACATTCCGAAACATGAGAGCGTTCGAACTTCGGGACGAAGTTCAGTTTAAGGGGGAGAGGCTGTAATATCCCAGGTTTAGAGGCAAGAAAAAGAGAGAACACGAGAGTGTGCATTGCATTCATGCATAGAAAATCCGGGGAATTTTCGCGCGTTCATCTAAAACACAAAGTGATCGAGGTTTCTCTTGTGTCGATGGAATTGATGTGTGTCATCCACACAAGTGCGATAAATTTCGACATGACCTTTGTTGATTTATTATGTTTTCGAGGGAAGCAGTTTGAATTCAAATTCAAATATGGAAGACAGAATTCAAACAAGATCTTGAATTGGAATTTGAATTCTAAACAATTATATAAATGCAAAGTAAAATAAATATAAATGAGAAACAAATATTACAAATAACAGTTCACATAAATATTATTACAACACTTATTATAATATTACAAGTTACAAAAGAAATATGAGAATGCAAAATGGAAAATTACAAAATAATGAAAAGAAAATCCTAAGACTAAATCTTCATCTTCTCAATCCTTAGTCTTCATTTACTGCAATAAGAGAAACAAAACAAAGACGAAAGGAAAACAAAGTGTGTTATGGTTAAAATGTCGCCATCATCAAGGATGAGGCATTTTGGATATTGGAACTCGACTACTAGATATTAGAAACTTGTCCTAATATCTAAGATGTGGATTAGAGGGATCAATTTCAGTTATCGGCAACTTTGGGAATTACATATCATCTCTGGATCATAAGAGGGACCAATGGATCATTTTGTATCATTATGCAGTAAGAAAATAGGCAACAGGGACAAGTGACAATATTTGATCCATGTCAAATAAGAGAAAAGGGCAACAATATTTGATCCACTTATTTTAGGCAACAAAGGCAACCAATTAATCCCTCTAACCTAGCCAAGTTCCTATTTAAACAAGCCCACATGATTTAAATAAAATAATTCACCATTGACATTAGATGGTCAAGATGAATGATCATTAGCCACCCAATTTAATCCCACAGGTTATAATGCATAGCTCACATGTAGCAGTTCCATAAGAATTAACACTTGGCAGTACCAAAATAAGGCAAAACATGGATAAAAATCAATCAGCCATAGCTTGTGGAGGAGGAGAAGAAAGGGAACTTGTTCTCTTGCACTAGAGGAAAAGCATGCCAACCTAGGAACTTGTACAATCACATGATGTCACTGGAAGCAGCTCACGCACACATACAACTGTGTGTTGTCACTCCCACACCAACATCCCGCACTATATAAAACACAGCCACAACAAGCCAAACCATTTGAGCTCTCCAGCAAATTCATTCCAGCCATAGAACAGCATCAGCTATAGAACAGCAAGAACAAATCCACTAGATAAACCACTGAAATCATCAGATAGATCATATGAAGCAGATCAAGAAGCAAGAAGGAGAAGGCATGCCACAAGAAGCAGCATATCTCAGTAGCCAGAAGAACCAGCTAACAAGCTACAAAGTGCATCAGGTAGACACCAATAATTGGATGAGTAGATCAGGTAGCATCTGTTCTTAGTTTTGCATGAGCACATCAATAAGGGGAAAAAGGGAAATAATACACACACAACCAATCCAACTAACCTTCCACTAGATTTTCATCAAGGAGGATTGGAAGGATTTATTCTTCTCAGATCTGGCATAGAAGTGCTATGCCCAGTTCATCATAGAGAATTTTATAAAACCATAAATAGTATATCTGTTCTTATCAAAAAGTTGTGCCTCAGCCTTTGCATCACAGGCAGGTCAATGAATCAAGCAACGACATCTGTTCTTATAAATCTTTACACAGCACAGTTTTCCTTAACAAATCTACAATCTCCAGGAATTACTTGGGTCCAGAAAATAAGTTCCAGGCCAACCAAGTAGAACCCAAGTAGCAGCAGTAGTAAACCCATCAGGGGATGACCACATAGTTAACCTTGCTCCACACATAATGAATCACAGACAATTAATGGATCATCTCAAATCTCCAGTAAAACTATCACAAATATGCATACAAGCTCAACCATAAATCATCAAGTAAATAATCCACCTTTATGTATCAGTACTTGCATCGAACTCAGGAGTCTACACAAAAACATAACTGAATTCATCCAATTAACCACTGTCATGTGGACAGTACAACCCAACAAATAGCCACACACACTTGCAACTCATACCAAATGAATTCAAATCATTTTCCTAGTTAATCTAGCTAGGAATCATTGCTCGCATCAATTCACTGTCTTATTAAACAGCTACAAGCAAATATCATACCAGCAGCATAATCCTTTAATCATAGATAGTGTTGTCTATAGAAATCACAGATCATCAGTGACATAATTATACATGCTGGGATGATTCATTTATCCAAGTTGAGGCCTTGGATCAAGCACAAGACACTAGATAATTTAACGAAATAGCATTTGATAATCACCATGAACATGCAGCGATCGGGTTAAGCACACCCAAATGTTTGGCCAACAAATCCATGGGCATATAGAATGCGAGAGACAGAGAGAGAGGGAAAGAGGGTATGAGTAGCTCACAGTGTGATAGAGGAGTAGTAGTAGCGGTTGACGCCGGGGTTGCGTCGGCGACGCCATCCTGCCGGCGTCCAGGTCGAGGATGCGTAAGGACAGCGACAGCACACCAGTACACCGACACCGAGGTTGCGTCTATGGCGCCGTCCATCGAGGTCGAGGTCGAGGTCGAGTCATCCACCGGTACGGCGCCGCAACACACCACCGGGACACCACCACGTGAGGAACCGAGCAGCCGGGTAGGGCAGAGCTGGCGGGGCTCGTGGCGCTCCAAGAGGAGGTCCTGTTTGCCGAGTGAGCAGCCGGAGACGCCGGAGCGGTAGCGGCCGGCGATGACCAGACAGGCATGAGGCGAGCTAGGGTTTCGGGGTCGAGGCGACCGCTAGAGACAACAGCGGCCAAATCAACCTAGGGGAGGTGGTAGAGTTCGTCGAGGAGAGCAAAAGCGCCATCACGCCGGTGCCGGGGTTGGTCAGGAGCGGCCGGGGCGAGCGGCGCCGCCGCGGAAGCCTGGTGGTCGCGAGAGAGGAAGGTGAGGACGGTGTCGAGTGCGTGCGTGTGAGAAGGAAGAGCGAGAGAGGGTCGGGGTCTTGCCGGGCTCGACCAGGCCGAGTCGGTCGGACCAGGTTGGACCGGGCCTGGTTGGCCAGGCCATTGGGCCAAACCAATGGGCCATGCCTATTTTATTTTATTTTAATTTTCTTTTCCTATGAAGATTTTATCATTAAAAAAACTAATTTAATAACAATAAATAATTAAAAGTGGGTAACAGAAAATTACCTCTATAATGATAATATAAAACAAATACTTTAAAATCAAAGGAACAATAATTTGGAGTTTCCTCTAAATTTTAGAAAGACAAATTTTAAATCTTAAACTATTACAACCTAAATATTAAACCTAGAATTTCTTGTTTAAATTTTCACATAAACAAAATATGCCATATAAAACAACAAATATTTCTTGATGATTATGTTTAATCATATGAAAATCCTAATTGATCAGTACTTCAACTATTAATTAAAACCCTAAACCCTAATAGTATATATATCATATTTTATTGAGTCTTTTAAAAATAATACAATGTTAAGTCCATCATTATTATTATAACAAAGTTATTAATAATTTCAACTCCATTACCAATTATCATTTTAAAAAATGATATCACAAAGTTAAAACCCTAGTTCTAATATAAACAAGAACCTTGATCTCATTACTTTATGTGATCACCCTAAATTAGTTTCTATCCTAAAACCTAGGGGTTTATCACATGTGATCATTTGAACTTCACCTTTATCTTTGGAACCTTAATATGCAACAAATAAATGCATGCACATGATCTACTAACATAAAATAATACCACTTCACATAAAGTCATCATTCCATGTCTTCATTCTTGAATAAACCTTGTACGATTCACTAGTGCCACCTAGGTATAAACCCTAGCTTGTTACCATATGTTAGCACCATTGATCACCCTTGATACCACACCATTGGGACCAAACAACTATCATATCCTAGTAGAACCATAGTGATAAACCCTAATACCAATCTTGTGTAGTAATGCACATCACATACTCCTATTCAACTAAACCCTACTTAAGGATCATAACCCACCTAGCTTAGAAACCCTTAGTGATTACTTAGTGAAGCAAATGTGAAGTTATAGTAAACCCTAACTCATAGCACCACCTTGATAACCATCCTTTGATATGATGCTTATTAGAAACCATAGTAATAAACCTGCCAAAACTTGCTACATATAGACCATTCTACTTAAGAACCAACTAGTCCCTATTAGAGAACTAGATGAATCCAATAGTAAACCCTAGAGGCCATAGCTTCTATTTATAATAGTTCTCATTCTTATTATTTTGTTCTTCAAAAGTTATTCTTTTGAAGAACAAAGGTCAGTCAAACCCTAGAAGCCCTAGTCTTAGTTAAAATACTTATTACTTCTTAATTAACATGTTCTTCAAAAGTTATTCTTTTGAAGTATAGTATAAATAATCATCAACCATGTCCAATAGAACATAAAATTGACAATTGTTCTTTACATACTATTCCACTACTATCCTTTGAATATATGCTTGTTATGTTGCATCATATTACTTGCTTATGCTATTCATATCACCAACCCTAATAAGAACCTTGTTTGAGAATCATCCTAAAAGTGCAACACACCCTAAAGAAATCATTACAACTCATCCATCCTAAATCATCGAGGTTAGGTTACGCTCGGGATGATTGCATCTCATACTATGCATTATAGCATCTTTGCCAATTCTTTAAACATTGTCCTTACCGGACAATGATGGTATTTCAGAATTTGGAGTTCTCACGTATCGAAGCTTTTGCCTGCATAATCTTGCAGTCAAGAAAGGCAAGTTCATCGCTTGCTCATGTCATTTGATTATTTTTATCAAACTATATGCAAAGTACTATACTTATCACTCATGCATTGAAAAGCAAAGTATTATTTTACAATTATGAATATGACTATGTGGTGGGCAATGGAACCATGGTATGTGATGATTGGTGGAGGTTCCATTGCACGGGTACTATTCATCTAGGACTAAGTACCAATGCCGTCCAGTGATTCTAGCGCCGTACATACCGCGTTGACCATAAGATCTATAATGGCTCTGGGGAAGTCAGCTGTATCTTTTCCCTCCTGCACGCCAACGGACTTGATAGAGCCTGGCGGGGTGCTGGAGGCACTGCCGTAGGTTGGGAAATCCTTTAAAATCCCCATCCGGACGTTTGGATGAGAGGCTCTACCGTCTATGAAGGATTGTCCGACGTACATCGGGGGTAAAGCCGTATGAACGGGAGATGTCTACCGGGGGTGTACGGATGGACAAAAGGGTGGGTTTGCAGGGTCGCGGAGAAGGCAGTGATTGGCTTGGATCTTACACCTGGCCCCACACCAAGGAAGTGTGGACGGGAAAGCGCACCCGGTTGGTATCAAGGATAAGTTCTCTTATGGGAAAAGTAACGCACCTCTGCAGAGGATACTGAATTGTGACTGTCACTCCCTGTTCCGGGAAGGGAACTGCGAACGCGGCAGGAAAGGAACTCCATGAAGTTCTAGTCAACCTGTGAAGACTGACGGGCATAGTTTTCAGAATAAAATAAACCTTTTGAAGAAATGTTTATGAAAACTTGCATTGCCTATGACTTTCTGGTCTGTGGCTGTAGCTAGTGCATGATACACCTATTTCCTAATATGAACTTGTTGAGTACGCTCGTACTCATCCCACTCTTAAATCCCCTGCTTAGCTATGGAGGCACCGAAGGAGAATCTACCGTGGAACTCGAAGACAAAGGAGTCAACTGCAACAAGACGAAGAATCCAAGCAAAGAAGTCAATGAAGTCAACTGCTGCAGCAACTAAAGTGGAAACTTAGACTAGTAATAGAAGGGAACTTTTCCCTAATTCTAGCACCTAAGTAGCTAGATGTCTATAGCAAGCCAAGTAGCTCTTAAGCTAGATTTAGCAATAAGTTAGACTACGAGTCGTTCTTCTGGAGCTTTATTTGAATTTTTACCTCAATGTAAAGTAGGAGGCTGATCTTCTGTAAACAGCTTGTGTATCCTTCTATAGACATACCTTGGACTCGCATATGTTTCTGTTGTACCACTCTGAGAGATGTAATATGAGTGGAACGGTGTTTCACTTGTGTTATGTCAACGACTTGTGTACTACACCATGCAGTGGTACGCTGGGTCATCACATCTTTGGGGATTCCAAATTGGTGATTTCTCAACTCACAGAGGAGTACAAGTGTGAGAGCGAGTCGCTCTTCCCATTATGGATGCAATGCCGTGAGCTGATGGCCCAGTTCAGGTATATAAACTTCCATTGGATCCCAAGGTCGCAAAATACCGAGGCGAACGACCTCGCACAAACGGCGTCAGGATACAAGGACGTAGCCGATGGAGCCGATTTTCAGGTGCAGTTCATGGAACCCGATGATTGGAGAGCCGATATCTTCAATTACTTGAAAGATCCGGCTCGGGGGGCACCTAAACGGATAAGATACAGGGCCATGAAGTACGTCCTGATTGGTGATGACATGTTCTACAGGACTTTGGAAGGGTTACTTCTCAAATGTTTGGGACCGGCCGAGTCCAATCGGCTCTTGCATGAGGTGCATGATGGGGTTCGTAGCATAGAAAACAAAAATTTTCCTACCGCAAGACGAATAAATCCAAGATCTAATCTATGGAACACCCAAGATCTAATCTACAAGATCGAAGCAACGAGATTGACAAGATACTAACCCTTGATGATTTCCAAAGCCTACGAGATCAGATCTCGTTGTTGGTGTAGACGATCATCCCCAGTGCTGCAATCCGGCAGCACTTCCGTACTCGGTCGCGCGTACGGTGTCGATGAAGCCCTTCCTCTCCCCGTTCCAGCGGGCAGCGGAGGTGTGGTAGATCTCCTCCAAATTCCAGCAGCACGACGGCGTGGTGGTGGTGGTGGAGGAAGAAAAGCTGCAGGGCTTCGCCAAGCCGGAACAGCGTATGGTGGAGGAGAGAGGCGGCCAGAGGAGGGGGCAAATCATGGGGATGGTGGCCGGCCACCCCCTCCCCTCTTTATATAGGGGGAGGGTCGGCTGGGGTGGCCCCCTTTCCCATCTAGGGTTAGGGGGCGGCGGCCAAGTGGGGGGAAGAGGATTTCTTCCCCCCCAAGTTGATCCCCCTAGGGTTTTGGGGAAACCCTAGGGGTTTGGCCGGCTGGGCCTTGAGGGGCATGTGCCCCTGGCCCATTAGGCTAGGGAGCACCCCCTCGGCCCATGCTAGGCCTCCTAGGGTCGTGGGCCCACTGGTGGGACCCCCGGAACCTTCTAGAACCTTCCCGGTCATCCACCGGAAAAATCCCGAACTTTTCCGAAACCTAGAAATCAACTTCCCTTATATGAATCTTATTCTCCGGACTATTCCGGACCTCCTCGTGACATCCTGGATCACATCCGAGACTCCGAACAAACTTCGTCTCCATACCATATTCCATATCTACTTATGCGACATCGAACCTTAAGCGCGTCACCCTACGGTTCGCGAACTATGCAGACATGGTCGAGACTCCTCTCCGAGCAATAACCAATAGCGGGATCTGGAGATCCATAATGGCTCCCACATATTCAACGATGACTTAGTGATCGATTGAACCATTTACATACGATGCCGATTCCCTTTGTCTCGCGATATTTTACTTGTCCGAGGTTCGATCATCGGTATCTCCATACCTTGTTCAACCTCGTTACCGACAAGTACTCTTTACTCGTACCGTGGTATGTGATCTCTTATGAACCATTCATATGCTTGCAAGCTAATCAGATGACATCCCACCGAGAGGGCCCAGAGTATATCTATCCGTCATCAGGATGGACAAATCCCACTATTGATCCATATGCCTCAACTCACACTTTCCAAATACTTAATCCCACCTTTATTGTCACCCATTTACGCAATGACGTTTGATGTAATCAAAGTACCCTTCCGGTGTAAGTGATTTACATGATCTCATGGTCGAAGGACTAAGGCAACTATGTATCGAAAGCTTATAGCAAATTGAACTTAATGACTTGATCTTATGCTACGCTCATTTGGGTGTGTGTCCATTATATCATTCACCTAATGACATAACCTTGTTATTAATAACATCCAATGTTCATGATCACGAAACCATGATCATCCATTAATCAACAAGCTAGTTATACAAGAGGCTTACTAGGGACTCCTTGTTGTTTACATAACACACATGTATCAATGTTTCGGTTAATACAATTATAGCATGGTATGCAAACATTATCATAAACACAAAGATATATTATAATAACCATTTTATTATTGCCTCTTGGGCATATCTCCAACAGTCTCCCACTTGCACTAGAGTCAATAATCTAGTTTACATATGTAAAGATATAACACCTTGGTCTTCTGGTGCTTATCATGTTTTGCTCACGGGAGAGGTTTTAGTCAACGGATCTGACACGCTCAGAAACGTATGTATTTTGCAATTCATTTGCGTCTCAACGCATCACTCATTTTCCAAATGAGTCGGCATTAACTGTATATGCTTAGTCCTCTGGTGGAACCTTAATTCCGCGGTCTGAAATAAGTCACTAATATTGTCACATACAATATAGCTTCAAAGTTCTGACACTATCGGAACTACACCAAGTTCTCAAAGAACTTCTCGACTTAACATCCTCGGTCATTGTCAAAACAATGACATACTCTGCCTTCGTTTGTAGAATCCGTCACAATATTTAGAACTCATCCAAATCTAGCATAGACTTGTTCTAGCTCATTGTGCTACCTTATAACTCTTAGCCTAATTGAGATTGAAATTTTATTTTATATGTGACCAAACTAATATCGGTGCAACACCTTACAGCGATTTGTTTGTCATTACTCCATATAAAAACTATATTTATATATCCTTGGTTCTTCTAAAGCACTCAGGGATATTCTTACTGTTGTCCAATGATCATTACATGAATCATTCTGGTATATGCTCGTAACAATTTAGAGCACAGGACATCTGACTTTGTACATTTTATTTGTGATCTAAAATCACTCATGTGATTTTACTCATCGAGTGTCAAATACACCGAAGTCTTGTTAAACCTTCACATGGAAAAGAACACTTTCTTAACACTTTTATATTGAACCACTTCAATATCCATTCTATGTACCTTGACTTAAACTTATTATGTGTTTCAATCTATCTTCATAGATCTTGACACTAAATATGTTTCAGTCCATATCCTTTCATTGAAATTAATTATCAATGAAACCTTTTAATCACATCAAGTACATGATTACATTATTTTTAATCAACGATATGTCATCTACATAAAGTATTATAAATATGTCTCAGCGCTCCCACTTAATTTCTTGCAAATGCAAGCATCTTCATCATTTCTGATGAAATCAAAACTCTTTGATTATTTCATCCGGTGAAGATTCCAACTCCGCGATACTTACTTCATCCAATTGAAGTTTGTATACCTATCTAGTATTCCACGGACCAGCAAAACTCTTGGTTGTATCTGGTATACATCCTTCATACATACTTCTGGTAAGAAATGTATTTCTGCCATCCTACTATCATATCTCATAAAAGAAATATGTAGCGATTACTAGAATAATCCACATAGACTATAAGCATTGCCACGGAAGATCTAATCTTATCGTAGTCAACTCTTTGAACTTTGTCGTAAACAACTTTTCGATAAGTCAAGCTTCTTTAAGGATATTCCATCCAAGTCCATCTATTTGATAGATCCATTTACTTTCAAAAAGTACTCATCTATCTTGGATTTCATGGCGCATAGCCATTTTAAACGGAGTCAGGGCCCATCATAACTTCTTTGTATGTAGTTGGTTTATCATTGTTCAAAATCAATCCTTTGTTCACAAATCATTTATTTGATCACAAAGTAAACCATACCTACAAGGTTCAATAAGTACTTTGATCTCCATGACTATAACAATTTGTAGACATGTGAGCCATGATCTTCGTAGCTGCTTCCGGAACCATTTCCGACGCTGTGCTACTCTGATCATCATGCTCAGGTTCATGAACCTTATCAAGTTCCATTGTCCTCCCACTCAAATACTTCGCTAGAAAACAATTTCTTGGAAATAAGCAAGTAACATCAACAAACACTTTTGTCTTTTACTTAATAGTGGAAAGAATTCCCAATCAATTCTCTGGGATAACCAACAAAGACATTCATCCGATTTTGGTTGTAAACTCATTCACTTATGCTACGCATACCAAAATTTAAGAAAGGACTATTAGGGTTTATACCCATGCCATAACTCATATGGTGTCATTTCAATGGATCATGATGATGCTCTATTCAGTGTAAAAGCGGTAGTCTCTAAAGCATAATCCACAAAAATATAATGGCGTCATTTTATTTTATCTCATCATCAATCCAACAAGTTTTGGATACGTCTCTTGGATACTCCATCATCACTATGATACTCCAAGAAACGTGAGTAGTAGAACAATTTCATAACTCTCTTAGATGTTCGCTAAAACTCGTAATTCAAATATTTCCACCATGATCCAATCACAGATATTTGACTTTTCTATTACGATGATTTCCACTTCATGCTGAAATTTATTTGAATCCATTCAAATGTTTCAAACTTCTTCCTTATCGAATAAATATATCCACATATATACACTCAATTCATTGTTGGAAGTTTTCATGAAGTAGAAGAATCTCCCGCACACAACTATGCCCAGTGAACCATATACATCATCATGTATGTTTCCACTAAGTTAGTTGCCCGTTCAACTCTTGGCCTATGAACGGTATTTAAGTCATTCTCTTTTAGAAGAGATTTGCAAGCGCCAAATGATTCAAAAATCATATGACTCCAAAAATCCATTCAAATGGAGTTCCTTCATGCGTTCCTTTCTAACATGACCTAAATGGCGGTTCCACTAATGAGTGGAATTCAAATCATTTGCCTTATGGCATTTTAGCGTCAGTGTTATGCATGTGTGCTTCACCATAAAGATTTATAATAACTTATCCATCGTACATGGAATATGTCATAATTTGAACAACTCATTGTTTTCATTTGACTAGAACATAACAACCATTGTAAAGTTCTTTATTATAAAATCCGAAGGGCTAGATAAAATGCCAACGACGAACACAATAACACTTTATTTTGTTCCAGACGTGCATTTCTACCATATTCCTTGTCAGTCACTTAGGCCATTGTATTCTTGTATTGCGTTGTCTTGTATGACACCTCATACCAACCAATATGGTACAATTACCCAAGAATTTCATTGTGTGACCAAACAAGGAATACATCCATAACATGTATATCATCTATATACACCTGAGCTAGACTTTCTAGTCTTTTCTTTCTTTCTGCCAAAATATCTTTTGTAGTTTCTCTTTTAGCTTTCCTCATTCTCAGAGAACACTTCACCTTCAATAACTTCTAGGTCCATTGGTCAAATACCAATAACCTTGAGGTTCTTACCTTGAAGTTGACCATCACATGACAAGTGTTCTAGATTTCACTATTAGTAACCTTTTAATGTAATGAACAATTTCACTCATAATTTTATCCATCAAATCATGACGACTTTCCGAGACCATGTCTGAACATGCTAGGCTCGTAAAGTTTAACCTTAGTATTCGCATGTGCAAATCTGGCTTGCACCCGTTGTATGCACACGTAGAATCTATAACACCCGATCATCACGAGATGCTTCGAAACGACGAGTCTTAGCAACAGTGCATACTAAGGACGATCACTTCATGGATATGCGAATATCGTTAGTGCCCAACTAGTTGGAGGATTGGGATGCCTAGCATCTTCAACCTTCGTACATTCCCATAAAACTTATGAGTTTATGTAGTCTCACTAGATTATATTCTATCATCTTGTAATCAGGTCTTAGATATCACATATATCTCATACCTTGCTCATTTCTGAAAACAAAAATTTCAGCTCCTTACTTTTCAAACAGATTTGAACTTCAAGTTTCACGGAGACAAGATGATTTAAGGTACTAATTGAAACCATTGCTCTTTGAATCATCAATGTGAGGTTTACTAAAAGTTTGCATTAGGACTTAATCATATCTTGATTCTTTAACAATACGGTACCAGTCCGTAAAGTTACTTGTCAGACTTAACAGTATTTCTATCTCAATTACAAGACTAGCGCATGGTAGAAAACGGATGCCAATTCTACAAATTTAATTCAAAATACTATTCAGACTATGTTCATGATAATTTGAGTTCATTTTTAATTCTTCAATTAACTAGGTGAACTCCCACTCAAAACAACATCCCTCGCATTGTCTTAGTGATTACACGAACCAAATCCACTACACCAAGTCCGATCATCACGAGAAAAGATGTAGCTTCAAAGGCGAACACTCAAAGTGTTCATCATATCATTCATATGACTCATGCTCTACCTTTCGGTATCCCGTGTTCCGAGACCATGTCTGTACATGCTAGGCTCGTCAAGGCAACCTTAGTATCCGCGTGTGCAAATCTGGCTTGCACCCGTTGTATGCACATGTAGAGTCTATCACACCCGATCATCACGAGATGCTTCGAAACGACAAGTCTTAGCAACGGTGCATACTAAGGATGAACACTTTATTATCTTGATATTTAGTGAGAGGGATCATCTTATAATGCTACCGTCGCGATCTAAGCAAGATAAGATGCATAAAGGATTAACATCACATGCAATTCATAATATGTGATATGATATGGCCTTTCTTCTTGTGCTTTTGATCTCCATCTCCAAAGCACATGATCATGATCTCCATCATCACCAGCATTGCACCAAGGTCCGTGGCGCCGCTTCATGGTTGTCCATCACTTATAGCTACTATGACAACTACTTGAAATAAAGCTATTACATGATGAATAGACACGCAGGTCTTTAACAAAAATTAAAGACAACCATTAGGCTCCTGCCGGTTGCCATAATACAACAATGAACATCTCATACATCAAATATAATCATCATCACATCATGACCATATCACATCACCAAACCCTGCAAAAACAAGTTAGACGCCTCTAATTTGGTTTGCATATTTTACGTGGTTTAGGGTTTTCGAGTAAGATCCAATCTACCTACGAACATGAACCACAACGGTGATACTAGTGTTGACAATAGAAAGTGCAAATTGGAATCTTCACTATGGTGGGAGAGACAGACACCCGCAAAGCCACTTATGCAATACAAGTTGCATGTCAAGCGTGGAGCAAGTCTCATGAGACGCGGTCATGTAAAGTTAGCCCGGGCCGCTTCATCCCACCATCCCGCAAGATGCAAAGTACACAAACTAAAGCAACAAAAGCATCAACGCCCACAAAACCATTGTGTTCTACTCGTGCAACAGATCTATGCATAGACATGGCTCTGATACCACTGATGGGGTTCGTAGCATAGAAAACAAAAATTTTCCTACCGCAAGACGAATAAATCCAAGATCTAATCTATGGAACACCCAAGATCTAATCTACAAGATCGAAGCAACGAGATTGACAAGATACTAACCCTTGATGATTTCCAAAGCCTACGAGATCAGATCTCGTTGTTGGTGTAGACGATCATCCCCAGTGCTGCAATCCGGCAGCACTTCCGTACTCGGTCGCGCGTACGGTGTCGATGTAGCCCTTCCTCTCCCGTTCCAGCGGGCAGCGGAGGTGTGGTAGATCTCCTCCAAATTCCAGCAGCACGACGGCGTGGTGGTGGTGGTGGAGGAAGAAAAGCTGCAGGGCTTCGCCAAGCCGGAACAGCGTATGGTGGAGGAGAGAGGCGGCCAGAGGAGGGGGCAAATCATGGGGATGGTGGCCGGCCACCCCCTCCCCTCTTTATATAGGGGGAGGGTCGGCTGGGGTGGCCCCCTTTCCCATCTAGGGTTAGGGGGCGGCGGCCAAGTGGGGGGAAGAGGATTTCTTCCCCCCAAGTTGATCCCCCCTAGGGTTTTGGGGAAACCCTAGGGGTTGGCCGGCTGGGCCTTGAGGGGCATGTGCCCCTGGCCCATTAGGCTAGGGAGCACCCCCTCGGCCCATGCTAGGCCTCCTAGGGTCGTGGGCCCACTGGTGGGACCCCGGAACCTTCTAGAACCTTCCCGGTCATCCACCGGAAAAATCCCGAACTTTTCCGAAACCTAGAAATCAACTTCCCTTATATGAATCTTATTCTCCGGACTATTCCGGACCTCCTCGTGACATCCTGGATCACATCCGAGACTCCGAACAAACTTCGTCTCCATACCATATTCCATATCTACTTATGCGACATCGAACCTTAAGCGCGTCACCCTACGGTTCGCGAACTATGCGAGACATGGTCGAGACTCCTCTCCGAGCAATAACCAATAGCGGGATCTGGAGATCCATAATGGCTCCCACATATTCAACGATGACTTAGTGATCGATTGAACCATTTACATACGATGCCGATTCCCTTTGTCTCGCGATATTTTACTTGTCCGAGGTTCGATCATCGGTATCTCCATACCTTGTTCAACCTCGTTACCGACAAGTACTCTTTACTCGTGCCGTGGTATGTGATCTCTTATGAACCATTCATATGCTTGCAAGCTAATCAGATGACATCCCACCGAGAGGGCCCAGAGTATATCTATCCGTCATCGGGATGGACAAATCCCACTATTGATCCATATGCCTCAACTCACACTTTCCAAATACTTAATCCCACCTTTATTGTCACCCATTTACGCAATGACGTTTGATGTAATCAAAGTACCCTTCCGGTGTAAGTGATTTACATGATCTCATGGTCGAAGGACTAAGGCAACTATGTATCGAAAGCTTATAGCAAATTGAACTTAATGACTTGATCTTATGCTACGCTCATTTGGGTGTGTGTCCATTATATCATTCACCTAATGACATAACCTTGTTATTAATAACATCCAATGTTCATGATCACGAAACCATGATCATCCATTAATCAACAAGCTAGTTATACAAGAGGCTTACTAGGGACTCCTTGTTGTTTACATAACACACATGTATCAATGTTTCGGTTAATACAATTATAGCATGGTATGCAAACATTATCATAAACACAAAGATATATTATAATAACCATTTATTATTGCCTCTTGGGCATATCTCCAACAGTGCATGAGGGTGCCTGTGGAACTCACCAATCGGCTCATAAGATGAAGTGGCTGATCAGACGATCGGGATTTTATTGGCCCACCATGCTTGAAGATTGTTTCAAGTACTATAAAGGGTGTCAAGCATGTCAGAAGTTTGGGAGCATTCAGATGGTACCTGCATCAGCGATGAATCCCATCATCAAGCCGTGGCCGTTCCGAGGGTGGGGCATGGATATGATCGGCAAGATACATCCTCCTTCGAGCAAAGGCCATGTATGGGTTCTGGCCATTACAGATTATTTTACTAAATGGGTGGAGGCCGTCCCTATGAAGGCAGTGGCATCATCAGATGTTGTCGATTTTGTGAGGGAGCATGTCATTCACAGATTTGGTATTCCCCAGACTATCACGACCGATGGAGGTTCGGTCTTCATTTCTAAGGAGTTTAGGAAGTTCTGCGAGGATATGGGAATCAAGCTGATCCGATCGTCTCCATATTATGCTCAAGCAAATGGACAGGCTGAAGCGTCCAACAAAAGTCTGATCAAGCTGATTAAACGGAAGATCGACGAGCATCCTAGACGTTGGCACGAGGTATTGTCAGAAGCGTTGTGGGCTTATCGCATGTCGTGTCATGGAGCAATAAAAACCTCGCCATACCATCTGGTCTATGGACAAGAAGCTGTGTTACCCTGGGAAATCAAGGCTGGGTCGAGACGGGTTACATTTCAGAATGATTTGACTACTGAAGAATATGCAGCCCTGATGAGTGACAGCATTGAGGATGCAACGGAACTTAGACTTTGGTCGCTTGAGAAAATCAAGGAGAATAAAGCCAAGGTGGCTCGCGCATATAATAAGAAGGTGAAGCCAAAGGAGTTCCAGGTTGGTGATCTGGTATGGGAAGCTGTATTGCCGTTGGGGACTAAGGATAAAATGTATGGTAAATGGTCTCCAAATTGGCACGGCCCGTACAAAGTCGACCAAGTTTTAAAGGGTAATGCATACATGCTCGAGCAGTTGGATGGTGTGAAATTCCCAGTGGCTGTCAATGGCCAGCATCTCAAGAAGTACTTCCCAAGCATGTGGGATGATGGGCAGTAAGATATGGAGGCCGATACATGAAATCGGCCAGTAAAAAATTTTAAATTTTTTTGGGGAACAGCCGATGCACAGACATCGACTTTAGAATAAAAAACAGCCGATGCGCAGTCATCGACTATAGAGGAACAACTGTCATATGCGAGTATCAGGGCACCATTTGATTTTAAGGAACAACTGGTTTTATTGGCAATTTGGGTAAAGACCGATGTATTGCCATCGGCTTTTTGAGGAATCCTTCTTCATTGATTAAAAAGGGGATTTCTTACAAACAGGAGCCGATTGCTCAACAAAGGGAGAACAGATTACTGCTAATCCTATGCTAGTAGTCCTTATTCTAAGGGCTGTCGCTGTCCTCGTTGTCGCCGTGGT
Source organism: Lolium multiflorum (assembly GCA_030979885.1). Lineage (NCBI taxonomy): Eukaryota > Viridiplantae > Streptophyta > Magnoliopsida > Poales > Poaceae > Lolium > Lolium multiflorum. Next base: position 198,903,594 of record CM061748.1, on the reverse strand, counting down.
TGCCGCCGTCACTGCTGCTGATGAGTTCTTCGTCGCTGCTGTCGTAGCCTTCAACGGGGGCTTCTTCTTCCTCATCATCGTCGTCTTCATCGTCATCTGACTAAGCCCAGCCGCGGAAGCGCTTTGCCGGCGGCTCGTCAGAGGAGGAGCCGTCCTCCTTTTCCTCCTTCTTGCCGGAGGAGTTGTCGTCGTCTTCGTCATCCTCTTCTTCCTCTTCGGCGGAGGAGGTGAGTTTACCCCAGAAGGAGGGGTCATCATCACTCTCCGCTTCCAGTTCTCCGTCAATGAGGAACCGGAGGTCGTCCTCCCCGTCAGTTAGGGGCTGGTCACCATCTGACCAGATAAGGAGCTCGGGTGGACCGTCTGGCACGAAATCGAAGTCCCACTCCTGCTCATCCCAATGCTTGGGAGCGCGTCTATTGTACGCTTCTATCTGGTCGTACTCTGGAACCGGCTCACTCGAGGAAGAGGAGTGGAGAGAAAGGGCCGATGAAGCAGAGGAGGAGGAGGAAGACATGGCTGCAGAAGAGGGTTTTTGCCAATGGCTGGCGGAGCAGAGGATGAAGAAGCAAACTGTTTGATACGGTTAAATAAAGGGGACGTCTGGAAATTTAATGCTGTGGTGATTTCCGAGGACGTGGTGCCAAAAAGCGACGAATCGTGCGAAGTTGAGAGGACAGGGTATCATGATGAAAGATACTGAAGCGGTTCTGCTCTGCCACGACATGACCCTTCGAAGGAAAAACAGAATGGTTTTGAAATTATCATTACCAAAACCAGGGGGCATGTGTTATCACCAGATTTTGGCCAAATCAGGAGATGGGCCGTAATTGAGATGGGCTTGAATGATGTACACGTGGAGCGACTCTGAAGCGGCCTTGCATGAAGAGTTTGGGCTAGATTGCCCGTGTATCTGTAAACTATCGTAGATTGCATCTTAGTTTAGAATTAAAAGATAGAGTTTAACCCGTGCACGGTTAGGTGCACGCCCGAAATTAAGTCCCTTGGACTATAAATATGTACCTAGGGTTATTGAGAAAGGAGGACAATCACGTTCACAACAAACACAAACCAGGCGCATCGCCACCCCTTGTTTCGAGGGTTTCTTTCGGGTAAGCATCATGCTGCCTAGATCGCATCTTGCGATCTAGGCAGTACACGTTTATTCGTTACCTTGTGTTGCTCGTGCTGAAGCGTTGTTGATGGCGAGTAGCACTATTTATCATAGGTGTTTTGGGGCTTGCATGGATGCTTTTCTTATGCATATTTGCTTAGCTATGCCGTCCCTCGATATCTAGCTGCCCTTATACCTATCTAGGTGTAAGGGCAGCACCTTGCTTGTTTGTTATTTAGTAGATCCAATCTGTTATAGTTGCTCCTTGATTCTTCAAGGATTGGTTTAATATCCGTCTGGTTAGGCCTTGCAAACGGGTTGAATGATCCGGTAGTGCGTAAGGTGTGGTTTGTTAGTCCTAAGAGGGATGTTCCGGGAATTGACTTAATGTTGGTTTTTAGGCCTCTTTTAGGGTTAGTTTTCCATCATCTTTCGTGTCTATTAGGCTCAACTACGCGTAGGATGTTCCGATCATGCGGTGAAAACCCTAAACTGTCGTAGATTGGTTTAACTTTATATTGATCAAGCAGGATCCCCATGTCATCGTTAACCCGACGTAAACCATGGGGCGATCGGCTCTTTGAGCCGATCCACAGGGCAACCTGAGAGCCGATCGGGCTCGTATTTAATGTTTACGTGTCTACCATGCAGGAGACTAATCGAAGCAATCCAACACCTTCCTGACCAGGTATAGGTCAGGTGGCACGCCAACCGCTAGGACGTGTGCCGGAACATTGCGGGACGACGTCGAGGGACCAGGGCCCACCTAGCAGTCTTGGCAGCCTCCCGGCTCTTCGTGTTGCTTAACCACTGCTCGCCGGTGGGTTTTGGCAGGCAACAAACTCCCACCCCTTCCTTGGGGGGTTGGCCGGCCACCCTTGGGGAGTCCACCTTGGACTCCTCCCCTTTAGGGTTGGCTGGCCATGCAAGGTGTAGTCCCTCCGGGACTCCACTTTCCATGGTGATTTCTTCCGGACTTTTCTAGAACCTTCTTGCCATAAATGCACCGGATCATTTCCAAACTTGGAATATGACTTCCTATATATGAATCTTATTCTCCGGATCATTCCGGACCTCCTCGTGATGTCCTGGATCCCATCCGAGACTCCGAACAAAACTTCGAACTCCATTCCTTATTCCATATCTACTTAAACGACATCAAACCTTAAGTGTGTCACCCTACGGTTCGTGAACTATGTAGACATGGTTGAGACCTCTCTCCGACCAATAACCAATAGCGGGATCTGGAGATCTATAATGGCTCCCACATATTCAACGATGACTTAGTGATCGAATGAACCATTCACATACGATACCGATTCCCTTTGTCACGCTATATTTTACTTGTCCGAGGTTTGATCATCGGTATCTCTATACCTTGTTCAACCTCGTCTCCTGACAAGTACTCTTTACTCGTACCGTGGTATGTGGTCTCTTATGAACCATTCATATGCTTGCAAGCTATTTAGACGACATTCCACCGAGAGGGCCCAGAGTATATCTATCCGTCATCGGGATGGACAAATCCCACTGTTGATCCATATGCCTCAACTCATACTTTCGGATACTTAATCCCACCTTTATAACCACCCATTTACGGTGGCGTTTGATGTAATCAAAGTACCTTTCGGTATAAGTGATTTACATGATCTCATGGTCAAAAGGACTAGGTAACTATGTATCGAAAGCTTATAGCAAATAACTTAATGACGTGATCTTATGCTACGCTTAATTGGGTGTATTACATCATTCATATAATGATATAACCTTGTTATTAATAACATCCAATGTTCATGATTATGAAACTAATCATCTATTAATCAACAAGCTAGTTAAGAGGCTTACTAGGGACTCATTGTTGTTTACATAACACACATGTATCAATGTTTCGGTTAATACAATTATAGCATGGTATATAAACTTTTATCATAAACATAAAGATATATAATAAACACTTTTATTATTGCCTCTTGGGCATATCTCCAACATGATACACCTATTTCCTAATATGAACTTGTTGAGTACGCTCGTACTCATCCCTCTTTGAATCCCCTGCTTAGTTATGGAGGCACTGGAGGAGAATCTACCGTGGAACTCGAAGACAAAGGAGTCAACTTCAACAAGATGAAGAATCCAATCAAAGAAGTCAATGGAGTCAGCTTCTGCATCAGCTATAGTGGAAACTTAGACTAGTAATAGAAGGGAACCTTTTCCCTAATCCTAGCACCTAAGTAGCTAGAGTTCTATAGCAAGCCAAGTATCTCTAAAGCTAGAGTTAGCCATAAGTTAGACTACGAGTTGTTCTTTTGGAGCTTTATTTGAAGTTTTACCTCACTGTAAAGTAGGAGGCTATGTTGATCTTCTATAAACAGTTCATGTATCCTTCTATAGACATGCCTTGGACTCGCATATGTTTCTGGTGTACCACTCTAAGGGATGTAATATGAGTGGAACGGTGTTTCACTTGTGTTATGTCAACGACTTGCGTACTACACCATCCAGTGGTATGCTGGGTCACCGCAGTAACCTCCCTCTTCGGTTACCCTCTCCATTAGCCCCCCCCAAATTTCGATTTCCCCAATTTTGCACCGGCTGCGGCGACCCAGATCTGCACTCACGCATCTCCCACGGTCTCGGGCCGGAGAGCTCCTCCCTTCGGTCTCGGCGCTATACTAGTGTCGGCGTGTCCACCGCGGCGGAGCCTCGCATCTTCGTGACTTCGGCCGTCTCCATTGTCTGCCATGATAGAGGTAAGGGAAAATTCCTCAGCTCTATTCTAGTCTTAGATTCATGTTGGTAGAACTAGTTGGGTTTGATAGATCGTTCATAATGCTTAAATCTTGTTTGAGTGTACCAACCAGCTATTGCTTGTGTCTCACGCCGTAGCACTCATAATTGCCATTCAAGCCTAGATCCTGATGGTGCACAAGAGAGCAGTCAGGCGTGCTGCTTTTCCTCCAGTCATCTATGGTCATATGTTATAACGAGATCAAGAGAGGATTGCCAACCTAAACTACATCTACAACTGCAACGATGTAGAGGCTATCCAGATGCTTCGGATGAGAAGAGCCCCTTTTTATACACTTGTGAAAATGTTCAGGGAGAGTGGACTGCTAGTAGATAGCATCCACACCTCTATCGAAGAACAAGTCGCAATATTTCTTCATGTCGTGGGTCATAACCAGAGGTTCAGAGTCATCCATAACACATTCAGGCGATCCACGGAGACTATCTCTCGGTACTTCCAGCAGGTGTTGTAAGCAATTGGGGAGCTCAGAGGTGAAATGATCAAGCCACCATCAATGAACACACCACCCAAGATCAAGAACAGCTACAGGTGGTTCCCCTATTTCAGGGTGAGTACAAAATCATGTTCCTTCTACCTATCAGATGTGTGGTACTGTCAGAAACATGACTGTGTGCTAATTTTTTTACAGGATTGCATTGGGGCTATTGATGGTACTCATGTGACTGCAAAGGTACCGAGATCAATGTCTGCAGCATTCCGCGGGAGGAAGCACTACACCAGCCAGAACGTGCTAGCAGCTGTGGATTTCGATATGAGGTTCACATACGTGCTTGCTGGGTGGGAGGGTTCAGCTCATGATGCAAGCATCCTGGCCGATAGCTTGTCAAGGCCTGATGGGTTGCAAATCCCTGAGGGTAAGTTCTACCTTGGAGATGCTGGATATGCATGCCGACCTGGAATTCTACCTCCCTTCAGGAAAACAAGGTACCACCTCAACGAGTTCTCTGCGAAGCACCGACCTCTGAATGCGAGAGAGTTGTTCAATCTCAGACACTCAAGCCTTAGAGTCACATTGAGAGGGCCTTTGCTGCATTGAAGAATGGGTTCAAGGTCCTTGAGCAGAAACCATTCCACACTTTTCACACTCAATTGAAGTTGTTCCTTGCTTGTTGCATTCTTAACAACTGGATCTTAGGTTGGGGCGAGGATGACTTCTTCCAAGATGTTGTCACATTTGATGAAACTGAGACCAGCCATGGCATGGAGGCATGCGAGAAGGAAGCCTGGAAGGAGAAGAGGCTCTAGTTGGCAAACGCAATGTGGGAAGCCAGAGGCCACACCACCATGTGAGAGGGAGAATAACAAGTGAAGAAATGAAGTGAAGAAGTGAAGAAGAACCGCACTTTGATCCCCTCTTTCTCGAGCCCCTATTTGATCCCCGTATGTTGAACTACCCTGTGATCCCTCGTTGTTGAACTCCTCTGTGCTGATAAACTGCCATTCGTAGTAGCTAAAGAATGTTTTTATGAACTACCATTCGTAGTAGCTAGAGAATGTTGTTATGAACTACCATTCATAGTAGCTAGGCCTGAATTCGTGTACTGCTAGCTTCGTAGTGTGCAACTGATGATCTGTGATTTCTGTGTGATGGGAGGTGATAGCATGGTAAGATCACCCGTTGTAGAGAAGAAGTGCCCTTACGTTTGCCTGGATTAAACTACACAGGTGTAGTTTCATCTCCATCAACATTTGAGGTTGGCTGCAGGCAAACAAACAAAAGGTCTTTTTGGCCCAAACCATGCAGCCTGAGCTACCAAACAACATGCCAATTCTGGCCCGTGGCTCGTTCCGAACGGGAAAGTATGCTCACACCACTGCGCCAATGAGCCCCAAAATCGGTCCAGGCTACCAAATAGGCCCTTAGTGAATATCTTTGCACCGTCCAGTTCGGATCCATGCTCGATGAGGTAGTGGTGTAGGTTGCCACTCCGTCTAGTGGAGGTCATGTCTTCTGCTAACTGGAGCCGCACTTATGGTGCATCGATCTGCACACCATAGTGAGAGAGACCTTATCAGTGCACCGATAAGCCCAAGTGGGGTGTACCTCCACCATAGGTAACTGTGCGCTATTAACAGTGATAACCCCTATGACTGTGGGGAGGGGTATTTGGTAGAGGCCTTGTGCAGCGGCTAGGGTTTGCCTCCTGAGTCGCCCTAGGACGACATGGGCAAGCTGGCCTAACTTTTACTTGAAACATATTTCTTACTCTGTCATATATGGATTAATTACTTATTACTTCTACATGGTGTGAGTCGAGTCGATTCTTATCATAGCGCTGCCACATAAATATTTATTTTGATCAACTATAAGAGTGAAGAAAGGAGTGAATTAAGGATCACTTAACTCTGAAGCTACCGGACAATCCATGGGAACCGTGCACTTATACTCCTCTATTTCTGAAAAAAAAAGCTATAATTGTATTTCTAGAGTATAAAGTTTGACCAGACTTATGTAAAAAAATCAACATCTATAGAATAAAAAACAATATTATTTGATACATCATGAATTATACTTCCATGTAATATCTTGTCAGAGCGTGGCTTGCCGGGTTTCCTTTCAGAACTAATTAACCGAAAGACACCCAAACAAGGAGCACGACGAGAGCTAATGCCCAAAGCAGGAGCTACCATCGTCGTGCATCAGCCGCCTTCCCGCTGAGGTCCTTCCGTATGTATCGCCGGACCTCTTGTGCCTCCTTCCGGTCGAGCCTTTCCTGGCCCTTGTACACCAGGCGGACGACGCGGCCGCCCAAGAACCCAGCCAGCGCACCCGTGCCGCCGCTGCACAGCATCTGCCACAACATGCTGGAAACCAACTAGCTAGTAACAGATTTTGATCAGGATTTCGTCGACCCAGCGTTCGTCTCTATATATTATTAGGGCTTCAAAACTCCTTGGGCTTGACGATTGCTGCTTTTGTTTGTTCCTCAAGTAAATAATCCCTGGTCGTGTTAGGCGTTAGTAGGTTGAAATCATCCGATCAGCCACCTTCAGAGCCCGTTGGATCTCACTTAAGGCATGTACATTAGTTTAGACAGCTATCGTGTCTGTAATTCTTATCCATGTCATTTACAGACTCCAGTAAAGACACCTTTTGCAATGGCTTGTCTATATAGCTCCTACATTTTGGGTAAACTCATCGTTCAGCACAAGATAAAAGGGCAGAAGTAGAGCAAAGCTAATTAATCAATCATCCGTCGCATCTTCTTCCTAGAGTATGTTAAGAACAGACGCATCAGGACTCCCAGATCAAACAAACTAAAGAACACCACAGCTAGAAAGGATTGGAATTCGATGGACAGGGCCTTGATCTGCTTGGCAACAGCGGAGGAGCACTTGCTCCTTTCCATCCGCTATGGCGCCCACCAGGTCGCATCCTCGTCCGCTAGCCGCCACTGCAGGCCGTCGGCGCGTCCGCTCCTCCCCGTGTATCACTTGCAAACAGCAGTTCCAATCCATCTTCGAGCATGCATGGCGCGGACCATGGCGCAAAGCCGCAGACCTGAGGCGATTTGTGGTGAGACGGCACGAACTCCCCAACATCAGTTTCAGCGGAAGATGACCATCCAACCCACGATAAGTGACACCCTTCGTACAGCGGGAAAAAGTCCGTCGTTACGCAGAGATTTTAACGGGACTAGACCATCTTTATTTCTATCTACGAAATGTGCCGTTTTTCGTTTTCTCTCACATCAGCAAATTTCCTACGTGGATTATATTACATACGACTAACTAGATATCATTGTACATGCCCTTAAGCGTGAGATTTGGATCCTCGCGGGTTTCACAAAAGTACCCCTCCATCTGTAAAAGAGTGTTTAATTTTTTTTGGAATCGAACGTTCTAACTTTTCGCCGTGTTTTAAAAACAAGGAGTACCAACATTTATGCCACCAAATTAGTATCATTAGATTTATGATAAAATAATATTGGATTTCATAAATATAATTTTATTTTTTGTGTAAACTTAGTCAAAGTTTAAAATAGTTTGACTCTCTCCAATAAAGCTGGAACTTCACTCTTTCGTGGATGGAAGGAGTTGTCAATAAATGCTCTAACATTGAGAACCCGTCTACATAGCAAAAAAAAATCAACATGTCCCAATGAACGCGGAAAAAACCCTTGAGAAAAACCATTGCAACATATACAACATGACAATCAATCAAACAGCAGGTCAAAAAAAAAATCAATCAAACAGCACGAGAAGACAACATCTCGAACATATGTCCAAGAATCATTGAACATGTCACGTGTGTATGCAGCAGAGGACAAGCAGTCTTGCAACAAATTGGGACATTGTTTGGAACATTGGAAATTCTACACGCTTAGACATGCATCGCAATATCACATACCCCAAACATCCCAACTCAATCATATGATATAGAAGGAACATAAATCTTCCCAATGAGAATTATGGTTTTTGGGAACAATACTAAACTAACCCATCGAATCTCCGCGTACACATTGCCCCATGTTAAGTATATTGCCGATAAAAAGCACGGGCATGGATCATGTATATGACTATACGTGCATATAGGTTGATTTATTGATTTTAAGCGTATTCAGAAACGAATGAGCTTGCGCATTCATCTTTCAAGGTACTCAATTGATGGATTCCACCGCCAGATAGACAACGTCAGTTGTTCTGCTCGCGTGCCACACTCGTCCGTGGAGAATGCTAGTACTTTCGTTCATAAAGGATTTCGAATTAATCGATCTCGGAAGCGCAAAATAACATGGCAATGGAAAGGTAGAAAACTAATGTTGATGCTCATGAATTAGGTGCTTTGATGCAAGATTATACCGCCGTACAGTAAATTAGACAGCCAGATACTTTGGCGACTACTTGCAGATCAAATCAGAAAACGAGATGACACGGGGGAGGAAGCAATTCGGGCAATCACGCCTCCTATGTTAATTCTTCGTGTAGCAGGACGCATGCAACAAATCAAATCATTCACAAACCTAGAGTCAAGTGCACACAAACACTACAGGAATGGGGCTATATGCCGAGGGCCGGTAACCCTCGGCGTAGCATGCTTTGGCCCTCGGCGTAGGCTATCCCGAGGGCCGCCCTCGGCATAGCTCCTCGGCGTGTAAATCCCTCGGCAAAGCCACTATCGCCGTCGGCGTAGCACGCTACGCCGACGACAAAACCCTCGGCATAGACTTTAAAAAATTTCAAATTTCCCGTTTCCAAAAAAATTCAAAAAAAAATTCGAAAAAAAATTTTTTTCTATATGCCGACGGCAAAACCCTAGGCATAGACATTAAATTTTTAAAATTTTAATTTCTTTTACACAATTTTTTTCTTTTTCTTTTTCTTTTTTACTACTTGTTTATCTTTCACCCAATACACTTTTAACTCTAACTACACTTAATCTTATGTCAAATTACAATCATGGTTAAACTTCCCAGTCGGTCACCCATCCTCACACTACTCCAGCCTCAGCACGCTTAACTTCTTGGTTCCATTCGGATGAGCTTCCATTATAGAATTGACACCTCTTGCTGATAATAATAGCATATCAACCCTATTAACCCTTGAACCGTGATGCACACTTCTTTATTTTCGAATCACAAACAATTACTTAAGTAGACAACAATGAATATATATAAGTAATAATAATATTGAATTCAAATAAAAATAAAATGATTTTATTTTTTGGTCTTTTTTCTATTTAATATTGAATAATTAATATCTTTAAATCGGAAAATCAAAATTCCACAAATAATATGTCTAAATCGATCAGAAAAATGAGAGGAATCTAAATATAACATACATATCATCATTTGAACCTAAAAATTAGAGGAATCCAAATATGACGCCCAATTTGCCATGTGGCCAAAACAGCCCCCTCGCGAGATGCGAAATGGCCGTATCGGGCGGGCTGGTGCACCGTTCGCCAACACGCTAAACGGACAAAAATTAGCACATAAAGTGATGTGCTATAGACATAAAAACATTTTTTGCGGAATTTATTGAGCGACGGAAAGTGTACCCCTAGTTCAAATCCGGTCAGTTTCCAGCGGATTCGGCGGGACACCGCAGGAAGCCACATGGATTCCCAGATAGCTAGCGCGCACATATGGCATGTGATATGTGGTGCGAAGGCGGTGTCCTACCACTACACGGAGGTCTCGCGCAATACTAAAATGTGCCTCATGTAGCTGCTTCACAAAATAAACCCGTTTTGGCACCCCGAAAATGAAAAAACCATCGCCCATGGGTCGGATTGGAAATCCGCTCCCGGGGCCTTGCTTCCCATCCCAGGGACCACGCACCTGCCAAATATGGCCTCGTTCCGACAAACTATGCGGTGTCACGGGCCGTTTCCTACTCATTTGCCCTAAAAGCCATAGAACTCCGGACGTGATAGCCCTGTTTGTGAAGGATTTTCCAAAATAATTGCCGTATCCTAATTCCGACTTTTGGAGTGGTTACTAGGACACATAAAATGACGCCATGCTGCTCCGTGGGATTTTCTGACTTCGTTTAAATTGCCATTTGGCCAAAACGGCCCCCCACGGAGATGCGGTATGCCCGCGCCCGTTTACCATCGCGCTAAACGGAAAAAAATTAGCACATAAAGTGATATGTCATAGACCTAAAAACATTTTTCTCGGAATTTATTGAGCGACGAAAAGTGTACCCCTAGTTCAAATCCGGTCAGTTTCCAGCGGATTCGGCGGGACACCACAGGAAGCCGCATGGATTCCCAGATAGCTAGCGCACATATGGCATATGATATGTGGTGCGAAGGCGGTGTCCTACCACTACGTGGAGGTCTCGCGCAATACTAAAATGCGCCCCATGTAGCTGCTTCACAAAATAAACCCGTTTTGGCACCCCGAAAATGAAAAAACCATCGCCCATGGGTCGGATTGGAAATCCGCTCCCGGGGCCTTGCTTCCCATGTCAGGGACCACGCACGTGCCAAATATGGCCTCGTTCCGACAAACTATGCGGTGTCACGGGCCGTTTCCTACTCATTTGCCCTAAAAGCCATAGAACTCCGGACGTGATAGCCCTGTTTGTGAAGGGTTTTCCAAAATAATTGCCGTATCCTAATTCCGACTTTTGGAGTGGTTACTAGGACACATAAAATGACGCCATGCGGCTCCGCGGGATTTTCTGACTTTGTTTAAATTGTCATTTGGCCAAAACGGGCCCCGACGGAGATGCGGTATGGCCGTACCGGGCGCGCTGGTGCACCCGTTTACCATCGCGCTAAACGGACAAAAATTAGCACATAAACTGATATGTCATAGACCTAAAAACATTTTTGCGGAATTTATTGAGCGACGGAAAGTGTAGCCCTAGTTCAAATCCGGTCACTTTCCAGCGGATTCGGCGGGACACCGCAGGAAGCCGCATGGATTCCCATATAGCTAGCGCGCACATATGGCATGTGATATGTGGTGCGAAGGCGGTGTCCTACCACTACGCAGAGGTCTCGCGCAATACTAAAATGCGCCTCATGTAGTTCCTTCACAAAAAAACCCGTTTTGGCACCCCGAAAATGAAAAAACCATCGCCCATGGGTCGGATTGGAAATCCGCTCCCGGGGCCTTGCTTCCCATCCCAGGTACCACGCACGTGCCAAATATTGCCTCGTTCCGACAAACTATGCGGTGTCACGGGCCGTTTCCTACTCATTTGCCCTAAAAGCCATAGAACTCCGGACTTGATAGCCCTGTTCGTGAAGGGTTTTCTAAAATAATTGCCGTATCCCAATTCCATCTTTTGGAGTGGTTACTAGGACACATAAAATGATGCCATGCGGCTCCGCGAGATTTTCTGACTTCGTTTAAATTGTCATCTGGCTAAAACGGGAACCTGAGAACATATAATAAAGTGATTGAAATTTTTCTATGTTAACATGTTATTGTACATGATTCAAATATGCATGATTTTGACATAAACTGATAGAGGATGTTTTTCTGAACATTTTGATAGCTCATACGCATTTTTCTGACATCATATGAATTAGTTATGATTTTTACAAAATTAGACAAATTTGAAAAATGGCCTACGCCGAGGGTGGCCGTCGGCGTAGCCCTGTCTACGCCTAGGGCCAAAGATATGCCGAGGGCTGCCCTCGGCGTAGAGGTCGCTACGCCGACGGCCACGTTTCGCCGAGTGTTGAAAGGGCAGGCTGGCCTGGCCGGGCCATACGCCGACGGCCCCGACTTTTGGACGTCGGCGTATAGCCTAGCCCTCGGCATAGTCTCCCATTCCTGTAGTGAAAAGGAATAGAGAGAGAACAAGATTTACTAAGCCTGAGTGTTGAAGTATAAATGCATTGCCTAATCTCTTTCATCAGATCTGTCTTTTGGTTGCATTGGTTAGAGCATGCAGTTCTACACTGAGAATCAATCATCGATCAAGCGATCGACCTCTGTGATGGATCGATCACTTCTTGTTACTAGAACTGAGACCAAACAAAACAAGGAGCGCGAGAAGCGCCAGTGCCCCCGACCCGTCGTCCTTGCTGGCCGACGACGACGCCCCGTCACGCTGGCGGAGCTCCCTCTCCATGTCTCGCCGGACCTTGTCTGCCTCCTTCCGGTCGCGCCTCTCCTGACCCATGTACGCGAGGCGGCCGACGCGGCCGACGCGTCCGCCGCAGAACCCCACCAGCGCGCCTGTGCCGCCGCAGCACAGCATCTGCCGCCACAACATGCCGCCCGCCGGCCGGTGAACCAACCAAGTGATTGATCAGGGTTCCTACTTCTCTGTTTGCGCGAGGTTGTAATAATTGGGAGACGTACGTGAGCACGTCGATATATATTTAGGGCTTGATATACTTCTTGGAGTTTGCTTTCAATTTGTTTGTGCCGCAAGTAAATAAGAATCCGGACATACGTACATTAGTCGACCTGGCTTGACGTACAAGTCGATCTGATACATCATCCACCTGATATATTCCTCCCTGCCATAAGCGCGCGCACGGCAACAGCAAAATGACCCCATGGGTAAACACGATTCCAAGCTGAAACCTGTCATTTGCGCGATTCTCTATGGAAGCCTCTACAAATTCAATATTGAATTATGCTGTCATTTGCAATTCCTGTGGCAACCAAACACGTGTTTATTTCTGAAATTACAATATAAATGAAATGAATACATGTATTCATTTCAAAATGCTACAAACAAAATAAAAGTCTGGCTTCCAAACGACTTCTAAAAGAAAATAGCGATAAAACTAACTGAACTTGAGGATGAGCATGTACTCCCTCCATCCCAAAATATAAGGCGTCTAAGGTTAGTCAAAAGTCAACATTTTTTAATTTTGACTAAGTTTATACAAAAAAATAAACATCTAAGATACTAAATCAATATCAATAGATTCACCATAAAATATATTTTCTCAAAATATACATTCAATATTGTAGATATGGATATTTTTCCCTAAATGTTTTGACAAAGTTAGTAGGATTTGACTTTTGACTAATCTTAGGCGCCTTATATTTTGGGATGGAGGAAGTATATAACAATCCCTCGTAAATCAGAAATTAAAAGATGCAACAATATCATCTAAAGTCTGTTCGCATGTTTCTTCCTAGCCACGGAAGGAACGGCAAAATATTAAAGAAAAAATATTCATGTAGGGCGACCGATCACGTGGATGCGGCGAGATCGGTCGCTCGTGACTTGCCCACGCCACCAACCAACCTAGCATGCATCAACATGTTCTCAATGGCCGCTCTTCTGCTCGCGCCTGCTGCCCTGCTTGCTAACGTGTGCATATACCATAGTTGTCTGCTAGCTAGCTAAATGCATGTCCATGCACGCATGACGCATGTAAGGCTTGCTACCAGCTGGTTGCTCAGTTTTGGCATCTCAATGTGTTGCCGCGCCACCGCTTGGCCATGCCGGCGACCGCTTCGACCAAGCCGATACCTATTCTACTCGAAGACAAAAGCCCTCCAAGCCTACACTTGTGGCACTGCTTGGTCCCTCTGACAGCCGTGACTGCACAAATCCAGGGAGGGGACATTGTAGAAGTGGGAACGGGCCCACGTCAGTCGGATCTAGCGGTGACAGACCTCCATCAAGGAGGGTTTGTGGCCGGTGGTGAAGATCGGTCAGTCCGGAGATGTCATGGATGACGGTTTGAAGATACTTGTCTATTGCATACCTTCACGTCGTATGTTGTGAACGCGAATGTGAGATGTTGCGTTGCGTTTGTGATGTTTGTTACAAGTGTGTTTCTCTCCAAAAAAAAGTGATGTTGCATATGTGTGTTAAAAATATAACAACTTAGTATGTGTTTTGTTGTGAATGCACATGCCAAGTGCTACATGGTTTTCTGATTGTTTGCTAAAAGATTGTCTTTTTAGTTTTTAAATGTTGCATATGTGTTTTCAAAATGGTGCGAACTGATGGTGCTCCGGTGATGGCGCCAGACAATCTTGGTGGCGGTTTTTGTGCAAGCGGTTGGGAAACCCCAAGAGCAAGGTGTGATGAGCACAACAACAAGTTTTCCCTCAGTACGAAACCAAGGTATAATCGACCAGTAGGAGAAATGCGTGACTTCTGAAGGTGTTGCTAGCTGACTAGTGGCAGGGCGCACTACCGGCATCAGCAATAACATGGAACCTGAACACAACACAACCAAAATACTTTGCCCCAACTTGCAGTGAGGTTGTCAATCTCACCGGTTTGCCGAACACAAAGGATTAGACATATCGAGTGGAAAGAGATGTTTGCAGTAATTAAAGAGAACAGAGCTTTGTAGTATGTAAAGGAACAAGATTGTAGTGGTTGAATTTATCAGTGTAAAGTAAAGGACCGGGGTCCATAGTTCACTAGATGTGTCTCTCCATAAAGATAAATAGCATATTGGGTGAACAAATTATAGTTGGACAATTGACAGAATATCAACCATACATGACAAGATAATTACTATGAGATTTGTTTGCGCATTACAACATAATACATAGACCGTAATCCAAGTGTGTCTATGACTAATAATCCACCTTCCGGTTATCGTCCGAACCTCTTTCAGTATTAAGTTGCAAGCAACAGATTATCGCATTAAGCAATGTGTGTAAAGTAAACACTAGAATTACCCTTGGATAAAACATTGTTGTTTTCTCCCTAGTAGCAACAACACATCTACAAACTTAGAAATTATTGTCACTCTTCCAAAAAACTAGAGGCATGAACCTATTATCGAGCATAACTACCCCTATTGGAGTCACAAGCATCTACTTGACCAGAGTATCTACTAGCAACGGAGAGCATGCAATATCACAAATAACATATGACATGAATATATAATCGACCTCAACATAGTATACAATATTCATTGGATCCCAGCAAACACAACATGTAGGATTACATAAGGATGATCTTGATCATGTAGGGCACCCCACAAGATCTATACATGAAGCAGAAATTGGAGAAGAAAACCATCTAGCTACTGCTATGGACCCATATTCCAGGGATGAACTACTCACGCATCACTTCGGAGGTGGGCATGGTGATGTAGATGCCTCCGGCGATGATTTCCCCTCCGGAGGGTGCGGGAAGAGCTTAACCCCCGAGATGGGTTCTGCGATGGCGGCCGCGACGGAACTTTTTGTGGATGGAGGCTCGGGTATCCAGGTTTTTCCCGAGATCGTGAATAAATAGGAGGAGGAGGCGATGTCGGTGGACACCTAGGTGGTCCACACCATGCCTTGGTGCGGGCCCAGGCCTGGCCATGCCAAGGGGTGGTTTGGCCCCCCTATGGCTCCTCTTCGTCGCCCCTTCGGACTTTGTCTTCGTTACAGTAAAATATTGACGTACTTCGGCTTTTTTTTCGTCCAATTCCTAGAATATTCCCTATACAACTTTTCTGAAATACAAAACAGGAGAAAACAGGGAACTGGCACTGTGGCATCTTGTTAATAGGTTAGTGCCTGAAATCATGTAAAAGTGCAATGAAGTGTAAGTAAAACATATATGAATTGGTGTAAAACAAGCATGGAGAATCAAAAATTATAGATACGTTTGAGACGTATCAAGCATCCCTAAGCTTAACTCTTGCTCGTCCTCGAGTAGGTAGGTGATAATAAAGATAATTTTTTAGGTGACTGATGTCTACCCACGCTTCTTTTCCTGTAGACAGTGTTGGGCCTCCAAGAGCAGAGGTTTGTAGAAAAGCAGCAAGTTTTCCCTTAAGTGGATCACCCAAGGTTTATCGAACTCGGAGGAAGAGGTCAAACATATCCCTCTCAAGCAACCCTGCAATCACGATACAAGAAGTCTCTTGTGTCCCCAACACACCTAATACACTTGTCAGCTGTATAGGTGCACTAGTTCGGCGAAGAGATAGTGAAATACAAGTAGTATGGATGTATATGAGTGGTAATAGCTGACAAAGGATTAATTTGTCAATGCCTACAGATTGTAGACTAGGGTTTTGCTAGAAGTAGAGGGCAAGTAGATCTCGAAGGTTTCAGCCGAAAAGTACTCGACGATTATGAGAACTAGGGTTATGTTGACAGTAGATTCGATCATTTCTTTGTCCCTCGACTCCCCCTTATATAGAGGGTGGAGCCGAGGGTTTCGTAATACACAAGTTACAGAGTTCGGGAGGGTTTCGTACCCAACCCGTAAGATTACAAATCTCTATCTTTCCTAATACAAACTATCTTTCCTTAACACTAAATGGGCTTCCAAGTCTTCTTATTCTTCGAGTCCTGGGCCTTTAGTAAACCCCGGGTACCATCTTTGGCAGGCCCATTGGGGATGCCTATGTCAGTAGCCCCCGAGATTTTTCTTGAATCGAAGAATCAGGGAAAATCTCCAACTTTACTCATTACATAATCTTTCGATATGCAAACACTATTTTGTACAGGGATAACGGTAGTTGGGGCTAGTTCATCTGACGGATCAAGTACTAGTTAACTGCTCTAGTGGCAATCCGCAAAAACCTACTTCAAGATCACGTCCCTGGACATGATCTCGGGATACTGGTGTAAACTTCGACAGGTGCCACTTAAGGTCTTACCATTCTGTCGAGTCCCAGTCATATTTTATCGGGTACCTAACGCGTCCGTTAGGATTTTTCTTCGTATCTGTTGATACGGAAAATAGTAGCAATCCGCCGTCAGAGACGGTGCCACGCCGCTTCAGAACGGATCTGGGGTCTTACCTTCGCAAAGTTTTGCGGCATTCAGAGATTTATTCGCGACTTTTAGCGCTCTGAGAATATTTTGTCGAGTGCTTTTTGGCTGTTGGAATAGCACATTTTATCGAGTCATATTTGATGACTTATTTTGCTCTCCCGATGGGAGTATATGTAGAGTTATCTGTGTAACTCAAAATATACTCACTTCTACTTCTTTCTTTCAATGAAAATTCATCGGGCACGCGAACAGCGTTCCCGATGGGAGTAGCCCCGAGGCTACAGCCAAGGACTTGTGCTTGGGTGTAGGCTCCACAGATTAGTATCCTTTGCCGCTATATTTATAATCTTTCTCAATATTTTTGTATCTATCGGGTGCGCGACCAGCGCTCCCGATGGGAGTAGCCCCCGAGGCTATGAACAAATGCTTGCATTTGGTCATAGGCTCTCGTCAATTCTATCTTGTCATACTCGAAATTTTCTCTTTTCCAGAGTAGCCCCCGAGCGTTTGGGCAAAAACTTGTATTTGATCAAAGGCTCCCGAAATAATCTTGCGTTGTCGATAATCTCTCCAAGCTTCATAGTCGAGCTTTTCTTTTACCTTGATGACGTCGTTGCTGATGATAACCACGATTTCTGTTTTGGAAATATGCGATAACCGCTTCTCTCACTGCCTTGTGGGTCCTAAGTAACCATTATCTTGACACGTCGTTCTGGTGGGGGACACACGTCCTCCGCTTTTTCTGGCGCACGTACCGTAACTTCTCAATGTTAAAATACTGTTTTACCCTCGTCTCCACGTGGTTATCATCTGCCGCATACTTTTTCCATCCAACGGTCCGCCGCTTCACCGCACCTCTATATAAGATCTCCTTCTTCTACCTCGAGCACTTCCGCTCGCGCCGTTCCCCTGCTTTCACCTGCAAAACTTCCTCCTGCGCCCCACAACTCTCAGAGCTCATCTCTTCCCAGCTGCATTCCTGCGCCATTGTTGATGCCACCGCGTCGATTGACCAGGCACACCACGCCGGAATCATCAATGGCTGCCGCGGATCTAGGAACCGCGGAGTGGGAAAGGTCCAAGATCACCAACCAGGACATCAATCTCCTGAAGAAGCTGGGGATTAGCAAGAAACCCAAGGCGGTGTGCTTCCCTAGTGAAGAGAGCTACCCAACCCCTCCAATGGGGTATCGGGTAAGTTTCGTCGATCATCTCATCCGCGGTCTTTCCGCCCCCATTCATCCTTTTCTTCGAGGATTGCTTTTTGTTTACGGTCTCCAGCTTCACCACCTCACGCCCAACTCAATCCTTCATATCTCCATTTTCATCACCCTCTGCGAAGCCTTCCTTGGTGTCCAGCCTAACTGGGCATTATGGAAGCGCATTTTCTTCTGTCGCCGTAATGGCTCTTCCAATGTCGCCTATAATATAGGCGGCGTTGTTATTTCCGTTCGCTCCTCAGTCAATTACTTCGACGTCAAACTCCCTGACTCCGTTCAAGGGTGGCGCAAGAAGTGGTTATATATTCGGAAGAAAACCATGGATGCGCTGAAGACAATATCCCTCCTTTTGATGGTGCCGAGAAAATCCTTCGCCGCCGTTCTTGGGATGCAGAGGCTACCGAAGAGGAAAAAACTTCGACAGAGGCCTTGATGACTCGCATCCATGAGTTGCAGAATATATTGCAGCAAAGAGCCCGTCATTATCCAAATTCGGCGTATTTCCTAAAAAGGAAAAGAGTGCGTCTGAAAACTCGCGGGCGTTTCGTACATTGTATGTTTACAGAGGAGACTATATTTCGGCATCTAAGCGTAAAAACGCCTGAGCTGCGCTACGTTCCAAGGATTTGGCTCGGCAATCCCCGTCTTCTTGTCCTTGATTCTGTATGCTCCTCCTTCGATTACTTCTGTGACGATGTAGGGTCCAAGCCATGGTGACTCTAGTTTTTCATGGCTTTTTTGATTGAGTCGCAAAACCAAATCGCCAACTTGGAAGGATCTTGGCCGCAATCGTCGACTGTGGTAGTTTTTCAGGTCCTGTTGGTATTTGGCGACTCGTGACAGGACTTCGTCTCGAGCTTCATCAAGTGCATCAACATCATCCTCCAAAGCTTTTCTCGAAGTTTCTTCATCATATTCTGTGACTCTTGGAGAATCATGCTCTATTTCTATCGGCAGGACTGCTTCGGCTCCATGGACCAGAAAAAACGGCGTTTCTGCGTCGCCGTATTTGGTGTTGTTCGAATACTCCACAACACACTTGGCAACTCCTCCGGCCAAGTGTGCCGAGCTTTTTCCAATGGTCCCAACAAACGCTTCTTGATACCGTTGCAGATGATGCCATTAGCTTTCTCGACTTGACCATTGGTCTGTGGATGTGCGACAGACGCAAAACTCAATTTGATGCCTACTTCTGCGCAATATGCCTTGAACTCCTTGGACGTAAAATTACTGCCGTTGTCTGTGACAATGCTGTGAGGGACTCCAAATCTAAAGACGATGCTTTTCACGAACTTAATCGCCGACGCGCCGTCCGGTGAATTTATCGGCTTTGCTTCTATCCACTTTGTGAATTTGTCGACAGCGACAAGCATATACTCATAGCCTCCTGGCGAAGCTTTGTGTAGTTTTCCCACCATGTCGAGACCCCATTGAGAAAAGGGCCAAGATAGTGGAATTGGCATAAGTTCTGCTGCGGGAGAGTGAGGTTTGGCGGCAAACCTTTGGCACGCGTCGCAAGTTCTCACTATTTCCTTCGCGTCCTCGATTGTTGTTAACCAATAAAATCCTGCTCTGAAAACTTTAGCCGCGATAGCTCGGCTGCTCGCGTGGTGCCCGCATATTCCTTCGTGCACATCTTTCAGGATGATTCTTCCTTCTTCGGGTGTGACACATCTCTGTAGCACGCCCGAAATGCTTCGTTTGTACAACTCCCCTTTTACCACAGTAAAAGCTTTTGATCTCCTAATTATTCGCCTTGCTTCAACTGGGTCGTCGGGTATTGTTTTCTTTAGGATGTATGATATATAAGCCTGCATCCATGGAGTTTGCACCATCATGACTAGCTCCTGCTCCTCTTCTTCTTCTACTGGGTCTTTGGTGGTACTCGAGGATTTCTCTTTTTTCTCCTTCTTTATTTTTTGGCTTTGTTGATCTTTCGCTTATCTCTTCCCAAAACACGCCTGGGGGAATCGCGAGACACTGTGACCCGATGTTTGCAAGAACATCGGCTTCATCGTTACTCAGCCTGCTGATGTGGTTTACCTCGCATCCATCAAACAATTTCTCCAACTCATTGTACACCTCTTTGTATGCTATCATACTTTCGTTGACTGCATCACATTGGTTCATAACTTGCTGTGCCACCAATTGTGAGTCGCCGAAGATTTTCAATCGGGTTGCACCACAAGCTTTCGCCATCTTCATCCCGTGTATGAGAGCTTCATATTCTGCTTCGTTGTTAGACGCATTTGGAAACGTCATTCTTAAAACATATTTCAACTTGTCGCCTTCGGGTGATACCAATATCACGCCTGCTCCAGCACCTTCCAACCTTTTGGACCCGTCGAAGTTCATGGTCCAAGTTCTCGATAAATCTGGAGGCCCCGTGTTTTGTAGCTCCATCCACTCTGCAATGAAATCGGTAAAACCTGCGATTTTATTGCCTTTCTTTTCATACGTGATGTCCCGAGGGAAAGTTCTATTCCCCAAAGGGAGACACGACCCGTAGCTTCTGGGTTGTTCAATATGTTTGACAAGGGAGCTTCATTGACCACTATTATCGGGTGCGCCGAAAAATAGTGTCGCAATTTTCTTGCTGTCGTGAATACTCCATACGCCAGCTTCTGATATTGCGGGTACCGTTGTTTTGAAGGCGATAGTACTTCGCTGATGAAATATACGGCCTCTGAACTCCATGAAGCTTGCCTTCTTCTTCTCTCTCGACTACTAGGGCTGTGCTGACCACCTGAGGTGTGGCTGCAATGTATAAAAGGAGAGGTTCTTTCTCTTTAGGCGCCACCAAGATTGGTGGTGTCGAAATTGTCCGCTTGAGGTTCTCGAAAGCCCTATCTGCTTCCTCGTTCCATTGAAATTTTTCCCCCTGTTTGATCAATGCGTAGAACGGCAACGCCTTTCTCCTAGCCTGGCGACGAATCTGC
Organism: Lolium multiflorum; assembly: GCA_030979885.1. Classification (NCBI taxonomy): domain Eukaryota; kingdom Viridiplantae; phylum Streptophyta; class Magnoliopsida; order Poales; family Poaceae; genus Lolium; species Lolium multiflorum. Next base: position 198,882,388 of record CM061748.1, on the reverse strand, counting down.
TTAAAGCTGCGACTCGCCCCGTTAGCTGTTGTATTTCTTTCAACTTTGTTGGCTTTCTCATAGTAACGATGGCCTGAATTTTTTCGGGATTAGCTTCAATCCCCCTTGCTGATACTAAAAACCCGAGAAGTTCTCCTGCGGGAACTCCAAAAGAGCACTTTGTCGGGTTCAGCTTGAGGCAAAATTTGTCGAGGTTGTCGAAGGTTTCCTTCAAATCTTCGATCAGAGTCGACCCCTTTTTTGATGTTATCACGACATCGTCGATGTAGACTTGCACATTTTTTCCAATCTGTGTTGCTAGGCACTTCTGCATCATCCGCTGATATGTTGCTCCCGCGTTTTTTAAACCAAAGGGCATTGTTTTGTAGCAAAACACGCCGTAAGGTGTTATGAACGCTGTCTTATCTTCATCTTCTTCTTTTAATCTGATCTGGTTATAACCAGAATACGCATCCAAGAAGGAAAGATGTTCGCATCCTGCCGTTGAGTCGATGATTTATTCGATCCTTGGGAGGGGAAAGTGATCCTTAGGACAATGTTTATTGACACACGTAAAGTCGACACACATGCGAAGGACTTTTGTGTGTTTCTTCGGCACCATCACTGGGTTAGATACCCACGTGGCTTCTGTAGATATTTCTTTGATAAAACCAGCATCTTTGAGTCGATCTATTTCTGATAACATAGCTTTGCGGTTGGGTTCCGAGAAACGCCGCAAAGGTTGCTTGATTGGTCTTGCGAGAGGATCCAAATTGAGGTGGTGCTCGGCAAGTTCCCTGGGTACTCCTGGCATGTCAGCTGGACACCATGCGAAGATTTTCCAGTGCTCACGGAGGAACTCGACGAGCGCGCTTTCCTATGCAACATCCATGTTTGCTGCAATGGATGTTGTTTTCTTTGGGTCTGTCGGGTGGATCTGTACCTCTTTTGAATCCTTGGTTGTGTTGAAAGTTGGATCCTTAGAAGATCTCCCTACCTCTGGCAACACATCATAATCAGTGAACCTTGGCGCCGCATATTCTGCTTGCATCCCGAAAGTTTCGACGTCGATGAAAATCCTTGTCGCATTTATCAGATAACGCGAAACTTCCCTTGATTGTAATGGGTCACTTGGGTCCGGGCAGCCTCCACAATAAATACGTATAATGTGGTACCGCCATAAACCTGGCGTATGCTGGTCGTCCCAACAAAGCGTGATAGTGGGACGGGAAATCCACCACTTCGAACTCCAAATTCTCTATCCTGTAGCTTACTATATATATATATATGACATAAGAAGGCTATGTGCTTTGGTTTTCATTTTTTGATTTTTCTGAATGTTTATGCCCATTTGAATCTTGGTCAAGTCCTAGGTTTGACCAAGATTTTAGCAAGTTTAAAACACATGAAAATGAAAAGGCAAGCCTGGATCCTTCTTAGTCATTCTAAAATGAAGCTTTTGGGGGGTTCGATCTTGAAATCTCAATATAATGTTTGTAACCCAAAACCACTTCTCTTCATGCTTGACTTCATAAGACAGAGTTAAGGGTTAGGGGTAGATCGATACATGCTTTTTTCTGTTTTGAATATGTCTAGACCTTGTTGATCTATATATGACATAAGAAGGCTATGTGCTTTGGTTTTCATTTTCTGGTTTTTTTGAATTTTATGCCCATTTGAATCTTGGTTGAATACTAGCTAGGTTTGACCAAGATTTAAACAATTTTAAAACATGAAAATGAAAAGGCAAGCATGGACCTTTTTAGTCACTCTAAAATGAAGCTTTTGGGAGGTTCTTGAAATTTCCATGTTTGAAACCAATAAGACTTCTCTTCATGCTAATAGACTTCATAAGATCGACCGACTTTATGGTTAGGGGGTAGATACATGCTTTTTCTGTTTTGAATATGCCTAGAACTTGTTCATCAATTTGAAATTTCCATGTTTGAAACCCAAAACCACTTCTCTTCATGCTTGACTCCATAATACAGAGTTTAAGGTTAGGGCAAGGGTAGATACATGATTTTTCTAGTTTGAATATGTCTAGACCATGTTTATCAACTTGAGTGCTCATGCATTATATATATGACATAAAAAGGCTATGTGCGTTTTTTTATTTTTTATACCCATTTGAATCTCGTTCAAATCCTAGTTTTGACCAGGATTTAAACAAGTTTATAACATGAAAATGAAAAGGTAAGCCTGTATCCTTCTTAGTCACTCTAAAATGAAGCTTTTGGGAGGTTTTTGAAATTTCCATGTTTGAAACCCAAAACCATTTCTCTTCATGCTTGACTTCATAAGATAAAGTTTAGGGTTAGGTGTAGATACATGATTTGTCTGGTTTGAATATGTCTAGACCTTGTTTATCAACTTCAATTCTTACTATATGACATAAGAAGACTACGTGCTTTGGTTTTTCATTTTTTTTGATTTTTTCTGAATGTTTATGCCCATTTGAATCTAAAGGTGAGAGAACACGTTAAAGGTTATTCTAACAAAGGTCATGCTTGGAATCTTACCTATGTATTATTGTACATCACAAATGTGAAATGAAAATATGTGCATCTCTATAAACCATAAACCCTAACCCTAACTATATAGAAAAAGATGAACAATCCACGCTTTTCGATTGCCTTTTTTGATCCACCTTTGGCTGGATTTCAAATTGGGGGGGTAGGGGACGAGTGTGTTTCTTTGGATGCCTCTCTCGTATTTGCTAGTTTTTGGGGTTCACAAAAATTCAGGGTAGCATCATGCCCACCCCCTCCCTTCACGCGCGGAAAAAGTGTTAGGCGAGTAGTAAAATGGCATATATGACCAACAAGTTTCAAGTAAAATTTCGAATATAACCAGAATTTACCAATTGATAGATGAGTTAACTTGGCTTCATGGAAAAAATAATGTCATGTAAATGAGTTAACTTGGCTTTCCTACCCTTGAATCCATAGGAAACTTTGTACTAATACAGTATAATGATCACCGAGTTATTACACCAACAGGTCTGTCACTTACGTGTGGTTCCCATGTGTGAGGTCCCACACTTCAGTGAGCACAAGTCATGTGCGGTAGGTAGGCAAACTCCCATCTTCTTTGTCAAGAGAAGACGCATCAAGACTCTCTCTCTCTCTCTCTCTCTCTCTCTCTCCAGTTATCCACCTCTAAAATCGATGCATATGAAGCTACATATATATGAAGCTACATATATATTATTGGTCATAGTCCCCTTATCTAAAGAGGATGGATGCATGGCTTCACGTCGTCGTCGCTTTCATCGTCAGTATCATCGTCGTCCGAGTAGTAGTACTTCCTGCACATTGTTCCGTCGAACACCTTCACTGTGAGCACATCATCGCCTTCATATTTGAAGTGTACGAAGCAGCCGAAATCCACACCGTGCGCGATGGCGAAATTCTCCCAGCCCTTGTCGAGGTACATCCGGCCTTGTCCGTCAAATAGGACCTCCACGGTCCAGAGACGAGGACCGCAGTCAGCTGCTCGCAGATACACCTTAGCTGGCTCCTAGCCGTCAAGATAGTCCGCAAACTTTTTTGGGAGAGCCTGCAAAGAGATCGAGCGCCGATCGTTTGAAATTAAATGTTTTTTAGAACATGCCCATAATTAATCACATGCATCATATATGTGGGAACGCGTACGTACCTTCTTGACCAAAGGGTCTTCATAGACGACGATGAAGAACTCCTCTATGATCAAAGACAGTGTTGACGGTGGTGGTGGCAATGATGATGATCCATCACCCCGGCCGCCCCTTCCCCTTCCCCTTCTGGTCGGTGTCCGAGACGTGGACGCCATGGCAATGGATCAAGTGTATGTGAACGAAGAAGAGAGAGGCAGAACCTATTGACACAAGGGATGGTCGTTGTGGTTGTTTATAAGGAAGAGATGACCGTTGTAGGGGTTTACACAATAAATTAAGGAGGAGGTGACCGTTGTGGGGGTTTTACACAATAAATTAAGGAGGAGATGGCCGTTGTGGGATAGAGATCAGGTGACATGCACCTTTTGCATGTCCCGTGGGACATGCGGCCTAAATCCAAATTTAAACATTGCCAAAAAATCTGAAAAAAATCATGCATGTTCAAAACACATATTAAGATAACCCCTAAAAATTTCAGATCAAAATTCGAAACATACATCGAGAAACAGAAAAGAGAAATCTAAGTTTCTCTGTACACTATTCACATCTGAGTTTCTCTTTTTTGTTTCTCGATGTATGTTTCGAATTTTGATATGAAATTTTTAGGGGTTATCTTAATATGTGCTGTGAACATGCATGATTTTTGATTTGTTTAAATTTGAATTTAGACTGACATGCAAAAGGTGCATGTCACCTAATCTGTGTCCGCCGTTGTGGGGGTTTATATCTCAACAAAAAAGTAATGCAGACTATCTTGACGGAAATGGAACTTCGTGATATAGTTTATCATTTTTACCGTGAAAAGTAATGCCTAAAATAAATGGTAATTCGTGATAGTTTATCATTTTCGAGTGGGGTACATAAGATACGGGCCGGTCAAAATGGCGCCTCTACATTTTAAAGATAAACTAGGCCATATTTTAGTGCCAATTCCCAACTCTTTACGATTTTTAGTGTTTTTAGCCAGTTTCACACATTTAAATGACTATATGCTGATTTATTGGAAGTAATTCAAATCTGAAATGTAGGTGTGTTATAACTTGGTCATAGAAATCCCCCAAAATCATTTTCAGATTCATATTACTTACACTATATACATAAACCAGTGATAGTACTGAAATATTCAACCCCTTTGAATGGATAATCATGTCGACCATTTTGATCTGGTTTTGAAATAAAAAAATGAAACCCTTCCGCATTGAGTGCTCATATATAGGTGTACTAGTGGACAGGGAAAATAAGAAACCCGTGATAGGGTAATAAAAAACATTTTTTCTTCACAAAATGGACTATCGTGTATGAAGATTCATGGGTTTCAAGCCGAATAATATATATAGTTATATATGGCCATATTTGTGACATATTTTATTATAATTAATGTGCCCAAATTGGGCATGGTGGTGCATCTAGCCAGTCCCAACAATGATTTAAAAGTTTTCCTTGGTTCTCGTAGTAACATGTGCACGTGGGAAATTGAAGAAGCTAGGCAAACTCCAACATATATGAATGGTGAGAGAACATGTTAAATGTTATTCTAACAAAGGTCATGCTTGTTTAATTTCTTACTTATGTAGTATTGTACATCACAAGCGTGAAATCAAAATATGTGCATCATCTCTATAAACCCTAACCCCTAACCCTAAACACTTATAAATCTATATATCACTACAACAAAAAATCAGTCATGGGATTCAAAGGTTTGCCATTGTTTTCTTGTAGTACTTAATACAATGCTCACACACTTTTGGGAAGTGAGTGGAACTTGTACTCAAACACACATGTGGTGCCGAAAACTGTGCAGGGTTCTTCTAAAAGAGGATATACAAGTGTGTATATATATGCCACGTTCATTTGGTATTGTCATATATATATATATATATATATATATATATATATATATAGGTATTCTCGAACCGGTTCGAGAATAGCTATTCTCGAACCACTTGTGAACTTCCGCCATTTCCTAGTGAACTTCTCGACGGAATACCAGAATTGTATGTTTGTGCGGACAGTATTTTCATGTTGATTTTCAAACCGCTTATCGGATTGATGTGTATAATATACCGTTGGATTCGTACGGAAATTTCGCAACTTTTTCGTGTATATTGTTTTCTCAAGTTCTGTACTATTTAAAACTAATTTTAAATATACAAAACAACATTTTCGCGGATTTCTCTATTTTCGTGCAGTTTTGGAGTTCTAATTTTCAAACCGTTTATCGGATTGATGCGTATGATATGCCGTTGGAAAGCTGGTGACTAGGCGCACCTTTTTCATGAAGAACACTTTTCTAAATTCTTTATAGTTTAAGAGCAGATTTGAAAATACGTGATTACGTTTTTCGAACTTGTCGGTTTTTCATACTGTTTTTTGGGGCTTGTTTCCGAACCACTCATCGGAATGTTTTAAATGATATTGCGTTGGAAAGATATTGCTTAGGCGCAGCTTTTTCATATTGAACATTTTTGCAAATTATAAACGGTTTAAGTTTAATTTCAGAAATATGTAAAATCGGAGACCACCGACACGACAACATTTCGATATTGGCTCATCTAGATTGATTAGGTGTGGCATTGAGGTGTGTTGTAGTATTAATAGAGTTATATTAGTGCTAATTGTACGTGGCGACGGTCGATTTGCACAATAAGAGGCTTTAAGAATGATTTCTATGCATATGATTTCCGCCCAGAAAAATAGAGTACATGAGCTGCTCGAATATGGAAGTGAACTTCTCGAGATGAGTTAGTGAACTTCCGGTCGCGGTACAAAAGTTTCAGGCATGCTCAAAATGTACTTCCTACATGTTCAAAGTGAACTTTCGTGCCGGTACAAAGTGAAGTTTGACAAAAGAAAATTTCCGGTATGTGCATGGTGAACTTCCCCCGTGTTCAAAGTTAATATTAACAAAAATAAATTTGGAACTTCCTCCGCGTTCAAAGGTAATATTGACAAAAAATAAATTTCCAGCTTGGTTAAAGTGAATTTCGAAAAGAGTAAATTTTGGTCATGTCAAAGGTAAACTTCCACACATCACAAGGTGAACTTCCGTTCAGACAAAAGTTATTTTCTATCTTACCAACGTTAATTTTGGCAAAAAAATAAATTTTTGGTTTGTTTAAAGTGAACTTCTACTCGGTAGAAAGTAAACTTTCGCCTCAACCAAACTGAATTTCGACAAAGATTAACTTTTTGGCATGCTAAAGGTGAACTTCCCCGCGGCAGAAGGTATACTTCTGCTCATATCAAAGTGAAATTTAACAAAAAAGTAAATTCCCAAGCATGTTCGAGGTGAACTTCTGGTGCATTCAATGTGAACTTCTCGCTTTACAAAGGTGGACCCCGGTAGCAAAACAACCACGGTAGTGGCCGATAGTCAACCTCTAGAACTGGGCAATCCACTATTTATTCAGGAACGGTAAATAACACATGAATGCAGAACATTATTTACTCAAGACTATAAGAAAGTATGAATCCTACATAGCCACGTTGAAGTGGAGAAAAACTTCTCCCCTAAATACATGAGCTAATTCAAAAATATTATAGTGTCTTCCAGCCAAGCTCTAAAAGTCTTGTTGAATTCATCGCGCCAAGCTGCTACCCTGTAATAACATAATTTGTTAGGATTTCTGACATTTAGTAGAACAAGAACTCATCAATACAAGAGTCTAATTGGAGTCTTATTTTCTTGATTAACAATATATGTATATGCAGAACTTCCTAAGAAATACAAATGAACTTCTTGATTTTTTTATTATCTAATTTACTTTCTATTTATAAAACTGATTGGCCAGAGCTGCACGGCGCACTGTATTAGAATCGATATAAAATGTAAGACACAACAACAACAGTTCAGAAGCAGTGCACCATCAAACACAATTCTAATTAACCAACGGTGAATGGTTTTGCCAAAAGAAAATAAAGAACAAAAATAGTAGTGCACAAAGGTGAACTCCCATACAAAATAAAGGCTAATTCCCCACAAGAGAAATGCACATTGTGAAATGCAAGATGTACGCTTAACGAATTAGGAAAAGTGAGCTTGACGGATTAGAAGTGCAAACTAGTCAGCAATCGCACAAGCACTGCACAATAATATGCTAACAAACAAAATTTCTAAAATAGAAATCAAATAGTACACGCCAAGTAGCAGTTCAGAACTGTGCACATGCTGCTACTAATGAACCAGGGAGCCGCGTCCACCACCTGGAAGCGGAGTTCTGGGCTTGCACCACGTCAAAAAATCAGCAATTGATATAGAAAAGCTAGCTTCTCTCCACTAGCAGAGTTGGTACCCTCCGAGAGAATCCAGAGAGCCGTTTGAGTGGGAGAGATGGTACCTGGCGGAGGAGCACGCACCCACTCGCAGAAGGTATAGGCCAAGGAATCAGCAGCACAGGCCCCGGCCAATAATTTTAGGACATGACCGCCACCAGCGCGACATGCTACTGCAGAAATCTGCCACGCCAACAAATAGAAGAAAATAGGTTCATCAGTATACTGCTTTTTTAAATGATGAATTTTTTCACTCGAAGATGAAAGTGAGCTTTGCAAGTATACTGCATTTTTTCAAATCATATCCAATGAACATATCAGTCCACTTTGCGATTTGTGAATAGTAGTAGATGTGAACTTTGCGAATTAACAGAAGTGAGCTTAACAGATTAGAAGAAGCGAACTCCTGATGATGTTGTTCCCTGTCGGACATTGCGGACGACATTGATGGACTTCCCATGGCTGCCAGCGATGGACTCCCAGGTCGCCAACACCTGTCATAAAACTGCACTTTGCTGTGTCATAGTTTGAATGGTTTCCGAATCAAAGGGCATCATGTCTATTTAAGAAAAGGTGGTGTTTAAAGTGATTGACATACAATACAAGTGCTAACTCTTGCGTTTTGCCAAATAAACATGGCTCACCTTTTGTGCTGCCATGAAAGTAAAATGAATTCCATGCACATGATCGGTCTGAACTTCACATCAATTTGATAGGCAAAATACTGGGGGGAAAAGGTAACTGCATGCAATGAACTTTTTCTGAACCGTGTCTGAACTTCAAACAAACAATTGCTGGAAACTTCAACAGCATGTTGTTGTTCGGACAGTTCAGGAGGGTGGGAGAATGTGGGTGACATTATCGCTCATCCGCACGAGTGGACTGCCTGGTATGCTCCGCACTACCCCTGTCAAATTACTGAGCTGCAACATAACCAAACTGTCCAAGGATCCCGACCACTACATCCCAGCGCCGTCGTCCCCCAGCGGTAGGTGCGGGTGAACTCCCCGGCGGCGCAGGGCGAACTGCCTAGGAGGAGCGAGACAGGGAAAAGGGGATCCTGGAGTTCTTCGCTAATATTTTTTCTTTTTAATGTTTTGTGATTTCAACTACTATACATTACTAGCATCCGAACTACTATACATTTAAATCTGAACTTCAATTTAGAGATAAAACACAAGTAAAAAATGCACTACAGAAAATAAGGTATGTTCTCGTTGTTTTTCATTTGAGAAGTGGAATATCATATATCATTTATATTTTATACAGACTGGACTTAGGTTTTTCAGTAAACTAACCGCTCTACCTTAATAGGTGGACTTCCTTTTCTAAGCATACAAACCGGTCTGGAGCTCATGCACAAGACACAACTTCCGAATTACAATAAGCGAACCTCTTGACAAAAATATGAACAATTTTGACTCCACACTCAAGTGGAATTGAATTTCTCCCACGAACAGAGTCAACTTCCATGGATTTCTTTCTAATAAAAAAGTCACCTTTTTCATGGGATTTCTATTTTTTGCTATCAGCCACGCATCAAATATTTGTACTGGTGAGGCTAATTAGAAACCACTACACAGTCAAAATATTACTGAACATTATTACTGAACATTATTACTCATTCCTAATTTCTGTAAGAGAAACATGAAATAATACCAGCGTTGTGTATCATACCAGAAGCAATAAAATTTGAAAACTCACAAGACAACACAGGAGGGATTCAAAGAGCAGCGTTACTCGCGGAGCAGATGCAGCAGTGTGGGGCGGCAGCCTTGTCACTGGCGGCGGCGCTGTGCCAAGCGGAAGAGATGCATATGAAGGCACCGACATGGAAGTCCGGTGTAGCTACATTTCTGCACATGGAGCTTTACAATATCAAAAAGAAATAAAATAATATTCCATCTAGAAAGAATATCTAAACTAAAGTAGCAGGATATGTGAACTTCACGAATTAGGAGAAATGACCTCCACGGACTAGGAAAAGTGAGTTCTTCATCTCTGCACCTTTATTCATGTTGTGCATTTGTGCTCGGCTGCTTCATGCAATGAAGAGAATGACTTGCAGTGACAACCGCGGGAGCCAGCCGCAAGAACTCCCAGCTCGTTGCAATGCTGCTTGTGGGTACTGTGATGATAGTTAAGTCATATAAAAAAGCAAACTTCACATATAGAAAAAGGTGCACTACGTCAATCAAGTAATGTGAACTTCAATAAAGAACTTCCACAAATCTTATTAGCATAAAAATCACAAACTCAAGTGCAGGCTTGTGAAGCTTTGTAGGTTTCAACTACTTTTGAGATTAGTAATGCTCAATTAGTTGCAGAAAAAATGTCAAATTGTTCTACCTTTCAGCTCTGATATTAATTTGTACAGACTGCTCTGGGCAAAATATAGATCTTTCTTAGTGTTAAGAATGAGTATAACAGATAATAGGGAACATGAATTGAATCTTGAATGCATATGCATAGTTTACTAGATAATTACCTTAAGTTTAAGCGTTGAAATCCCCGTGGAGTATTACCGGATCATAATGCCACGTCTTAGATATAGCATAGTAGGCTCGGTCAAGTAGTGTTCCTTACATATAACAAAAAAGGCAGCATAAGGATAATAGTAGACAGTGGTAGATGGTTAAGATCAAACGAAATACTAGATAATGCATATGTGGACAAGCGAACTTGCATTTTAAATAAAAGCGAACTTCACCTTTTTGTGCATATGTGGACAAGCGAACTTGCATTTTAAATAAAAGCGAACTTCATATTTTTGTGCTTATGTGGACAAGCGAGCGTGCATTTTAAATAAAAACGAACTTGCATTTTAAATAAAAGATAATTTCACATTTTTGTGCTTATGTGGACAAGCGAACTTGCATTTTCAATAAAAGTGAACTTCACTTTATTGTGCTTATGTGGACAAGCGAGCTTGCATTTTAAATAAAAGCGGACTTGCATTTTAAATAAAAGTGAACTTCACATTTTTATGCTTATGTGGCGAGCTTGCATTTTAAATAAAAGCTAGCTTGCATTTTAAATAAAAGCTAACTTGCATTTTTATATAAAAGTGAACTTCACTTTTTTATGCTTATGTGGACAAGCGGGTTTGCAAGTTAGGTAGTTCGAAATTTGGATAAACTGCTAGAATCACATTGCAGTTTATAGAGATAAGTGATATCAGGTATTCAGGTTCCCTACTTACCTTGGATAAAATGTTATAGGAAAAAACGAAAATAGAAGGTAATTTTGAACATATGCTCGTGGTTTTGGCTTGTCACACTATTAATCAGCAGCTACACAAGGATAACAGGGTACTGGCATGCACCTAGTCACCAAGACAACAACAATAATGCAACTAGCTAGGGGAGGATCTAATCATTAACTCCAGATGAAAGATGGAAGCCTCTGTAAAATAATGCTGACTGCAATATATAAATATACATAGCAGGAAGAGATTCTTATCAACCACTGTAAAAAGTTGCAACCAACTCTCATTTAGCCAAGTGGTCCTAAGAGGGGGGTTACCATTAACAGTACGAACGTGAACTCCTATCTAGATTATGCACTAGTTAGGTAATGATTATATTTAAGATAATACCGACCAGTGCACTTCCAGACTCACAGCCTAATGAAATGAACTTCAGCGCGTTAAAAATGAAATGAAATGCACATTTTTAACATCAAAAGTCTCAAAAATACACAGAACCTGTGGACCATGTTTTCTCCAGATGACCATGTAGCAGGAATATTCTATCTAGCAGCAATGTATAAAACGAAAATAGCAGTAAATGTGAACTTCGCGAATTAAAAGAAGTGAGCTTCACAAACTTCACAAATAACGAACCACTGTAGCTTAACTAGTGAAATTCCATGAACTTCTACTACTGCATGTCTCTTCACACTTTAACAAACCGATGTTGCTTTAACTAGTGAACTTCCTATTTTCCACTTTTTTTACAGTAAATAGAACTTCTATTGCGGTCAAATCAAAGTGGGTGTACACTGCACTGTTTCTCACATTCAGTGTCCTCCATCATCATTTCATACCATTATATACATCCGTATATGCACTTGGTTTTACTAACAGACTGGTTTATACATACATGGATGAAAGGGGTGTATGAAGCAATGGCTTGTTGGGAGACAAACTAAGAAGGAAAAAGGAAATGACAAACCTGAGTTGGACAACCGTGGGCTACCATGAATTGTAATTAACTCTAGCTTGTGTTGGACTTCTTTTAACTGCAGTCTATGATTTTTTTAACTGGACTTGTCATATTTTTTAACGAGCTTCTAGCTCTGCCAGAGTGAAATCTCTGATAGCATATAACAATTTATTGACAAAGGAAACTGAACTTCAGCAACGGACAATGTGCACTTCAGGACCAAAACTAAAACTTGAGAATATGCACTTCAGTGAGAATTGCAAGATGTTCTACAGAAGTTCTAAACTAATTCCATGTAAATAAAACTGCAGGGCACAGTAGAGCTAACTCCAGAATATAAGCCAATATGTCTAAATGGAAAAGATTAACAATAATATCTGCCAACAAAATATTAATTGGCTGCAAAAACCTTCACAAAGAAAATAGAAACATACTGTTTCTCATCTTACTCGTGAACTCCCGCAGAGGCAACCAGTGGGCTCCCACATCTGAACTTCTCCTGGACTCCACGAACATGGCAACAAATCAGGAATGACCTTGTGCTCCCCGAGCTCCTGGAAACATAAAAGTGAACTTTGTCAATACAAAAGGTGAACTTGAGTTATTTTCCTATTAGACACACATCAACAGCAAATGCATATATTTCATGTACTATTTTTCCAAAAAGACATCGTCAGAGAAAGAAGCAATGAACTTTTCTGATACCGAAAAGTGAACTTCTGAAATTATTTTGTGTGATGTAATCGTCCAAACTTTGCTTGTAAAAAAAAGTTGAGACAGACCAGCAGTAGTTCAGAGGCAATACAACCTCACCAGCAATTCTAAAATCAACCATAAGCAAAATCAATCTAAACATGAAGTGAAATTCTAACCCGCTTGACACCATTGAAACAGATCAAGAGAGACGGAGGCCGGACTAGCAGTTGTGGACGCACTGTTTAAGAAGAAAATAAAAGAGAAACAAGGGACTAGGGAGGCGAACTTCCCCCGTGCTGCCCCTGTAGTGTCGCTGTTGTACCAGGACGAGAATCTCACCAGCTGAGGCTGCCGGCGGAGCTCGGGAGGGCCAGGCCGCTGGGGTCCTGAGCAGCGATGAGGAGCAGCACTGGGTCGAGGAGGCCTAGCGCGAGCTCCAGTGGACTCCCGCGATGTGAATCGGCCATGTCGTCCTCCCGCTCGACGGTCCGGCCGAGACGAAGTGGAGGAGCAGCGGCGACGTCGTGCAAGCTGCAGGGGAGGGAAAGCGCTCCGCGCGACCTGCAGGGAAGGGAGGGCCGCACGCCAGCTGCAGGGGATGGGATCTGGCGGGTCAATATTTGCAGGGGAGGGGATTTTGGCGGCGCGTGAGCTGCAGGGAAGGAGATGGCCGGCGCGCGAGCCGGGAGGAGGGGTGCCGCCGGGCTGGTAGTTTCACGGGAGATGGCAGTGTGGTGGGGAGCTCCCGACGTCGGTGGAGGTGGGATTCGGGTGGGATGGTGGAGGATGGGGCGGTACAGTTGTGCTCGTCGGTTTTTTCGGGTGCGGGATGGTGGGGATCTACGGCCGGGGAAGGAGGCGGGCGGTGCGGATGTGGTGGTGCCACCGGTGAAGAAGGTGGGGTGGGGATTCGGTGCTGCCGCCAGGAAGAAGGTGGGACGGGAGTTGGGGCCGAACGCCGGGAAGAAGGCGGGCGGGAGTTGGGCCAGCCTCCGGGAAGAAGGCGGGGCGGGAGTTGGGGCTGGCCACCGGCGGCGGGGAAGAAGGCGGGTAGTTCGGAGACTGATGATGGGTCGGTTCGGGTTCAGTGAGGTGAGAGTTCTTTCGTTCCGCGCAAATTAGAAACTAAGTCGGATCAGGGGGTTCGAGAATAGCTATTCTAGAACCACTCTTAAGGGAGGTTCGAGAATAGTTGGGCTCTATATATATATATATATATATATATATATATATATATATATATATATATATATATATATAGAGGTAGTATGTAAACCACAAATGATATGACTCAATATTCATGCTTTGTTTCGAGCTTTTTTATATCGAGCCCCACAATAACTTTGGCATGTTCTGAAATTGATGTCGATCAATCTCATGACGCTCACCCTTGTTTTCTGCTAGCTAGTTGGACGAAGGGGCTCGTGTGGTTAGCCATTATATCTCTTGTACCATGGCTCCAGACATTCGGGTCACACACCTCTGTATTTTTTTCAGGTATTTGTTTGATATGTACTTCATCTATGCACTGTTCAAATTTGCATTTAAGCAATTTAGCCCCCAAAAATGGTACATATATGGATTCACATTGAGATAATTCATGAAACTTTGGAAATGGCCATCTAGTGTCATGTTTCCCCACAAATGAGAATTGGATTAATTGGTGGCAGACAAGTAAAAGCACATTTATGCGCGACAACCCAAAATGCACAAGTAAAAGCTCAGTTCTACAGATCAAGGGTTCAAAAAAAAATCCAACTACGGGGTTCGAACAACACGATTCTAATCCAAGAATTTTTTCGACCTCATCCAAATGGCCTCAAATTATAGGGTTAGCATCTAGTGCAGTTTGTGTGAAAATGTATGCACTATGTGTGCTATAACTTGTATGTCTTTCAAATTTGAACCAAATTTGAATAAGTTTGAAATATTTGAAAAGGGGATTTTGGGAGGTTTTTGAAATTTCCATGTTTGAAACCCAAAACCACTTCTCTTCATGCTTGACTTCATAAGACAGAGTTTAGGGGTTAGGGGGTATAGATACATGATTTGTCTGGTTTGAATATTGATACGTCTCCAACGTATCGATAATTTCTTATGTTCCATGTTACTTTATTGATGATACCTACATGTTTTATGCACATTATATGTCGTATTTACGCATTTTCTGGAACTAACCTATTAACAAGATGCCGAAGAGCCGTTCTGTTTCTGCTGTTTTTGGTTTAAATCCTAGTAAGGAAATATTCTCGAATTGGACGAAATCACCGCCCGGGGTCCTATTTTTGCACGAAGCTTCCGGAAGACCGGAGGAGTCGAAGTGGGGCCACGAGGTGGCGGATGACGGGCGGCGCGGCCCGGGCCCGCGCGGGCCCCCTGGGCCCCTCGTGCCGCCTCTTGACCTGCCCTTTCGCCTACTTATAGCCTCCGTCGCGAAACCCCCAGTACGGAGAGCCACGATACGGAAAACCTTCCAGAGACGCCGCCGCGAATCCCATCTCGGGGGATTTAGGAGATCGCCTCCGGCACCCTGCCGGAGAGGGGATTCATCTCCCGGAGGACTCTTCATCGCCATGATCGCCTCCGGAGTGATGAGTGAGTAGTTCACCCCTGGACTATGGGTCCATAGCAGTAGCTAGATGGTCGTCTTCTCCTAATTGTGCTTCATTGTTGGATCTTGTGAGCTGCCTAACATGATCAAGATCATCTATCTGTAATACTATATGTTGTGTTTGTCGGGATCCGATGGATAGAGAATACTATGTTATGGTGATTATCAATCTATTGTTTATGTGTTGTTTATGATCTTGCATGCTCTCCGTTATTAGTAGAGGCTCTGGCCAAGTTTTTGCTCTTAACTCCAAGAGGGGGTATTTATGCTCGATAGTGGGTTCACGCCTTCATTGACACCTGGGATCGTGACAGTAGGTTCTAAGGTTGTGTTGTGCTGTTGCCACTAGGGATAAAACATTGATGCTATGTCTAAGGATGTAGTTGTTGATTACATTACGCACCATACTTAATGCAATTGTCTGTTGCTTTGCAACTTAATACTGAATGGGGTTCGGATGATAACCTGAAGGTGGAATTTTTAGGCATAGATGCAGTTGGATGGCGGTCTATGTACTTTGTCGTAATGCCCGGATTAAATCTCACTATATTTATCATATCATGTATATGCATTGTTATGCCCTTCTCTATTTGTCAATTGCCCGACTGTAATTTGTTCACCCAACATGCTTTATCTTATGGGAGAGACACCTCTAGTGAACTGTGGACCCCGGTCCTATTCTTTACATAGCATACAATCTCTGCAATACTTGTTTTACTGTTTTCTTGCAAACAATCATCTTCCACACAATACGGTTAATCCTTTGTTACAGCAAGCCGGTGAGATTGACAACCTCACTGTTTCGTTGGGGCAAAGTACTTGGGTTGTGTTGTGCAGGTTCCACGTTGGCGCCGGAATCCCTGTTGTTGCGCCGCATCACATTTCGCCACCATCAACCTTCAACGTGCTTCTTGGCTCCTACTGGTTCGATTAAACCTTGGTTTCATACTGAGGGAAACTTGCTTCCATACGCATCATACCTTCCACTTGGGGTTCCCAACGGACGTGTGCATCTACGCGTATCAAGCTAAATTTCTGGCGCCGTTGCCGGGGAGATCAAGACACGCTGCAAGGGGAGTCTCCACTTCTCAATCTCTTTACTTTGTTTTTGTCTTGCTTTATTTTATTTACTACTTTGTTTGTTGCACCTAAACAAAACACACAAAAATTAGTTGCTAGTTTTACTTTATTTACCGTCTTGCTCTCTATATCAAAAACACAAAAAATTAGCTACTTGCATTTACTTTATCTAGTTTGCTTTATTTACTGTTGCTAAAATGAATACCCCTGAAAATACTAAGTTGTGTGACTTCACAAACGCAAATAATAATGATTTCCTATGCACACCTATTGCTCCACCTGCTACTACAGCAGAATTCTTTGAAATTAAACCTGCTTTACTGAACTTGGTTATGAGAGATCAATTTTCTGGTGTTAGTTCTGATGATGCTGCTGCCCATCTCAATAATTTTGTTGAACTTTGTGAAATGCAAAAGTATAAGGATGTAGATGGTGATATTATTAAATTGAAAGTGTTTCCTTTATCATTAAGAGGAAGAGCTAAAGATTGGTTGCTATCTTTGCCTAAGAATAGTATTGATTCATGGACTAAATGTAAGGATGCTTTTATTGGTAGATATTATCCTCCCGCTAAAATTATATCTTTGAGAAGTAGCATAATGAATTTTAAGCAATTAGATACTGAACATGTTGCTCAAGCATGGGAGAGAATGAAAACTTTGGTAAAGAATTGCCCAACCCATGGACTGACTACTTGGATGATCATCCAAACCTTCTATGCAGGACTAAATTTTTCTTCGCGGAATTTATTGGATTCAGCTGCTGGAGGTACCTTTATGTCCATCACTTTGGGGGCGGCTACAAAACTTCTTGATGATATGATGATAAATTACTCTGAATGGCACACGGAAAGAGCTCCACAAGGTAAGAAGGTAAATTCTGTTGAAGAAACCTCTTCCTTGAGTGATAAGATTGATGTGATTATGTCTATGCTTGTGAATGGTAGATCTAATGTAGATCCAAATAATGTTCCTTTAGCTTCATTGGTTGCTCAAGAAGAAAATGTTGATGTGAATTTCATTAAAAATAATAATTTCAACAACAATGCTTATAGGAACAACTCTGGTAATAACTATAGGCCATATCCTTCTGCTAATGGTAATGGTTATGGTAATTCTTATGGGAATTCTTACAACAATAATAGGAGTGTACCCTCTGGTCTTGAAGCTATGCTTAAAGAATTTATTAGTACACAAACTGCTTTTAACAAATCTGTTGAGGAAAAGCTTGATAAAATTGATATTATTGCTTCTAGAGTTGATAGACTTGCCTCTGATGTTAATCTTTCAAAATTGAAAGTTATGCCTAATAATGATATTGATAATAAGATTACTACTACAGCAAATGCCATCCAAGTTAGAATTAATGAGAATATAAGATTAATGGCTGAACTGCGTGCTAGGTGGGATAGAGAAGAAAATGAAAAACTAGCTAAAGAGAATAATGTAGCTAAAGTTTGGACTATTACCACCACTAGTAATGTTAATGCTTCACATGTTGCTGCACCTCCTACTATCAATGGTAAAATAATTGGTGTTGGCAATGTTTCTACTCCTAGTGCAAAGCGAACAAAACTGCCTGAAATTGCTAAAACTGCTGAAACTGCTTGTGATAAAACTGCTGAAATTTTTTCCAACCTTGGAAACAATGATCCCATTGCTGTAGCTCATAATGATTTAGATTTTGATGATTGCCACATCTCTGAAGTTATAAAGTTCTTACAAAAACTTGCTAAAAGTCCTAATGCTAGTGCTACAAATTTAGCCTTTACAAAACATATTACAAATGCTCTCATAAAAGCTAGAGAAGAGAAACTAAAACTTAAAACTTCTATTCCTAGAAAGTTAGAAGATGGTTGGGAGCCCATCATTAAAATGAAATTCAATGACTTTGAATGTAATGCTCTATGTGATCTTGGTGCAAGTATTTCTGTTATGCCTAAAAAGATTTATGATATGCTTGACTTGCCACCATTGAAGAATTATTATTTGGATGTTAATCTTGCTGATAATGTTAAAAAGAAACCTTTGGGGAGGATTGATAATGTGCGCATTACGGTTAACAATAACCTTGTCCCCGTTGATTTTGTTGTCTTGGATATCGAATCAATGCATCTTGTCCTATTGTGTTGGGAAGACCTTTTCTTCGAACTGTTGGTGTTGTTATTGATATGAGGGAAGGTAATATTAAATATCAATTTCCTCTCAAGAAAGGTATGGAACACGTCCCTAGAAAGAGAATGAAGTTGCCTTTGATTCTATTATTAGAACAAGTTATAATGTTGATGCTTCTACTCTCGATGTTACTTGATTTGCACTTTCTGCGCCTAGCTGAAAGGCGTTAAAGAAAAGTGCTTATGGGAGACAACCCATGTTTTTACTACAGTACTTTGTTTTATATTTGAGTCTTGGAAGTTGTTTACTACTGTAGCAACCTCTCCTTATCATGTTTTTGTGCCAAGTAAAGTTTCTATGTCAAAGTTGATGTTATATTTGGGATCGCTGCGCAGAAACAGCATTGCTGTCTGTCACGAATCTGGGCACAAGTCTCTGTAGAAAATTCGAAAAAATCTGCCAATTTACGAGCGTGATTCTCAGATATGTACGCAACTTTCATTAGTTTTGAGTTTTTCCATTTGAGCAAGTCTGGTGCCATATTAAAATTCGTCTTTACGGACTGTTTTGTTTTTGACAGATTCTGCCTTTTATTTCGTATTGCCTTTTTTGCTATGTTGGATGAATTTCTTTGATCCATTAATGTCCAGTAGCTTTATGCAATGTTCAGAAGTGAAAAGAATGTTTGTGTCACCTCTGAATGTGTGAATTATTAATTGTGCACTAACCCTCTAATGAGTTTGCTTGAAGTTTGGTGTGAAGGAAGTTTTCAAGGGTCAAGAGAGGAGAATGATATACTATGATCAAGAGGAGTGAAAGCTCTAAGCTTGGGGATGCCCCCGTGGTTCACCCCTGCATATTTTAAGAAGACTCAAGCGTCTAAGCTTGGGGATGCCCAAGGCATCCCCTTCTTCATCGACAACATCATCAGGTTCCTCCCCTGAAACTATATTTTTATTCAATCACATCTTGTGTTCTTTATTTGGAGCATCGGTTTGTTTTTGTTTTTGTTTTTGTTTGAATAAAATGGATCCTAGCATTCACTTTGTGGGAGAGAGACACGCTCCGCTGTTGCATATGGATAAATATGTCCTTAAGCTTTACTCATAATGTTCAAGGCGAAGTTTCTTCTTCGTTAAATTGTTATATGGATGGAATTGGAAAATGCTACATGTAGTAATTCTAAAATGTCTTGGATAATGTGATACTTGGCAATTGTTGTGCTCATGTTTAAGCTCTTGCATCATATGCTTTGCACCCATTAATGAAGAAATACATAGAGCTTGCTAAAATTTGATTTGCATATTTGGTCTCTCTAAGGTCTAGATAATATCTAGTATTGAGTTTTGAACAACAAGGAAGACGGTGTAGAGTCTTATAATGTTTACAATATGTCTTTTATGTGAGTTTTGCTGCACCGGTTCATCCTTGAGTTTGCTTCAAATAACCTTGCTAGCCTAAACCTTGTATCGAGAGGGATTACTTCTCATGCATCCAAAATCCTTGAGCCAACTACTATGCCATTTGTGTCCACCATACCTACCTACTACATGGTATTTCTCCGCCATTCCAAAGTAAATTGCTTGAGTGCTACCTTTAAAATTCCATCATTTACCTTTGCAATATATAGCTCATGGGACAAAATAGCCTTAAAAACTATCGTAGTATTGAATATGTACTTATGCACTTTATCTTTTATTAAGTTGCTTGTTGTGCGATAACCATGCTTCTGGGGAACGCCATCAACTATTCTTTGTTGAATATCATGTGAGTTGCTATGCATGTCCGTCTTGTCGAAGGATCTATCACCTTAATGATTGGAGCATGCAAATTGTTAGAGAAGAACATTGGGCCGCTAACTAAAGCCATGAATCATGGTTGAAGTTTCAGTTTTGGACATATATCCTCAATCTCATATGAGAATAATAATCATTGCTACATGCTTATGCATTTAAGAGGAGTCCATTATCTGTTGTCCATGTTGTCCCGGTATGGATGTCTAAGTTGAGAATAATCAAGCGAGAAATCCAAAATGCGAGCTTTCTCCTTAGACCTTTGTACAGGCGGCATGGAGGTACCCCTTTGTGACACTTGGTTGAAACATGGCATTGCAAAGATCCGGTAGTCCAAGCTAAGTAGGACAAGGTGCGGGCACTATTAGTACACTATGCATGAGGCTTGCAACTTGTAAGATATAATTTACATAACTCATATGCTTTATTACTACCGTTGACAAAATTGTTTCATGTTTTCAAAATAAAAGCTCTAGCACAAATACAGCAATCGATGCTTTCCTCTTTGAAGGACCATTCTTTTACTTTTATTGTTGAGTCAGTTTACCTATCTCCCTCCACCTTAAGAAGCAAACACTTGTGTGAAATGTGTATTGATTCCTACATACTTGCATATTGCACTTGTTATATTACTTTATGTTGACACTATCCATGAGATATACATGTTATAAGTTGAAAGCAACCGCTGAAACTTAATCTTCCTTTGTGTTGCTTCAACACCTTTACTTTGATTTATTGCTTTATGAGTTAACTCTTATGCAAGACTTATTGATGCTTGTCTTGAAGTACTATTCATGAAAAGTCCTTGCTTTATGATTCACTTGTTTACTCATGTCATTACCATTGTTTTGATCGCTGCATTCATTACATATGTTTACAATAGTATGATCAAGATTATGATGGCATGTCACTTAAGAAGTTATCTTTGTTATCGTTTTACCTGCTCGGGACGAGCAGAACTAAGCTTGGGGATGCTGATACGTCTCCAACGTATCGATAATTTCTTATGTTCCATGCTACTTTATTGATGATACCTACATGTTTTATGCACATTATATGCCGTATTTACGCATTTTGGAACTAACCTATTAACAAGATGCGAAGAGCTAGTTGCTTTTTCTGCTGTTTTTGGTTTCAGAAATCCTAGTAAGGAAATATTCTCGGAATTGGACGAAATCACCGCCCAGGGTCCTATTTTGCAGAAGACCGGAGGGGAGTCGAAGTGGGGCCACGAGGTGGCCGGATGACGGCGGCGCGGCCCCGCGCCGGCCTGGGCCTCGTGCCGCCTCTTGACCTGCCCTTTCGCCTACTTATAGCCTCCGTCGCGAAACCCCAGTACCGAGGCCACGATACGGAAAACCTTCCGGAGACGCCGCCGCGCGAATCCCATCTCGGGGGATTCGGAGATCGCCTCCGGCACCCTGCCGGAGGGATTCATCTCCGGAGGACTCTTCATCGCCATGATCGCCTCCGGAGTGATGAGTGAGTAGTTCACCCTGGACTATGGGTCCATAGCAGTAGCTAGATGGTCGTCTTCTCCTAATTGTGCTTCATTGTTGGATCTTGTGAGCTGCCTAACATGATCAAGATCATCTATCTGTAATACTATATGTTGTGTTTGTCGGGATCCGATGGATAGAGAATACTATGTTATGGTGATTATCAATCTATTGTTTATGTGTTGTTTATGATCTTGCATGCTCTCCGTTATTAGTAGAGGCTCTGGCCAAGTTTTTGCTCTTAACTCCAAGAGGGGGTATTTATGCTCGATAGTGGGTTCATGCCTTCATTGACACCTGGGATCGTGACAGTAGGTTCTAAGGTTGTGTTGTGTTGTTGCCACTAGGGATAAAACATTGATGCTATGTCTAAGGATGTAGTTGTTGATTACATTACGCACCATACTTAATGCAATTGTCTGTTGCTTTGCAACTTAATACTGAATGGGGTTCGGATGATAACCTGAAGGTGGACTTTATAGGCATAGATGCATTTGGATGGCGGTCTATGTACTTTGTCGTAAAGCCCGGATTAAATCTCACTATATTTATCATATCATGTATATGCATTGTTATGCCCTTCTCTATTTGTCAATTGCCCGACTGTAATTTGTTCACCCAACATGCTTTATCTTATGGGAGAGACACCTCTAGTGAACTGTGGACCCCGGTCCTATTCTTTACATAGCATACAATCTACTGCAATACTTGTTTTACTGTTTTCTTGCAAACAATCATCTTCCACACAATACGGTTAATCCTTTGTTACAGCAAGCCGGTGAGATTGACAACCTCACTGTTTCGTTGGGGCAAAGTACTTGGGTTGTGTTGTGCAGGTTCCACGTTGGCGCCGGAATCCCTGTTGTTGCGCCGCATCACATTTCGCCACCATCAACCTTCAACGTGCTTCTTGGCTCCTACTGGTTCGATTAAACCTTGGTTTCATACTGAGGGAAACTTGCTTCTATACGCATCATACCTTCCACTTGGGGTTCCCAACGGACGTGTGCATCTACGCGTATCAAATATGTCTAGACCTTGTTTATCAACTTTAATGCTTACTATATAACGTAAGAAAACTATTTGCTTTGGTTTTTCTTTTTGCTGATTTTTTCAATTTTGATGCCCATTTGAATCTTGGTCAAATCCTAGGTTTGACCATGGTTTAAACAAGTTTAAATCATGAATATGAAAAAATAAGCATCTATCCTTCTTAGTCACCCCAAAATGTAGCTCTTGGGAGGGTTTTTGAAATTTCCATGTTTGAAACAAAAAAACCACTTCTCTTCATGCATGCTTGACTTCATAAGACAGAGTTTAGGGTTAGGGGTGTAGATATATACATGATTTTCTAGTTTGAATATGTCTAGACCTGTTTATCAACTTTAATGCTAACTATAGACATAAGAAGACTATGTGCTTTGGTTTTTCATTTTTCTGTTTTTTCTGAATTTTATTCCCATATATTTGAATCTTGGTCAAATCCTAGGTTCAACCAAGATTTAAACAAGTTTAAAACATGAAAATTAAAAGGTAAGCATGCATGTATCCTTCTTAGTCACTCTAAAATGAAGCTTTTGGGATGTTCTTGAAATTTCCATGTTTGAAACCCAAAACGACTTCTCTTCATGCTAGACTTCATAAGATCGACGGGGGTAGATACATGATTTGTCTGGTTTGGATATACCTAGACCTCGTTTATCAACTCGAATGCTTACGATATGACATATATAAGAAGACTATGTGCTTTTGTTTTTCATTTTCTGATTTTTTTGAATTTTGTGCCCACCCATTTGTATCTTGGTCAAATCCTAGGTTTGATAATGATTTAAACAAGTTTAAAATATGAAAATGCAAATGTAAGCATGGATCCTTCTTAGTCACTCTAAAATGAAGCTTAATTTTGGGAGGTTTTTGAAATTTCCATGTTTGAAACCCAAAACCACTCCTCTTCACATGCTTGACTTCATAAGACATAGTTAATCAATTTAGGGGTTAGGGGTATAGATACATGATTTGTGTGGTTTGAATATGTATGGACCTTGTTTATCAACTTCAATTCTTACTATATGACATAAGAAAACTATTTGCTTTGGTTTTTCTTTTTTCTGATTTTTTTTCAAATTTGATGCCCATTTGAATCTTGTCAAATCCTAGGTTTGACGACCAAGATAATTTAAACAAGTTTAAAACATGAAAATGAAAAGGGAAGCATGGATCCTTCTTAGTCACTCTAAAATGAAGCTTTTGGGAGGTTTTTGAAATTTCCATGTTTGAAACCCAAAACCACTTCTCTTCACATGCTTGACTTCATAAGACAGAGTTTAGGGGTTAGGGGGTATAGCTACATGATTTGTCTGGTTTGAATATGTCTAGACCTTGTTTATCAACTTTAATGCTTACTATATGACATAAGAAAACTATTTGCTTTGGTTTTTCTTTTTGCTGATTTTTTTCAATTTTGATGCCCATTTGAATCTTGTCTAATCCTAGGTTTGACCAAGATAATTTAAACAAGTTTAAAACATGAAAATGAAAAGGGAAGCATGTATCCTTCTTAGTCACTCTAAACTCGGGTTTTGCCCAGTTCTACAGATCAAGGGTTCAAAAAAATCCAACTACGGGGTTCGAACAACACAATTCTAATCCAAGAATTTTTTCGACCTCATCCAAATGGCCTCAAACTATAGGGTTAGCATCTAGTTGATACGTCTCCAACGTATCGATAATTTCTTATGTTCCATGCTACTTTATTGATGATACCTACATGTTTTATGCACATTATATGTCGTATTTACACATTTTCTGGAACTAACCTATTAACAAGATGCCGAAGTGCCAGTTCCTGTTTTCTGCTGTTTTTGGTTTCGAAATCCTAGTAACGAAATATTCTCGGAATTGGACGAAATCAACGCCCGGGTTCCTATTTTGCCGGAAGCATCCGAACACCCGAGAGCGAGGGGGGCCCTGTGGGCCCAGGATGATAGGGTGGCGCGGCCAGGCCTGGCCGCGCCAGCCTATGGTGTGGGCACCCCTTCGACCCTCCCGACGCTGCCTTTTCGCCTATATAAAGCCCCTCGAAAACCCTTACGGAGGAAGCCACGGTGCGCGAAACCTTCCAGAGCCGCCGCCATCGCGAAGCCAAGATGGGGGACAGGAGTCTCTGTTCCGGCACCTGCCGGAGCGGGGAAGTGCCCCCGGAAGGCTTCTCCATCGACACCGCTGCCATCTCCACCGCCATCTTCATCAACGCTGCTGCTCCCATGAGGAGGGAGTAGTTCTCCATCGAGGCTGGGCTGTACCGGTAGCTATGTGGTTAATCTCTCTCTGTACTCCAATACAATGATCTCATGAGCTGCTTTACATGATTGAGATCCATATGATGAGCTTTGTATCGCTACTAGTTATGTGCTACTCATGTGATGTTATTAAAGTAGTCTATTCCTCCTGCATGGTGTAAAGGTGATAGTGTGTGCACCGTGTGGTTCTTGTCGTAGGCTATGATCATGATCTCTTGTAGATTGTGGAGTTAATTGTCATTATGATAGTATTGATGTGATCTATTCCTCCTTCATAGTGTAATGTGGACAGTGTGTGCACTATGTTAGTTCTTGGTTTATTTTGCAATGATCTATTATGCTCTAAGGTTACTTAAACATGAATATCGAATGTTGTGGAGCTTGTTAACTCCGGCATTGAGGGTTCGTGTAATCCTACGCAACGAATGATGTTCATTATCAAACAAGAGTGTATGTAGCACATATGAGAAGAAGTATTTATTATGCGATCAATGTTGAGAGTGTCCACTAGTGAAAGTATGATCCCTAGGCCTTGTTTCCAATACTGCAAACACCGTTTATTTACTGTTCTACTGCATGTTTACTAGCTGCCATATTTTATTCAGATTGCTATTACTACTCATATACATCCATACTACTTGTATTTCACTATCTCTTCGCCGAACTAGTGCACCTATACATCTGACAAGTGTATTAGGTTTGTTGGGGACACAAGAGACTTCTTGCTTTGTGGCTGCAGGGTTGCTTGAGAGGGATATCTTTGACCTCTTCCTCCTGAGTTCGATAAACCTTGGGTAATCCACTTAAGGGAAACTTGCTGCTGTTCTACAAACCTCTGCTCTTGGAGGCCCAACACTGTCTACAAGAATAGAAGCTCCGTAGACATCAAGCACTTTTCTGGCGCCGTTGCCGGGGAGGAAAGGTAAAAGGCACTCATACTTCGGTTCTAGGTAACAGTACTTTTCTGGCGCCATTGTGTGTGTGCTCGAAGCTATTTCCTTTAGACTCTGCAATTGCGACATTTGGTTTCTTGTTTACACTAGTTAGGCATAATGGACAACAATGACCTTTTTATTCTATTTCCTGATTTAAGACATGGATGGTTTGATGCGAAAATTAAAAAACACATGGAACATATTAATATGAATGCTTTGAACACTATTGTTGCTAATGATATGGAAAGTTCTAAGCTTGGGGAAGCTGGTTTTGATGAGCATGATATTTTTAGTCCCCCAAGCATTGAGGAGAAAATTTTCTTTGATGATACTTTGCCTCCTATTTATGATGATTATAATGATAGTAGTCTTTTGTTACCACCTGTTATGGAGGATAAATTTGATTATGATTACAATATACCTCCTATATTTGATAGCTACTTTGTTGAATTTGCTCCCACTACAATTAATAAGAATGACTATGCTTATGTTGGGAGTAGTAATTATTTTATGCATGAGACTCATGATAAGAATGCTTTATGTGATAGTTATATTGTTGAGTTTGCTCATGTTGCTACTGAAAGTTATTATGAGAGAGGAAAATATGGTTGTAAAAATTTTCATGTTACTAAAACACCTCTCTATGTGCTGAAATTTTTGAAGCTACACTTGTTTTATCTTCCTATGCTTGTTACTTTGCTCTTCATGAACTTGTTTATTTACAAGATTCCTATGCATAGGAAGCATGTTAGACTTAAATGTGTTTTGAATTTGCCTCTTGATGCTCTCTTTTGCTTCAACTACTATTTCTTGCGAGTGCATCATTAAAACTGTTGAGCCCATCTTAATGGCTATAAAGAAAGAACTTCTTGGGAGATAACCCATGTGTTTTTTACTACAGTACTTTGTTTTATATTTGTGTCTTGGAAGTTGTTTACTACTGTAGCAACCTCTCCTTATCATGTTTTTGTGCCAAGTAAAGTTTCTATGTCAAAGTTGATGTTATATTTGGGATCGCTGCGCAGAAACAGCATTGCTGTCACGAATCTGGGCACAGCCTCTGTAGAAAATTCGAAAAAATCTGCCAATTTACGAGCGTGATCCTCGGATATGTACGCAACTTTCATTAGTTATGAGTTTTTCCATTTGAGCAAGTCTGGTGCCGCTTTAAATTCGTCTTTACGTTTTGACAGATTCTGCCTTTTATTTCGCATTGCCTCTTTTGCTATGTTGGATTCATTTCTTTGATCCATTAATGTCCAGTAGCTTTATGCAATGTCCAGAAGTGAAAATAATGTTTGTGTCACCTCTGAATGTGTGAATTATTAATTGTGCACTAACCCTCTAATGAGTTTGCTTGAAGTTTGGTGTGAAGGAAGTTTTCAAGGGTCAAGAGAGGAGTACGATATACTATGATCAAGAGGAGTGAAAGCTCTAAGCTTGGGGATGCCCCGTGGTTCACCCCTGCATATTCTAAGAAGACTCAAGCGTCTAAGCTTGGGGATGCCCAAGGCATCCCCTTCTTCATCGACAAAGTATCAGGTTCCTTCTCTTGAAACTATATTTTTATTCGGTCACATCTTATGTACTTTACTTGGAGCGTCTGTGTGTGCTTTTATTTTTGTTTTGTTATCTTAGTTCTCTGAATAAGTTCATCCTTGTGTGGGAGAGAGACACGCTCCGCTGGTTCGTATGAACACATGTGTTCTTAGCTCATAATATTCATGGCGAAGGTTGAAACTGCTTCGTTAATTGTTATATGGTTGGAAAGAAAATGCTACATGTAGTAATTGGTAAAATGTCTTGGATAATGTGATACTTGGCAATTGTTGTGCTCATGTTTTAGCTCTTGCATCATATACTTTGCACCCATTAATGAAGAAATACATAGAGCTTGCTAAAATCTGATTTGCATATTTGGTCTCTCTAAGGTCTAGATAATATCTAGTATTGAGTTTTGAACAACAAGGAAGACGGTGTAAAGTCTTATAATGTTTACAATATGTCTTTTATGTGAGTTTTGCTGCACCGGTTCATCCTTGAGTTTGCTTCAAATAACCTTGCTAGCCTAAACCTTGTATCGAGAGGGAATACTTCTCATGCATCCAAAATCCTTGAGCCAACCACTATGCCATTTGTGTCCACCATACCTACCTACTACATGGTATTTCTGCCATTCCAAAGTAAATTGCTTGAGTGCTACTTTTAAACAATTCAAAATTTATTACCTCTGATTTGTGTCAATGTTTTATAGCTCATGAGGAAGTATGTGGTGTTTATCTTTCAATCTTGTTGGGCAACTTTCACCAATGGACTAGTGGCTTCATCCGCTTATCCAATAATTTTGCAAAAAGAGCTGGCAATGGGATTCCCAGTCCCAAATTAATTAACAAAAATAGACACTCCTCCATGGTATGTGATTGTTGGACGGCACCCGAAGGATTCGGTTAGCCATGGCTTGAGAAAGCAAAGGTGGGGAGGAGTGTCATCATAATAAAACTAAAATAAAAAGGCACTCCTTCATGGTATGAGATTGTTGGCAGGCACCCGAGGATTCGGTTAGCCATGGTTTGTGAAAGAAAGGTTGGAAGGAGTGCCACCCAAAAATAAAATAAAATGGGAGCCGCTCTTTGAAGGTTTGTCTGGCAAGGGGGTTAGAGTACCCGCTACCATTCGTTGACAACAACAAACACCTCTCAAAACTTTATTTTTATGCTCTCTTTATGTTTTCAAAATAAAAGCTCTAGCACAAATATAGCAATCGATGCTTTCCTCTTTGAAGGACCTTTCTTTTACCTTTATGTTGAGTCAGTTCACCTATTTCTCTCCACCTTAAGAAGCAAACACTTGTGTGAACTGTGCATTGATTCCTACATACTTGCATATTGCACTTATTATATTGCTTTGCATTGACAACTATCCATGAGATATACATGTTACAAGTTGAAAGCAACCGCTGAAACTTAATCTTCCATTATGTTGCTTCAATGCCTTTACTTTGAATTTATTGCTTTATGAGTTAACTCTTATGCAAGACTTATTGATGTTTGTCTTGAAAGTACTATTCATGAAAAGTCTTTGCTTTATGATTCACTTGTTTACTCATGTCATTACCATTGTTTTGATCGCTGCATTCATTACATATGTTTACAATATGATCAAGGTTATGATGGCATGTCACTTAAGAAATTATCTTTGTTATCGTTTTTACCTGCTCGGGACGAGCAGAACTAAGCTTGGGGCTGATACGTCTCCAACGTATCGATAATTTCTTATGTTCCATGCTACTTTATTGATGATACCTACATGTTTTATGCACATTATATGTCGTATTTACGCATTTTCTGGAACTAACCTATTAACAAGATGCCGAAGTGCCAGTTCCTGTTTTCTGCTGGTTTCAGAAATCCTAGTAACGAAATATTCTCGGAATTGGACGAAATCAACGCCCAGGTTCCTATTTTGCCCGAAAGCATCCAGAACACCCGGGGGCCCTGTGGGCCCCAGATGATAGGGTGGCGCGGCCGGCCCTGGCCGCGCCAGCCTATGGTGTGGGCACCCCTTCGACCCTCCGACGCTGCCCTTTCCTGTATAAAGCCCCCGCATCGAAAACCCTTACGGAGGAAGCCACGGTGCGCGAAACCTTCAGACCGCCGCCATCGCGGCCGGGATCGGGGACGAGTCTCTGTTCCGGCACTGCCGGAGCGGGGAAGTGCCCCTGGAAGGCTTCTCCATCGACACCGCTGCCATCTCCACCGCCATCTTCATCAACGCTGCTGCTCCCATGAGGAGGGAGTAGTTCTCCATCGAGGCTCGGGGCTGTACCGGTAGCTATGTGGTTAATCTCTCTCTAATACAATGATCTCATGAGCTTCTTTACATGATTGAGATCCATATGATGAGCTTTGTATCGCTACTAGTTATGTGCTACTCATGTGATGTTATTAAAGTAGTCTATTCCTCCTGCATGGTGTAAAGGTGATTAGTGTGTGCACCGTGTGGTTCTTGTCGTAGGCTATGATCATGATCTCTTGTAGATTGTGGAGTTAATTGTCATTATGATAGTATTGATGTGATCTATTCCTCCTTCATAGTGTAATGTGGACAGTGTGTGCACTATGTTAGTTCTTGGTTTATTTTGCAATGATCTATTATGCTCTAAGGTTACTTAAACATGAATATCGAATGTTGTGGAGCTTGTTAACTCCGGCATTGAGGGTTCGTGTAATCCTACGCAACGAATGATGTTCATTATCAAACAAGAGTGTATGTAGCACATATGAGAAGAAGTATTTATTATGCGATCAATGTTGAGAGTGTCCACTAGTGAAAGTATGATCCCTAGGCCTTGTTTCCAATACCAAACACCGTTTATTTACTGTTCTACTGCATGTTTACTCGCTGCCATATTTTATTCAGATTGCTATTACTACTCATATACATCCATACTACTTGTATTTCACTATCTCTTCGCCGAACTAGTGCACCTATACATCGACAAGTGTATTAGGTGTGTTGGGGACACAAGAGACTTCTTGCTTTGTGGTTGGGGTTGCTTGAGAGGGATATCTTTGACCTCTTCCTCCCTGAGTTCGATAAACCTTGGGTAATCCACTTAAGGGAAACTTGCTGCTGTTCTACAAACCTCTGCTCTTGGAGGCCCAACACTGTCTACAAGAATAGAAGCTCCCGTAGACATCACTAGTGCAGTTTGTGTGAAAATGTATGCACTATGTGTGCTATAACTTGTATGTCTTTCAAATTTGAACCAAATTTGAATAAGTTTGAAATATTTGAAAAGGGGCTTTTGGGAGGATTTTGAAATTTCCATGTTTGAAACCCAAAACCACTTCTCTTCATGCTTGACTTCATAAGACGGAGTTTAGGGGTTAGGGGTAGATACATGATTTGTATGGTTTGATATGTCTTGACCTTGTTTATCAACTTTAATGCTTACTATATGACATAAGAAGACTATGTGATTTTGTTTTTCATTTTTCTGTTTTTTTATTTTTCTGCCCATTTGAATCTTGGTCAAATCCTAGGTTTGACCAAGATTTAGACAAGTTTAACACGTAAATGAGTTAACTTGGATTTCCTACCCTTGAATCCATAGGAAACTTTGTTCTAATGCACTATAATAATCAACCGAGTTTTTACACCAACATGTCACTTACGTGTGGTGCCCACGCGTGAGGTCCCACACTTCAGTGAGCACAAGTCACGTGCAATAGGTACGCAAACTCACAGCCATCTTCTTTGTCAAGAGAAGACGCATCGGATGCGTATTGGAAGTTTGTGGGTCCTTCTGGATCCTTCGGTTGTCCCTCTCACAAAAAAAACAAATCTCTCTCATTCTCGGCCTCGCTCGACTCGCTCGCTCGCTCGCTCGCACCTCCTGCTCACTGACAAACCCTGCACAAAAGTCAACATCATCACCCTAAAAAGGGGAGACACCATAATGCTCCCCCTTCTTCTCTCCTTCCGAGTGATCCCTCTTCCTCCGTGTTTCACTCGACGGGCAAACACCCATGTGCTGCATAGTAATAATAAAAAGGTAGTAGAAAAATCGATATACGAATCTATAATTAAATAGGTTAAACTCGGGTTTTGCCCAGTTCTACAGATCAAGGGTTCAAAAAAATCCAACTACGGGGTTCGAACAACACGATTCTAATCCAAGAATTTTTTCGACCTCATCCAAATGGCCTCAAATTATAGGGTTAGCATCTAGTGTAGTTTGTGTGAAAATGTATGCAATATGTGTGCTATAACTTGTATGTCTTTCAAATTTGAACCAAATTTGAATAAGTTTGAAATATTTGAAAATAGGCTTAATTTTGGGAGGTTTTTGAAATTTCCATGTTTGAAACCCAAAACCACTTCTCTTCATGCTTTACTTCATAAGACGGAGTTTAGGGGTTAGGGGGTATAGATACATGATTTGTCTGGTTTGAATATGTCTAGACCTTGTTTATCAACTTTAATGCTTACTATATAACATAAGAAAACTATTTGCTTTGGTTTTTCTTTTTGCTGATTTTTTTCAATTTTGATGCCCATTTGAATCTTGGTCAAATCCTAGGTTTGACCATGGTTTAAACAAGTTTAAATCATGAATATGAAAAAATAAGCATCTATCCTTCTTAGTCACCCCAAAATGTAGCTCTTGGGAGGGTTTTTGAAATTTCCATGTTTGAAACAAAAAAACCACTTCTCTTCATGCATGCTTGACTTCATAAGACAGAGTTTAGGGTTAGGGGTGTAGATATATACATGATTTTCTAGTTTGAATATGTCTAGACATGTTTATCAACTTTAATGCTAACTATAGACATAAGAAGACTATGTGCTTTGGTTTTTCATTTTTCTATTTTTTTTGAATTTTATGCCCATATATTTGAATCTTGGTCAAATCCTAGGTTCAACCAAGATTTAAACAAGTTTAAAACATGAAAATTAAAAGGTAAGCATGTATCCTTCTTAGTCACTCTAAAATGAAGCTTTTGGGAGGTTTTTGAAATTTCCATGTTTGAAACCCAAAACCACTTCTCTTCACATGCTTGACTTCATAAGACATAGTTAATCAATTTAGGGGTTAGGGGGTATAGATACATGATTTGTGTGGTTTGAATATGTATGGACCTTGTTTATCAACTTCAATGCTTACTATATGACATAAGAAAACTATTTGCTTTGGTTTTTCTTTTTTCTGATTTTTTTTTCAATTTTGTTGCCCATTTGGATCTTGTCAATTCCTAGGTTTGACGAAATTTAAACAAGTTTAAAACATGAAAATGAAAAGGGAAGCATGGATCCTTCTTAGTCACTCTAAAATGAAGCTTTTGGGAGGTTTTTAAATTTCCATGTTTGAAACCCAAAACCACTTCTCTTCACATGCTTGACTTCATAAGACAGAGTTTAGGGGTTAGGGGTATAGCTACATGATTTGTCTGGTTTGAATATGTCTAGACCTTGTTTGTCAACTTTAATGCTTACTATATTACATAAGAAAACTATTTGCTTTGGTTTTCCTTTTTGCTGATTTTTTTCAATTTTGATGCCCATTTGAATCTTGTCTAATCCTAGGTTTGACCAAGATAATTTAAACAAGTTTTAAAACATGAAAATGAAAAGGGAAGCATGTATCCTTCTTAGTCACTCTAAACTCGGGTTTTGCCCAGTTCTACAGATCAAGGGTTCAAAAAATCCAACTACGGGGTTCGAACAACACGATTCTAATCCAAGAATTTTTCGACCTCATCCAAATGGCCTCAAGCTATAGGGTTAGCATCTAGTGCAGTTTGTGTGAAAATGTATGCACTATGTGTGCTATAACTTGTATGTCTTTCAAATTTGAACCAAATTTGAATAAGTTTGAAATATTTGAAAAGGGGCTTTTGGGAGGTTTTTGAAATTTCCATGTTTGAAACCCAAAACCACTTCTCTTCATGCTTGACTTCATAAGACGAAGTTTAGGGGTTAGGGGGTATATATACATGATTTGTCTGGTTTGAATATGTCTAGACCTTGTTTATCAACTTTAATGCTTACTATATAACATAAAAAAACTATTTGCTTTGGTTTTTCTTTTTGCTGATTTTTTTCAATTTTGATGCCCATTTGAATCTTTGTCAAATCCTAGGTTTGACCATGGTTTAAACAAGTTTAAATCATGAATATGAAAAAATAAGCATCTATCCTTCTTAGTCACCCCAAAATGTAGCTCTTAGGAGGGTTTTTGAAATTTCCATGTTTGAAACAAAAAAAAACACTTCTCTTCATGCATGCTTGACTTCATAAGACAGAGTTTAGGGTTAGGGGTGTAGATATATACATGATAATCTAGTTTGAATATGTCTAGACCTGTTTATCATCTTTAATGCTAACTATAGACATAAGAAGACTATGTGCTTTGGTTTTTCATTTTTCTGTTTTTTTTTGAATTTTATGCCCATATATTTGAATCTTGGTCAAATCCTAGGTTCAACCAAGATTTAAACAAGTTTAAAACATGAAAATTAAAAGGTAAGCATGTATCCTTCTTAGTCACTCTAAAATGAAGGCTTTTGGGATGTTCTTGAAATTTCCATGTTTGAAACCCAAAACGACTTCTCTTCATGCTAGACTTCATAAGATCGATGGGGGGTAGATACATGATTATTCTGGTTTGGATATATATACCTAGACCTCGTTTATCAACTCGAATGCTTACGATATGACATATATAAGAAGACTATGTGCTTTTGTTTTTCATTTTTCTGATTTTTTTGAATTTTGTGCCCACCCATTTGTATCTTGGTCAAATCCTAGGTTTGATAATGATTTAAACAAGTTTAAAATATGAAAATGCAAATGTAAGCATGGATCCTTCTTAGTCACTCTAAAATGAAGCTTTTGGGAGGTTTTTGAAATTTCCATGTTTGAAACCCAAAACCACTTCTCTTCACATGCTTGACTTCATAAGACATAGTTAATTAATTTAGGGGTTAGGGGTATAGATACATGATTTGTGTGGTTTGAATATGTATGGACCTTGTTTATCAACTTTAATGCTTACTATATGACATAAGAAGACTATGTGATTTGGTTTTTCATTTTTTTGTTTTTTTATTTTTGCCCATTTGAATCTTGGTCAAATCCTAGGTTTGACCAAGATTTAGACAAGTTTAACACGTAAATGAGTTAACTTGGATTTCCTACCCTTGAATCCATAGGAAACTTTGTTCTAATGCACTATAATAATCAACCGAGTTTTTACACCAACTGTGTGGTGCCCACGCTTGAGGTCCCACACTTCAGTGAGCACAAGTCACGTGCAATAGGTACGCAAACTATTTGCTTTGGTTTTCCTTTTTGCTGATTTTTTTCAATTTTGATGCCCATTTGAATCTTGTCTAATCCTAGGTTTGACCAAGATAATTTAAACAAGTTTAAAACATGAAAATGAAAAGGGAAGCATGTATCCTTCTTAGTCACTCTAAACTCGGGTTTTGCCCAGTTCTACAGATCAAGGGTTCAAAAAATCCAACTACGGGGTTCGAACAACACGATTCTAATCCAAGAATTTTTTCGACCTCATCCAAATGGCCTCAAGCTATAGGGTTAGCATCTAGTGCAGTTTTTGTGAAAATGTATGCACTATGTGTGCTATAACTTGTATGTCTTTCAAATTTGAACCAAATTTGAATAAGTTTGAAATATTTGAAAAGGGGCTTTTGGGAGGATTTTGAAATTTCCATGTTTGAAACCCAAAACCACTTCTCTTCATGCTTGACTTCATAAGACGGAGTTTAGGGGTTAGGGGTAGATACATGATTTGTATGGTTTGATATGTCTAGACCTTGTTTATCAACTTTAATGCTTACTATATGACATAAGAAGACTATGTGATTTTGTTTTTCATTTTTCTGTTTTTTTTATTTTTCCCATTTGAATCTTGGTCAAATCCTAGGTTTGACCAAGATTTAGACAAGTTTAACACGTAAATGAGTTAACTTGGATTTCCTACCCTTGAATCCATAGAAAACTTTGTTCTAATTCACTATTATAATCAACCGAGTTTTTACACCAACAGGTCTATCACTTACGTGTGGTGCCCACCCTTGAGGTCCCACACTTCAGTGAGCACAAGTCACGTGCAGTAGGTACGCAAACTCCCAGCCATTTTCTTTGTCAAGAGAAGACGCATCAGGATGCGTATTGGAATATGTGGGTCCTTCTGGATCCTTCGGTTGTCCCACTCACAAAAAAAACAAATCTCTCTCATTCTCGGCCTCGCTCGACTCGCTCGCTCGCTCGCACCTCCTGCTCACTGACAAACCCTGCACAAAAGTCAACATCATCACCCGAAAAAGGGGAGACACCATAATTCTCTCCCTTCTTCTCTCCTTCCGAGTGATCCCTCTTCCTCCGAGTTTCACTCGACGGGCAAACACCCATGTGCTGCATAGTAATAATAAAAAGGTAGTAGAAAAATCGATATACGAATCTATAATAAGTTTGAAATATTTGAATAGGGGCTTTTGGGAGGTTTTTGAAATTTCCATGTTTGAAACCCAAAACCACTTCTCTTCATGCTTGACTTCATAAGACGGAGTTTAGTGGTTAGGGGGTATAGATACAAGATTTGTCTGGTTTGAATATGTTTAGACCTTGTTTATCAACTTTAATGCTTACTATATAACATAAGAAAACTATTTGCTTTGGTTTTTCTTTTTGCTGATTTTTTTCAATTTTGATGCCCATTTGAATCTTGGTCAAATCCTAGGTTTGACCATGGTTTAAACAAGTTTAAATCATGAATATGAAAAAATAAGCATCTATCCTTCTTAGTCACCCCAAAATGTAGCTCTTGGGAGGGTTTTTGAAATTTCCATGTTTGAAACAAAAAAAACCACTTCGTCTCTTCATGCATGCTTGACTTCATAAGACAGAGTTTAGGGTTAGGGGTGTAGATATATACATGCTTTTCTAGTTTGAATATGTCTAGACCTGTTTATCAACTTTAATGCTAACTATAGACATAAGAAGACTATGTGCTTTGGTTTTTCATTTTTCTATTTTTTTTGAATTTTATGCCCATATATTTGAATCTTGGTCAAATCCTAGGTTCAACCAAGATTTAAACAAGTTTAAAACATGAAAATTAAAAGGTAAGCATGTATCCTTCTTAGTCACTCTAAAATGAAGCTTTTGGGATGTTCTTGAAATTTCCATGTTTGAAACCCAAAACGACTTCTCTTCATGCTAGACTTCATAAGATCGACGGGGGTAGATACATGATTTGTCTGGTTAATTTGGATATACCTAGACCTCGTTTATCAACTCGAATGCTTACGATATGACATATATAAGAAGACTATGTGCTTTTGTTTTTCATTTTCTGATTTTTTTGAATTTTGTGCCCACCCATTTGTATCTTGGTCAAATCCTAGGTTTGATAATGATTTAAACAAGTTTAAAATATGAAAATGCAAATGTAAGCATGGATCCTTCTTAGTAACTCTAAAATGAAGCTTAATTTTGGGAGGTTTTTGAAATTTCCATGTTTGAAACCCAAAACCACTCCTCTTCACATGCTTGACTTCATAAGACATGGTTAATCAATTTAGGGGTTAGGGGGTATAGATACATGATTTGT
Organism: Lolium multiflorum; assembly: GCA_030979885.1. Taxonomy (NCBI): domain Eukaryota; kingdom Viridiplantae; phylum Streptophyta; class Magnoliopsida; order Poales; family Poaceae; genus Lolium; species Lolium multiflorum. The sequence continues at coordinate 198,845,143 of CM061748.1, read as the reverse complement.
GTGGTTTGAATATGTATGGACCTTGTTTATCAACTTCAATGCTTACTATATGACATAAGAAAACTATTTGCTTTGGTTTTTCTTTTTCTGATTTTTTTCAATTTTGATGCCCATTGGAATCTTGTCAAATCCTAGGTTTGACGACCAAGATAATTTAAACAAGTTTAAAACATGAAAATGAAAAGGGAAGCATGGATCCTTCCTAGTCACTCCAAAATGAAGCTTTTGGGAGGTTTTTGAAATTTCCATGTTTGAAACCCAAAACCACTTCTCTTCACATGCTTGACTTCATAAGACAGAGTTTAGGGGTTAGGGGTATAGCTACATGATTTGTCTGGTTTGAATATGTCTAGACCTTGTTTATCAACTTTAATGCTTACTATATAACATAAGAAAACTATTTGCTTTGGTTTTTCATTTTTGCTGATTTTTTTTCAATTTTGATGCCCATTTGAATCTTTGTCAAATCCTAGGTTTGACCAGGGTTTAAACAAGTTTAAATCATGAATATGAAAAAATAAGCATCTATCCTTCTTAGTCACCCCAAAATGTAGCTCTTAGGAGGGTTTTTGAAATTTCCATGTTTGAAACAAAAAAAACCACTTCTCTTCATGCATGCTTGACTTCATAAGACAGAGTTTAGGGTTAGGGGTGTAGATATATACATGATAATCTAGTTTGAATATGTCTAGACCTGTTTATCATCTTTAATGCTAACTATAGACATAAGAAGACTATGTGCTTTGTTTTTCATTTTTCTGTTTTTTTTTAAATTTTATGCCCATATATTTTGAATCTTGGTCAAATCCTAGGTTCAACCAAGATTTAAACAAGTTTAAAACATGAAAATTAAAAGGTAAGCATGTATCCTTCTTAGTCACTCTAAAATGAAGCTTTTGGGATGTTCTTAAAATTTCCATGTTTGAAACCCAAAACGACTTCTCTTCATGCTAGACTTCATAAGATCGATGGGGGGTAGATACATGATTATTCTGGTTTGGATATATATACCTAGACCTCGTTTATCAACTCGAATGCTTACGATATGACATATATAAGAAGACTATGTGCTTTTGTTTTTCATTTTTCCGATTTTTTTGAATTTTGTGCCCACCCATTTGTATCTTGGTCAAATCCTAGGTTTGATAATGATTTAAACAAGTTTAAAATATGAAAATGCAAATGTAAGCATGGATCCTTCTTAGTCACTCTAAAATGAAGCTTTTGGGAGGTTTTTGAAATTTCCATGTTTGAAACCCAAAACCACTTCTCTTCACATGCTTGACTTCATAAGACATAGTTAATTAATTTAGGGGTTAGGGGGTATAGATACATGATTTGTGTGGTTTGAATATGTATGGACCTTGTTTATCAACTTTACTGCTTACTATATGACATAAGAAGACTATGTGATTTGGTTTTTCATTTTTTTATTTTTTATTTTTCTGCCCATTTGAATCTTGGTCAAATCCTAGGTTTGACCAAGATTTAGACAAGTTTAACACGTAAATGAGTTAACTTGGATTTCCTACCCTTGAATCCATGGGAAACTTTGTTCTAATGCACTATAATAATCAACCGAGTTTTTACACCAACAGTCTGTCACTTACGTGTGGTGCCCACGCTTGAGGTCCCACACTTCAGTGAGCACAAGTCACGTGCAATAGGTACGCAAACTATTTGCTTTGGTTTTCCTTTTTGCTGATTTTTTTTCAATTTTGATGCCCATTTGAATCTTGTCTAATCCTAGGTTTGACCAAGATAATTTAAACAAGTTTAAAACATGAAAATGAAAAGGGAAGCATGTATCCTTCTTAGTCACTCTAAACTCGGGTTTTGCCCAGTTCTACAGATCAAGGGTTCAAAAAAATCCAACTACGGGGTTCGAACAACACGATTCTAATCCAAGAATTTTTTCGACCTCATCCAAATGGCCTCAAGCTATAGGGTTAGCATCTAGTGCAGTTTTTGTGAAAATGTATGCACTATGTGTGCTATAACTTGTATGTCTTTCAAATTTGAACCAAATTTGAATAAGTTTGAAATATTTGAAAAGGGGCTTTTGGGAGGATTTTGAAATTTCCATATTTGAAACCCAAAACCACTTCTCTTCATGCTTGACTTCATAAGACGGAGTTTAGGGGTTAGGGGTAGATACATGATTTGTATGGTTTGATATGTCTAGACCTTGTTTATCAACTTTAATGCTTACTATATGACATAAGAAGACTATGTGATTTTGTTTTTCATTTTTGTTTTTTTATATTTTCTGCCCATTTGAATCTTGGTCAAATCCTAGGTTTGACCAAGATTTAGACAAGTTTAACACGTAAATGAGTTAACTTGGATTTCCTACCCTTGAATCCATAGGAAACTTTGTTCTAATGCACTATAATAATCAACCGAGTTTTTACACCAACAGGTCTGTCACTTACGTGTGGTGCCCACGCTTGAGGTCCCACACTTCAGTGAGCACAAGTCACGTTCAATAGGTACGCAAACTCCCAGCCATCTTCTTTGTCAAGAGAAGACGCATCAGATGCGTATTGGAAGTCGTGGGTCCTTCTGGATCCTTCGGTTGTCCCTCTCACAAAAAAAACAAATCTCTCTCATTCTCGGCCTCGCTCGACTTGCTCGCTCGCTCGCTCGCTCGCTCGCACCTCTGCTCACTGACAAACCCTGCACAAAAGTCAACATCATCACCCGAAAAGGGGAGACACCATAATGCTCTCCCTTCTTCTCTCCTTCCGAGTGATCCCTCTTCCTCCGAGTTTCACTCGACGGGCAAACACCCATGTGCTGCATAGTAATAATAAAAAGGTAGTAGAAAAATCGATATACGAATCTATAATTAAATAGGTTAAACTCGGGTTTTGCCCAGTTCTACAGATCAAGGGTTCAAAAAAATCCAACTACGGGGTTCGAACAACACGATTCTAATCCAAGAATTTTTTCGACCTCATCCAAATGGCCTCAAATTATAGGGTTAGCATCTAGTGCAGTTTGTGTGAAAATGTATGCACTATGTGTGCTATAACTTGTATGTCTTTCAAATTTGAACCAAATTTGAATAAGTTTGAAATATTTGAAAAGGGGCTTTTGGGAGGTTTTTGAACCAAAGAGAAGTGGTATTGGGTTTCAAACATGGAAATTCCAAAAACCTCCCGGCCACGAGCTCCATTTTGGAGTGACTAAGAAGGATCGATTTTACTTAGGTATGTAGTATTGTACATCACAAATGTGAAATGAAACAGATGATGTGAATCTCTATAAACCCTAAACCCTAATTATATTAAACCCCTAGACCCTAACACTAAACCTTGTATATATATAAACCATAAACCTATATATCACTACCAAAAAATGAGTCATGCGATTCAAATGTTTGGCATTGTTTTCTCGTAGCATGCAAAATGCTCTCACACACACTTCTGGGGAAGCGAGGCCTCAAACACATGGTGCAAAAAAATATGCAGGGTTCTTGTCTAAACATAGAAGTGTATATATGCCATGTTTATTTGGTACTGTTCATAGAGGTATTATGTAAACCACAAATGATATGACTATGCATGCTTTGTTTCGATCTTTTCTATCAATCCCCACACAATAACTTATTAATTCGGCTTGTTTTAAAATTTAGCTAGGTCGAGCAATCTCACGATGCTCTCACCCTGCTTGTTTTAATTTGTTCTAGTAGGAGGGTGCGGTGCATGTGTTTGGCCATTATTATATAAAATGTACTTGGCTCGATCCACACATTCAGGCCACACACCCATGTATTTTTTAAATTATTTGTTTGATCTGTACTTCATCTACACACTGTGTCAAATTTGCATTTTATCGGATTTAGCCCAAGAAATTGTATATATATGGATGCACATTGAGATAATTCATGAAACCTTGGAAATGGTCATCCTGTCATGCATGTTTCCCCGCGAATGAAAACTTGATTGGTGGCAGACAAGCAAAAACACATTTATGGGCGACAACCCAAAATGCACATATTTTGCAAAGTATTCATGCTTGCATGATGAAAAGTTGCAAATATATACATAAAATTGGGCCATGATTCAAAAGTTTGGCATGGTTCTTGTGTAGTGGTACCAAGCTCACATGCATGTGGGAGGAAATTTAGCTAGACGAACTCCAACATGGTGCCAATCTACTTGAGGGTTCTTCTCTAAAACACTGGTATGGCATGTTTGGTATTTTCCCTAGATATATGTACTACAAAATGATGAATACTCCATGTTTTTAGATTGCCTTTTTTGAATCACGTGTGCCTTGATTTCAAATCTAGGTCAAATCACTGGGGGAGGGGGATAAACTTGGCTTCATGGAAAAAATAATGTCTTGTAAATGAGATAACTTGGCTTTCCTACCCTTGGATCTATAGGAAACTATGGAGTACTAATACATTATAATAATCACCCGAGTACACCAACTGGTCTGTCACTTACGTGTGGTTCCCATGCGTGAGGTCCCACACTTCAGTGAGCACAGGTCATGTGTCCACCAGTCTAGAGGCTCCCGTTAAAAGAAGAGCCCTCTATATTATTATAAAGAAACATCAATCTCCATAAACATCAATCTCCCTTCTCAGTTCTCAGCTTCTCACTGCTCCCCCCTCGCTCGCGCCGCCGCCGCCACAACCCCCCGCGCCCCTTTCCGATCCCTCATCAGACCTTAGACTATGGAGTTGCCTGTGCCGAAGAAGCAGCCTCTGAAGCCGACAATCCAGTGTATCAACGACTGGTGCGGGAGGGAGATCCCTTACAACGAGGAAGACAAGCTGTAACACCCCAACTTTTGCAAGCTTGTTTAGTGTCCAGGATGCAAAAATCAGGGGGAACAAAAACTTTTCCCAAAGATGAATTGTCTTGATCTGCTTGTAGATGATCTATCTTGTTCTGTTTATTGATGAATTGCCTTGATGTGCTCGGTTAATAATTTTCTTGAACACATCAACACATCAATATCACTTCTTCACAACCAAGCCTTGGCTAGTCCATATAGGTATATGGATTCAATCTTCTCTACTCCAATTCAAACCTTTCCACTTGTGGAATTATGAGTGTGCCTACTTAAAAAAAAATCATCTTTGTGATATAATCTAGCTCCACCTATCTTTGATTCAAGAATGGTGATTATCTATCCTCTAATCCACCTATGTCTTGTACTCTAGTCATCAACTTTGGAACAGCTCCAAAATTTGACAAAGTCCTAAAACAGTTATCAGATTCAATCTTTGGGCCTCTAGCTATATTCATCCTTTGCCATCTAAGGCAATGCACTTATCCCTTGATCTACTCCTTCATGTGAACATCCCAACCCTACCAATGCCTTGGACCAGATCACCCATCTCCCCTCTTATCCTTGGTGGTTTTGAGGCCAAGTCAATAAACTGTTCTGGCAGTGTTAAAATATTCAAATTTTGGCACTTGATCTCTAAGCACCCACGACTGTTATAGGTGAACTCAAGGCATGAATCTCATCTATGCAACACCCTCTACAACTTCCATGTCTTGCATGTTGCATGCTATCTTTGCAACCTCTTTATTCAACTTGATCTTATACCATATACAATGGTTTAAATGTAGATCCCTTTCCCACTCTATTCTTTTGTTTTCCTTAAATTCAAGCTAAATCTTCACGAAACCAAGAGTGACAATGATGCTACATAATGTAGAAATCATCCACCCTTGAGAAAATACTTTCCCAAAAATGTTATTCCTCAAATAAAGTTATTCTACTACTTTTCCAAAACTCCCTTAAACCCTAATTTACTTCTCCTCTATTTTGACTACTATTATATTTCTAGTCTTTGCCTTACTATTTTCAAAACCCTTCTTTTACTAAAAATAGGAAAAGTTGTTGATATGTTGTATCACATCTTTTCCATTCAAAAATAATTTCTAGAAGATTATTTTCTTTATCCTATTTTCCTGTTTACCAAAATTCATGTTATTGGTGCATACACCATTTCTTGCACCTTTTCATTACCAGATAGTTTTGAGAAAATTTTACTAGTCATTACTATGCATGTAGACCTATTCTATTTCCAATATACCATCTTGCCTCTCTTAAAGATTTCAAAGGCTATTTCCTTTCTTCCAATTGGATTTCTCCCAATTTTGACAAATCCTCTTGATGTTAAAACCCATGCACCCAAACTCCATCCCTCTTTCTATTCTATTTGATTACCTACCCTAAGCACCATTAAACTCACCATGTATCTGGTTTGTTTTGACCATAGGGAGGAAATGTGTTGCATTTTCGCATGGCACATGTGGTGCCGGCCATGCCATGCAATGGCACCATGAAGAGCCATACGCCCCTCCTCTCACTTCTGTTTTATTACTTGAAACACCACCAAGCCATCACATGATTTTTCCACCTTCCTAATCTCTCTCAGGCCGGTCGACCTTGCACAGCCTTGTGGCCATTGCCCTTGATCCAAAACGTGGGCATGGGAGGAGGCCCAGCCATGCATTTGGCATCCAATGCTCTAGCAGCATCCCTCTCTCTCTTCCATATATTGCCAAGCCAATGTCATTGCTGCACCCTGCCCCTGTCCTGGCACGAGCTATGCCACTACCCTCCCCTATCTGTCCCGAGTTGTAACCAAGCATGACCTAACCTTTGTCTTCTTCCTGATGGCCGAAATCGACCCTGCAAGAGATGCCGACGCTGAGTCGAATACCTGGCGGGCGCGGAATCAATGACCTCCCTCTGAGCCGACCGGTCCTCCCTTGCCATGTCCTCTCGCCACCAGTACCGCCTCACTCCACGGGCCTCTCTGGCGCAGCCGCTGCTCCCTTCCTTGTCCCCTTCTGTCTGGACACGCCCGCCGCCCTCGGTTGCCTAGCAACGGACGCCACGTCGCGGCAATGCACCTTCCGACTCCCTGCCTTAAAACATGGAGACGCGGCCATGGCTCAGTCTTCCCCTTCACTTCACACCACTCTCCACCGTCCTCTACCTCTCAGCAAACCCATGGAACAAGCCCTGCTTCGTCTTCCTCTCGGGCCGAAGGAGAAAAACCGAGCAGGAGCTCCGTAGCTCGTCGTTCCCATGGATGCTGCCGATGCACCTCCGCTTATCACTGTCTCTCTATCTCTCCATGTTGCCCTCCCTCGTGAGCACCTCACCCTACTCACGTTTTTGTCCAGGGTCTTGCAAGGAGGTCGACTCCTTGAACGACTGACCGTGGCGGAGCTCTCCCTCGTCGTCCTCCGCCCCTCATCTCTACCCTCCCTCTCCGTTCCATTCTTCTCCCCTGGTCGAGCTGTCCTGACCGCAACCATTTTTAATTTGCCAGGAAAACGCGACCAGGAACACTCCGCCGTCATGGTTTCGTCGGCCCCGACGCCATGATGCTCGTCGTGTCGCGTGGACGACCGCGAGATCGCCTGCAGACCACGACCGTCGGAAGAGACCGCGGCGAGGTTCCTCCACTCCTCTGCGCAGTCCGTCGCCCCCGCGACCCCTGCATGCAGACGTCGCCGTCGTCGCGTTCGCTCACAGCATCGACGGACTACGTCGGCATCCGCGTCATCGTCGCGCGCCCGAGCCGTCCAAGCTAGACCGTCGCGGTCCTCCTCTGCACGCGACCGCGCCTTCCCTCGTTCTCCGCCCGTCTCCTCCAGGCTCCGGTAGTCGCCGTCGTCGAAGCTCCGGCACAGCTGCTGCTGTCCCCGACGCGGAGCACGCCGCCGTCCGTGTCGACCCCCTGGAGTCGGTCAAGCTGACCGAAGCGCCCAGGCAGGCCTCCGCTCGACCGTGCTGTCTTCCTCCTGTCGCCCTGCCTCGCGCTGAAGCCCCACGGTGAGCCCCCTTCCCTCCTCGACCTCCCTCCGTCGCCAGGAACGCGGCCGCGCTGCCGTTTCTATGTCGTCGCCGAAGGGTGCGTCCGTGGCCATCGGATCGGTGTTGGGTGGCCGCACGCATGCCCGTCCCATGCATGGCCAGGGGCAGCCCAGCTGAGCGGACCCAGCACTGCAACTCGGGCCGCTGCTGATCCTCTCGTCCCTGATTGCTGGCCCATTTCCTCTTTAGATATTTTCCTGAAAAGCAAGCACCTGTTAGATATGCTCCAGGTTTAAATCCACCATAAATTCCTGGATACTCCGATTTAAAGTGGTTAAACTTTTATTAAGTGCTTACATAAATTTGGAACCGCCTAGACTTGCATGCATGTCCTTTGCTGCTAGAAAAAAATACTGGTATTTATTTTCCTGAAATGTTGCTTCTGTAGAGTTTAGTTATTTGAGGAAGCTCTGTTCAACTTTTTGCAGTGGGGTCAATTTTCGTAGAAAGCATATCTCAGTAGATTTATTTTGGCATAGGTAACACCTGCAGGAGCTTCATGAATCTTTCTTGTTTAATAAAACTAGATCTGTCTAGTAAGCACTTTCTTGATTTTTAGTTTGAAAAATAAAAATGTTTTTGCACCAAAATCAAGTTTCTCTGTTAGATATCATGTTAGTCTTTAACTAGCTAACAGGAATTATTTATTTTACCTATATTTTATTTCTAGAAATTTAATAAACAAACAGCGTGCCTTTTTAGTATGAAAAATTGTGATAATTATTTTATAGCTCAGAAAAATGTCAAACCAGTTTTGATAGTTCACATTTTGTAGTATCTATCCAGTGGCATGATTGTCTCTGGTTAGTTCTGCTCTGATACTAGTGTGCTTGAATATTGGAGTGATCTAGTTTCTGCTTTGTTTAAATCTTTAAAAATATTTAAAAACTTATTTGTGTTTGATTATAGTGCAAGTGTGTTCTAAATGTTAGTAGCTTACAGTAGAGGTGCTGCATGTATTTTTGTGACTCACAGAAAGATTTAGGCCAATTATTTGGTCCCTAAGTCATTTCTGGTTTTATAAAAATCATAACTATTGTTTTAGAAACGCATATTGAGAGAATCCAATTTCTGTAGCTTTATAAAGTCAAGCCTTACTCTCTATGATTTTATCAAAATTTTGTGTGCATTATTATGGAGTGGCTTGTTAAATTGATGTTGTTGCTTATTTCACCCCTAGGAAAATTGAGTTGTTTTGTTTAAAATGTCTTATAATGAGCTTTGGCACCAGATCCTACTGGGGGTTTCCAAAGGTCATTAGCCACCTTTGATTGTGTAGATTATGAATTGTTATGAGGCAGAGCCGTTTTAGCAAAATAACCATTTTGCCCTAGGTAATATTATTTTGATGTGTTTAGTGTCTATGATTGAATGATTTGCTATTTGATTGTGTGTGTGGTTGATTATATGGCTAGGTATTGATTGTGTGCTTTTTATTTTGCGACGTTAGAATGCGAACGCTATCGGAGAAGAAGGAAATGATCTTGGTGAGGATTCGAAGAGGAAGGAAGAGCAGATGATTCGTGAAGATAAAGTCCAGGGACAAATAGCCAACCAAGGCAAGCCACCTCTTGATGCATATCTCATCCTAATTATCTTACTCTTGCATAATTAGCAGTTTTATAAATTGCATTGTTTATTTATTTATGTGGGTGGTTCTTGCCACCCGGAGTTTTTATTATTCCACCCTTACGGGTGCAGCCCTCGTTGATACCTACTAAAGAAATACATGTTATTTATATGGTGCTTAACACCCTATCCTTTTTGTCGCCGCTTTTCAAGAAAATCTGGACTATAGGTTGGGAGCCCTTTTGAAAAAGGTTTGAGAAAAAGTTTTCAAGAAAAGAAATTGTTCGAAAACCTTGGAATGGGGTAGCCCTGCCCAAGTGGGAGTTTATAAAAAGGAAAATGTTTTTGGGAAGAAAATTTCTGGAGGCAAGTGGAGATAAAAATGTTTTTGAAAACCTTTGGTGACTGAGTACCTGAACCGGACCTAGCCAGTACAACCACATTACCCTTTAGTGGGACGGGGCGCAGCGTAGTAGTTTGTCTCGCCTTAGTTTGGGTCCTGCAAGTGTAGTGGCAGTCCGACCATGGACGCTTCGACCGGGGTTCTTCCCAGGAGAAGGGACGCAACCCATTTGCCTTTTTAGGTACGCGGGGTACAACTTATGAGCTCCCATTGAAAGATGCCTAAGAGGTTGGATGGCATTCCGGAGGGTCGGGTGTCGGGGACTTTGCAACTCCTGGGTAAACGGCATCCCGGACTCTGGTGTTGGGAGGTACAACTCATTCGGCATGTCTTAGGCTAAGGCGAGCAAGCGAAAAACTGCGATCGGTTATCCGAACCTCGCGTTTTGACGCTTGGTGAACCAGGGATGATCCCGGCGGATTTATCGGATCTTGTGGGGAAAGTGTACAACCTCTGCAGAGTGTAAATCTATTCGAATAGCCGTGTCCGCGGTTATGGACGTGGGAATGGAAGCTGCTTGGCATTAAAGAGAGTTTTGGTTTATAAAAATGTTTTCCAAAAGTGTTTGGAAAAGGATACCAGTGGGACTGGTGGAAATGTACCTGGGAGGTACGGTGGAAAGTTGGAAAGTTGTTTTGGCCATATGAGATGGCCGGAAAGGAAAATGGGTCACCCTTACCTATTAGTCTTCAAAAGAAACTTGTTTTCCAAAAAGGTTTTCAACAAATATATAGAGATGTCATACTCTCAAGAAAAACTATCTCGCACTCCTTGTAACCCTAGTTTAGTGCCTGCTCCTTGCTACTGCCAAATATGCATATCCTTTACTTCTCTCTTAGGTGGTTTGCGAGTACAATTCATAATGTACTCATGGCTTTGTCCCTGGCTATTTACTTGGCCAGACTTGGTGGAATCCGACAGATGAAGAAGGAGTCGACGACGTCTATGCGAGCTAGGAACGTCTTCCCAGTCAGTTGCCTGTAGGGTTATGGCATGACTTGGGCCATGCGAACGCTTTCGTTTGAAGTATTTCCGTTGTGTGATTGTTGATCTCCTGCCATTGCGGCTCTTATGTAAGTATTGGTCAGGTGGCCTGTTGTAATCTTTTTATTCGGTACTGTAATGGATGATGTATTTGATACCATTTCGGTTATGCCTTCACGACACACTGATCATGGGATCGTGAATGAGTATGCATAACGGGTGTTTCGGACAGCTAGTCCGGGGCCCCACACAAGCACATGATGGCGTGCTCGCACGGCTCTTGCTTCTGCATGCACCCCGGCTGCGAATTCGCCGATTCGAAGGTATCGTTCATCCTACACCTCAGAGAAGCCCACTTGACCGCTGTGGATAGGTTCCCGTACGACGAGGACTTCGGATTTGTTCATCTGAAGGTGCCGGCACCGGGCTCGCCAAAACTACAGCTCATCGGCTACGGGACGGATGGCGCAGTGTTTGCCTTGCACATCCACCCTTGCGGCATGGACACCGCGGTATCCTTCGTGTGCGTCAGGCCGGCGGCGTGCAACTTGCCCCGGTATAGGGTGACAATGTGGGCGAACGGCCCGCCGATGCCGGGGCCGCGTAAGCTTACCGGGGAACACTTGTTTGACGTGGTGAAGGCGGTATTAGAGCCGACGAGCAGCCCGACTCCGGGCACAGTTTCTTTGGGAGATGTCACTTCCTTCCTTCGGTGCCGCCGCGGTACCTGTGCGGCAATGAATCATCGAAGCAGCTGACTATCTATTTGCGCATCGATAAGGAGTGAGTGAACATAACACTACCCTCAATCTTATTGGGACGATGCTAATGCGGATTTAAGTAATGCTGAATTAATTTGTTTTTCTTGTGACAGGGCGATTAGCAAGGAGAAGAGGATCTCGGTGCACAGCTAGCGACCTATATCTCGGCGTCCACCAAGTGTCCCTGAGTAGGAGATCTTGTTCTCTTCTTTTGATGTTTAATATTGCTTCATCACCGTAAAAGGAAGGGTGTGTCTGGGGCTTCCTGCTTCAAAGTACTCAGTACAAGGACTAAAAGAGACGTTTTGCTGATGGTTCTTGTCAGGACGGCCGTAGTGTTGGAGGTGGTCATCTACTTCGGTGGGGAAGGACTACTTAGACCTTTATCTAAAAATGTTGACGGATTGGATGTATTTTATGTTTACCATGAATTAGTCTATGTAATATGTAACCCAATTCGCCGATTAATGCAACTCTGGATCCTTCACTGTCATACGACTACTAAAACAAAATAAATAAATAGGCATTTTAAGTTTAATGCACATTTAATCAAGCCACATAATGTTGGCGTACTTGTAAGCAACCAGGTTTACTATTGTTGGCATGTGTGGTACAATTTCATGGGGCAATACCCAATCTAGCTTGTTCAATTACATTACATGAAGTAATTAAAATATGGATGCCTAGAATTATTCACTTCCGTACATTGCGATGGCTTATAGCGGTTTCTATGACCAATCTACATCACAAATCTAGTTCAAATTTGATCTATTTTTATGAACAAAATTGGAAACTCTACTTGGCATTTTCGTTTACTATGACCAGATTCACATATGTAGTGATTCATTTTCTTTTCAAATCGCCATACCATTTCCTCGTGAACTCTTCATCTTTTTTTAGTTTTAATGAATTTCCTTTGGTTGCATTCAATTTGCTTCAAATTCACCGGCTTCACCATTCGTACAAATTGTTCATCTTTTCTTTGTAGTTTTTTCATGCATGAAGCATAACACCTTACCATGGTAAAATCTGCATATTTTCTACCAAAACTCGTGCCGAACTTTAAAGAACATGCAATTTTAAATTGACTAAAATTGGTTAAAACTCAACATAAGTCCACATATATTACAAACTCGAGAAATAATCAACATATATATCACCTAAATGGTCATCTTATGAAGTATGCCATGTTTCGAAATTGTTACCTTGAAAATTTGGCCCTTCTCTCAGACAGCCACTCACATAAAGCTCTTATTTTACACTAATAAAGTAGAATGTATTTTTGTGTGAAATGAAGTTGAATAAAATATATGTGAACGGTAAGATGCACATTGCTGCCAATATTTGGGATAATTATTAGTAAGTTCATACTAATATACAATGCAATCAACATGACCACACATGTGTAAGCAAGAAAATAAATCTTTCTTAAATTACCTTAAGGTTGTAAGTTTGTTATTTGTATAGCGATTTTATCTCATACGATGACTCAAGCTAGCACTTTTTTTTTGAATTTGCTTCAATATTCTAGGACCCACCACATTCGTAAAATGGTAGTGCCAATTTTACGTATCGTAGTGCACAAAAGACACACACACACACACGCACACACGCACACATATGCTCACTTATTTCAATATTTAAACTATATTTTCTTCATTCAAATTTTCCGACCTGGCATTTGAACATGTAGTTGAATTTTGAGTAAAACCGCTCATACGTCAAACATGAATCCAAATAAGGTACAATTCGAGAAAATCTACACATCACATTTTGGCCAATATACATTGTATAATGCTTGTGAAAATGTAGACTATGAAATAGTCAACGTCACCTTTTTAGGTCATGAATGTCTTGGGCATCGACCAAAGTCTGGTAGGATGGTGAGGCATGAGTTACGAACATCCTTCTTCTCCTCTCACCCCCATTTGAGAGAGAGAGAGAGAGAGGGTGTTTGTGTGTGGGGGGGGGTAGAAAGCCATGTTAATAAATTAAATCATACATGAAAGCAAGAAATCAAACTTGATTTATATAAATCACTCTTAGGATTGTAGTTTGTTATTTTTATACCATCTATATCTCATATGACGACACAAGCTAGTCCACATTTTTAGGGCTCCTTTGATTCAAAGGATTTGCATAGGAAGTGTGAAGGATTTGGTTCCTATGGGAAAATTTCCTATACATGTTGTTTGATTCATAGGAACATATCCTATAGGAAAAATTCCTATAGGAATCTTGTAGTGTAATTCCTATAGGAAATAAGCATTAGCTCATAGCTCATGAAAAAATTCCTTTGCTACAATCAAACACACTTCATCTTCCTATAGGATTCAAGTAGACATGCCATTCCAATCCTATACATTTCCTATTCCTATGCTTTTCCTATCCTTTAAATCAAAGGAGCCCTTAATTTCATTGAAGTTCTTTTTGTTGCACTCAAATTACTTCAACTTTTAGGACCCACCATCCGTACAAGGGTAATGGAAATTTCTATGATCTTAGTGCAAGGCTTCACACAGAGACACTCAAAGTATTTCAATATTTTAAAATTCATTTTCTTCCCTAAAAATTGCCGACCGTCCATTCGTAACATGTAGTTCAATTTTGAGTAACATCACACATATGTCAAACATCAATCTTTTTTTTTGATATTTCGAGAAAATCTTCATATCCCATTTTTGGCCATCATATAAGGTGTACTGCGTGTGAAAACATAGACAGTGAAACTTTCAGCGTCACCTTAATTAGCCAAACTGGTGGGACGGTGAGGCCCGAATTAATAAAGCCACCACCATCCTTCTTCTCCACTCGCCCCTCCCCTCCCCTCCCCATCAATATCTTCTTCAAAGCAGATTAAAGAGGATGGAGTGCCCCCACGACGGGTGCGGGAGCGTGGTCGCCTACAACGAGCTCCACGACCACGAGCTCGCGTGCCCGCACGGCCCGTGCGACTGCACAGAGGCCGGCTGCGACTTCTCCGCCTCGCCAGCAGCGCTCATCGCCCACCTCAGAGAAATCCATTCGATTTGTGTGGACATGATCCCGTACGGCACCGCGATGGCGTTCATCATCCCGGTGCTGGCACCGCCAGAGCCAAGACGTCCGGTCATCTTCTACGGGAACGATGGTACCGTGTTCATCTGGCACACATGTACGCAAGTTCAGCCGAAAAATGGATGCGTGCTGGCCTGCCTATCCGTTGAGTGTGTTAGGTCGGCGGCGTGCGTGTGGCCGGAGTACAAGGTGAGTATGTCGTCGCACGGCAAGCCATTACTTAATCGCTCTGAGATTGGTTTAATGCTCCCCAACTATACGGCCACTATTCTGGCGAACAGCACGACCACGCCGGGTTGCAATGGTATCAACCGTGCACGGAGCTGACTATCTGGGTTCGCATCGACAGGTGATACATGCGCCTATCTTAATCTTCGTGGTTATCTAATTGAAATTGCGGTTTATGCAGTACTGAATTAATTAATTTTTGTTGTCAGAAAGTTATCGTCGGACGGAAGTTCCTATTCGGAGCGGCGGGTTTAGGTTGCCAACTATGGGCTTTTTTCATTCAGAGGATTCACCAGGGCGGCCCTAACGACGATATATGATCTTATTTGGCGGAGAGGGTCCAACACTAAGCGCTTGATTGTATTCTGTGTTTATGTTCACATACTCTATGGTGTAAAATACTGTACTATGGAATCCCATGTCCGATTAAATGCACCTCTGGACCCTGCCAGGCATTTCCCTTGTTATCTTTTCTTTTTACACATACTGTAACCATTGTTCAACGCGCAGTCCATTGGCTTGGGTGCTAGATGCTTCCTCGGGAAGGTACCCTATCTTGCCCATTTGAGAACACACGTCCCTATAATTGCTCAGAAGCCCCGCGAGGGCACGATGGTCTTTTCTGGGTGTATGTAAGATTTATCCTTGACCAGCCCTCCGCCCTTCTTCTCTTTTGTTCTGCTGGTAGCTAGTAACTAGCCTTCACCAGCCCTCCACCCTAACTACTGAGTAGTAAAGTACTACGTACCTCGCAAGCCATGGCTCCATTGAGCCGGGCGGCCCGGCGGCATGGACATCCTTGGGAACCCCAAGAGGAAGGTATGATGCGCAAGGCAAGTTTTCCCTCAGAAAGAAACCAAGGTTGATCGAACCAGGAGGAGCCAAGAAGCACGTTGAAGGTTGATGGTCGCGAAATGTGATGCGGCGCAACACCAGGGATGCCTGCGCCAACGTGGAATCTGCACAACAAAACCAAAGTACTTTGCCCCAACGAAACAGTGAGGTTGTCAATCTCACCGGCTTGCTGTAACAAAGGATTAAACGTATCGAGTGGAAGATGTTTGCAAAGAAAACAGTAAAACACAATTGCAGTAGATTGTATGCTATGTAAAGAATAGGACCGGGGTCCACAGTTCACTAGAGGTGTCTCTCCCATAAGATAAAGCATGTTGGGTAAACAAATTACAGTCGGGCAATTGACAAATAGAGAAAGGCATAACAATGCATATACATGATATGATAAATATAGTGAGATTTAATTGGGCATTACGACAAAGTACATAGACCGCCATCCAACTGCATCTATGCCTAAAAGTCACCAGGTTATCATCCGAACCCCATTCGGTATTAAGTTGCAAAGCAACAGACAATTGCATTAAGTATGGTGCGTAATGTAATCGACAACTACATCCTTAGACATAGAATCAATGTTTTATCCCTAGTGGCAACACACATCCACAACCTTAGAACTTTCTGTCACTGTCCCAGATTCAATGGAGGCATGAACCCACTATCGAGCATAAATACTCCCTCTTGGAGTTAAGAGTAAAAACTTGGCCAGAGCCTCTACTAGTAACGGAGAGCATGCAAGATCATAAACAACACATAAACAATAGATTGATAATCACCATAATCATAGTACTCTCTATCCATCGGATCCCGACAAACACAACATATAGTATTACGATAGATGATCTTGATCATGTTAGGCAGCTCACAAGATCCAACAATGAAGCACAACAAGGAGAAGACGACCATCTAGCTACGCTATGGACCCATGGTCCAGGGGTGAACTACTCACTCATCACTCCGGAGGCGACCATGGCGGTGTAGAGTCCTCCGGAGATGAATCCCCTCTCCGGCCCGGAGGCGATCTCCTGAATCCCCAGAGATGGGATTCGCGGCGGCGTCTGGAAGGTTTTCGTATCGTGGCTCTCGGTACGGGGGTTTCGCGACGGAGACTTTAAGTAGGCGGAAGGTCAACGCGGGGGCCACACGAGGGGCCCAGGGGGCAGGTCGGCGCGGTGGCTTGGGCCGCGCCGCCCTAGCCCCTGGCTGCCTCGTGGCCCCACTTCGTTATCTCTTCGGTCTTCTGGAAGCTTCGTGCAAAAATAGGACCCTGGGCGAAAGTTTTCCAATTCCGAGAATATTTCCTTACTAGGATTTCTGAAACCAAAACACAGCAAATGGCTCTTCGGCATCTTGTTAATAGGTTAGGAAAATGCATAAATATGACATATAATGTGCATAAAACATGTAGGTATCATCAATAAAGTAGCATGGAACATAAGAAATTATCGATACGTTGGAGACGTATCAGCATCCCCAAGCTTAGTTCTGCTCGTCCCGAGCAGGTAAAACGATAACAAAGATAATTTAAGTGACATGCCATCATAATCTTGATCATACTATTTGTAAACATATGTAATGAATGCAGCGATCAAAACAAAGGTAATGACATGAGTAAACAAGTGAATCATAAAGCAAAGACTTTTCATGAATAGTACTTCAAGACAAGCATCAATAAGTCTTGCATAAGAGTTAACTCATAAAGCAATAAATCAAAGTAAAGGTGTTGAAGCAACACAAAGGAAGATTAAGTTTCAGCGGTTGCTTTCAACTTATAACATGTATATCTCATGGATATTGTCAACATAAAGTAATATAACAAGTGCAATATGCAAGTATGTAGGAATCAATGCACAGTTCACACAAGTGTTTGCTTCTTATGTGGAGGGAGATAGGTAAACTGACTCAACAATAAGTAAGAATGGTCCTTCAAAGAGGAAAGCATCGATTGCTGTATTTGTGCTAGAGCTTTTATTTTGAAAACATGAAACAATTTTGTCAACGGTAGTAATAAAGCATATGAGTTATGTAAATTATATCTTACAAGTTGCAAGCCTCATGCATAGTGTACTAATAGTGTCCGCACCTCGTCCTACTTAGCTTGGACTACCGGATCTTTGCATGCCATGTTTCAACCAAGTGTCACAAAGGGGTACCTCCATGCCGCCTGTACAAAGGTCTAAGGAGAAAGCTCGCATTTTGGATTTCTCGCTTTTGATTATTCTCAACTTAGACATCCATACCGGGACAACATGGACAACAGATAATGGACTCCTCTTAAATGCATACGCATGTAGCAATGATTATTATTCTCATATGAGATTGAGGATATATGTCCCTGAAACTTCCACCATGATTCATGGCTTTAGTTAGCGGCCCAATGTTCTTCTCTAACAATTTTGCATGCTCCAACCACTAAAATGATAGATCCTTCAGACAAGACGGACATGCATAGCAACTCACATGATATTCAACAATAGTTGATGGCGTTCCCCAGAAGCATGGTTATCGCACAACAAGCAACTTAATAAAAGATAAAGTGCATAAGTACATATTCAATACTACGATAGTTTTTAAGGCTATTTTGTCCCATGAGCTATATATTGCAAAGGTGAATGATGGAATTTTAAAGGTAGCACTCAAGCAATTTACTTTGGAATGGCGGAGAAATACCATGTAGTAGGTAGGTATGGTGGACACAAATGGCATAGTAGTTGGCTCAAGGATTTTGGATGCATGAGAAGTATTCCCTCTCGATACAAGGTTTAGGCTAGCAAGGTTATTTGAAGCAAACTCAAGGATGAACAGTGCAGCAAAACTCACATAAAAGACATATTGTAAACATTATAAGACTCTACACCGTCTTCCTTGTTGTTCAAAACTCAATAATAGATATTATCTAGACCTTAGAGAAACCAAATATGCAAATCAAATTTTAGCAAGCTCTATGTATTTCTTCATTAATGGGTGCAAAGCATATGATGCAAGAGCTTAAACATGAGCACAACAATTGCCAAGTATCACATTATCCAAGACATTTTAGAATTACTACATGTAGCATTTTCCAATTCCAACCATATAACAATTTAACGAAGAAGAAACTTCGCCTTGAACATTATGAGTAAAGCCTAAGGACACATGTGTCCATATGCAACAGCGGAGCGTGTCTCTCTCCACAAAGTGAATGCTAGGATCCATCTTATTCAAACAAAAACAAAACAAAAACAAACCGACGCTCCAAGTAAAGAACACAAGATGTGAATAAAAATATAGTTTCAGGGGAGGAACGATGATGTTGTCGATGAAGAAGGATGCCAAGGCATCCCCAAGCTTAGACGCTTGAGTCTTCTTAAAATATGCAGGGGTGAACCACGGGGCATGCTTTAAGCTTTCACTCCTCTTGATCATAGTATATCATTCTCCTCTCTTGACCCTTGAAAACTTCCTTCACCAAACTTCAAGCAAACTCATTAGAGGGTTAGTGCACAATTAATAATTCACATATTCAGAGGTGACACAATCATTATTTTCACTTCTGGACATTGCATAATATCTGGACATTAATGGATCAAAGAAATGAATCCAAAATAGCAAAAGAGGCAATGCGAAATAAAAAATCATCAAAAACAGAAGTCCGTAAAGACGAATTTAGCTGGCACTAGACTTGCTCAAATGGAAAAACTCAAAACTAATGAAAGTTGCGTACATATCCGAGGATCACGCTCGTAAATTGGCAGTTTTCGAATTTTCTACAGAGAACTGTGCCCAGATTCGTGACAGAGCAATGCTGTTTCTGCAGCGATCCTAAATATAACATCAACTTTGACATAGAAACTTTACTTGGTGATAAGGGAGGTTACAGTAGTAAACAACTTCCAAGACTCAACAAACAAAAATTTGTAGGTAAAAACATGGGTTGTCTCCCATAAGCTTTCTTTCTTTCTAGGCAGAAAGTGCAAATCAAGTATTATCAAATGAAGAAGCATCAACATTATTATTTTCATGCAAACACAACTTGTTGCAGAGGGTACTTTAGGTGCTCCATTATCTAAATTTTCTATGGTGGTGCTAGGGGTTTTAGAAATTTTAGGCCTATAATAATTCTTTTGTTTAGGCACTTTAGAGGCATACATGAATTTTTGCTCCTTACCCACATAAGCTTTCTCACTATACTTGAGAGAAGAAAAGGTTGAACCCAAGGTCCCCATAGCTTTTTCAAGTTCATCAATCCTATTGGTTTGATTATCATGGATAACACAAGTTCCTAGGACACTAATTCTTTCATCAATTCCTCCTAAGGATTTATCAAGTTCATAAGTTTTGTCAAATAACATTCCCAATTTAGTTTCAACACTTGGAAAATTTTTCTCTATGGTTTCCAATTTTTTCATAACATCCTCAAGAGAGATTTCAATTTTAACTTCATTAACAGGTGGTATTCCAACTAGACTCTCAATGATGCAACTAGCTTCTAGAGCGGGAGTACCTAGGAAATTACCTCCCGAAAGAGTATCAAGAACATATCTATTCCAACTAGATAAACCAACATAAAAGTTCCTAAGAAGGATAGTGGTGGAGTGTTTCTTAATGCACCTATGATGAGCATTACTAATTCTATACCAAGCATCTTTAAAACTTTCTCCACCTTGTTGCTTAAAAGAACGAACTTCAACTTCAGGATTACTCATGATAACAGCAATAAAGTAAACTAGGCAAATAAAGTAAAGACAAGTAACTAATTTTTTTGTGTTTTTGATATAGAGAGCAAGACAGTAAATAAAGTAAAACTAGCAACTAATTTTTTTTGTGTTTTGATTTAGTGCAGCAAACAAAGTAGTAAATAAAATAAAGCAAGACAAAAACAAAGTAAAGAGATTGAGAAGTGGAGACTCCCCTTGCAGGTGTCTTGATCTCCGCAACGAGCGCCGAGAAAAGTGCTTGATGCGCGTAAATGTACACGTCCGTTGGGAACCCCAAGAGGAAGGTATGATGCGCACGGTGGCAAGTTTTCCCTCGAAAGAAACCAAGGTTGATCGAACCAGGAGGAGCCAAGAAGCACGTTGAAGGTTGATGGTCGCGAAATGTGATGCGGCGCAACACCAGGGATTCCTGCGCCAACGTGGCTGCACAACACAAAAAAGTACTTTGCCCCAACGCCAGTGAGGTTGTCAATCTCACCGGCTTGCTGTAACAAAGGATTAAACGTATCGAGTGGAAGATGTTTGCAAAGAAAACAGTAAAACACAATTGCGGTAGATTGTATGCTATGTAAAGAATAGGACCGGGGTCCACAGTTCACTAGAGGTGTCTCTCCCATAAGATAAAGCATGTTGGGTAAACAAATTACAGTCGGGCAATTGACAAATAGAGAAAGGCATAACAATGCATATACATGATATGATAAATATAGTGAGATTTAATTGGGCATTACGACAAAGTACATAGACCGCCATCCAACTGCATCTATGCCTAAAAAGTCCACCTTCAGGTTATCATCCGAACCCCATTCAGTATTAAGTTGCAAAGCAACAGACAATTGCATTAAGTATGGTGCGTAATGTAATCGACAACTACATCCTTAGACATAGAATCAATGTTTTATCCCTAGTGGCAACAGCACATCCACAACCTTAGAACTTTATCGTGTCCCAGATTCAATGGAGGCATGAACCCACTATCGAGCATAAATACTCCCTCTTGGAGTTAAGAGTAAAAAACTTGGCCGAGCCTCTACTAGTAACGGAGAGCATGCAAGATCATAAACAACACATAAACAATAGATTGATAATCACCATAATCATAGTACTCTCTATCCATCGGATCCCGACAAACACAACATATAGTATTACGGATAGATGATCTTGATCATGTTAGGCAGCTCACAAGATCCAACAATGAAGCACAACAAGGAGAAGACGACCATCTAGCTACTGCTATGGACCCATGGTCCAGGGTGAACTACTCACTCATCACTCCGGAGGCGACCATGGCGGTGTAGAGTCCTCGGGAGATGAATCCCCTCTCGCAGGTGCCGGAGGCGATCTCTGAATCCCCGAGATGGGATTCGCGGCGGCGGCGTCTCTGGAAGGTTTTCCGTATCGTGGCTCTCGATGCTGGGGGTTTCGCGACGGAGACTTTAAGTAGGCGGAAGGTCAACGCGGGGGCCACACGAGGGGCCCGGGGGCGGTCGGCGCGGCCAGGGCTTGGCGCCGCCTGGCCCAGGCGCCTCGTGGCCCCATCGTTATCTCTTCGGTCTTCGGAAGCTTCGTGCAAAAATAGGACCCTGGGCGAAAGTTTCGTCCAATTCCGAGAATATTTCCTTACTAGGATTTCTGAAACCAAACAGCAAACAGCAACCGGCTCTTCGGCATCTTGTTAATAGGTTAGTTCCGGAAAATGCATAAATATGACATATAATGTGCATAAAACATGTAGGTATCATCAATAAAGTAGCATGGAACATAAGAAATTATCGATACGTTGAGACGGGCGGCCCGGCGGCGGGATATCCTAGGGAAGACGATGAGGACTAGGACCGCCGAGAAAAACTCATCTAGCCAGCTAGCGCGTCGTTGTATGGCCACTTATGATCGCCTGAGCATTCTCGCAGAGCAGTCTATCCTCTATTCGATGGAGAGCGAGCCAGTGGGCGAGGGTTCGTCCGGGTAGGTTTCTAGTGGCGTGTCCTCCAGTTCATTCTTATTTTCTAACTGTTTTTTCCATTTATTTACATCTCACAGGGCCGGCGGTTCAAACGTCTACCCGGTAACCCCCACGACGGTGGCGCCCAAGTCCGGTCGTCGGAAGCTGAGTTCGGCCCCGTTTCACGGCCAAGCCAGGTAGGCTGTATGCCTCTATCCACTTTTTAATACTCCCTCCAATCCATTTTAATAGACTCTGATTTAGTACTCCCTCCGATCCATTTTATTTGACTCAAATTTAGTACAACTTTGTACTAAATCCGAGTCAACTAAAAGGGATCATAGGGAGAATACAACTTTACTAAATCCGTGTTTACTACTACTACTACTAAAAGGGATAGGATGGAGTAGTTTATGTAATCACGGCTTTCCTTTTAATTATGTGTTGATGAACACTGTGATATTTGTGGAGCGTCCATGTGATGTCCATTCCTGTATCAAGATCTGTGCTAGAAATTAGTAGTACTCCTATTTTTTTGCGTGCAATTACTCATATATGAATTGGTTGGATTCTTTTTTGTTCCATACAATGATCGTGCCAGCAAATGGAGGTGAACATGGACCACATAGGCAGCCAGATGGGGAATGAACTCTCCCTCACCCCAGAGTTTGAGCCTGTTCACGTAGATTTGGCGTCCGAGAACAAGATCTGCCATAATCTTCAGCAAGGCATCAATACCTTTACTGCCGAGCTCGACAGGCTTAATGAGCAGAACCGCGTTTGTGTGGAACTGCATAACCAGAGCGTCACATTGATGAATGATGATGATGCAAACACCACCATCAAGGGCGAGGGTTCGTCCGGGTAAGTTTCTAGCGGGGTGTCCTTCAGTTGATTCTTATTTTCTAACCGTTTTTACATTTATTTACATCTCAAAGGGCCGGCGGTTCAAATGTCTCCCCGGTAACCACAACGACGGTGGCGCCCCAAGTCCGGCCGTCCGAAGCTAAGTTCGGCCCCGTTTCCCGGCCAAGCCAGGTAGGCTGTATGCCTCTGTCCACTTGTTTTTTTATAGTTTATGTAATCACTGCTTTCCGATTAATTATGTGTTGATGAACCCTGTGGTATTTGTGGAGCGTCCGAGTGTTGTCCATTCCTTTATCAATATCCATGCTAGAAATTAGTAGTCATATTGTTTGCGGGTAATTAATACTCATATATGAATGGGTTGATTTCTTTTTTTTCATACAATGATTGTTGTAGCAAAAGGAGGAGAACAAGGCCCACATAGGCAGCCAGCTGGAGAATGAACACTCCCTCACCCTGGAGTGTGATCGTCTTCACAGAGTTTTGGCGTCTGAGAAGGAGATCTCCTTTCATCTTGCGCAATGCGTCGACATGCTTAAGCAGCAGAACGCCTACTGGGTGGAACTGAACAACAAGAGCGTCACATGGATGGATACTGGAAGCAACCTCATCAAGTATCTCATGGAACAGAAGTTGAAATTAAAGCTCAAGAGGCAGATCTCGAGGGTGCTAATGCACGGACAAACCGCCGTCCTTAAGGCGATTATCAAGGAGAAGGAGGATCTCCGTGCACAGCTAGCGACCTATATCTCGGCGTCCACCAAGAGCGTCCCTGAGTAGGAGATCTTGTTCTGCTAGTTAACTGCTTCATCACCTTAATATCGCCATGTGCTCGTAAAACTGCTAGTTAACTTTCTGTTGGTATGTTGCACATTTGATCTGAACTTTGTGTTTTGCAATGCACAATTGATCAACTACTAGTAAGTGTATATTAAAATGGCGGGATACTCTTTTTAGCGGCGAAAATTTTCCATTTGTTGCTATTGTAGCGAATCTAAGCCCTTCAGAATCTTCCCTATCGTCAAGAAAACTTTCCAAAAACATAAGCATTTTGGAGGGAAACCTTGATGATATAGGCTATGAGGATGATCCTGGGTTGTGGTTCTTAGCGTGATCTGTAGATGGCAGTATGCTTCTTGTTCATACCTGAGGCTTTACTGAGGCTGCAAGATGTTCTCTAAGGACACTGTCAGTTATGTTCAGATAAGCTAGGGAAGAGATTACTGGTCTTGGAGCATATTGTCTTTTCGTGGGATTGAATTATCCGCTCACATTGCAGTAAATCATGCATATTTCGATTTATATTTTGGTGGAGTTTCATTCGATTTGAATAATTGGTTTGTGAGCAAATAATATTTAGTTTAAACTAGTGCTCGAATACGTAAGAAGCTATTTAATCACAAGCTAGTCATCCGAATGGGATGAAATATTCATAGATTTTAAAACAAGGCATCTACATATTACTGGATTTTTTTCAAAATTTTCTGAATAGTTTTTTCTTTTTTAGCTTCGAAATAACAGATAGTTTGGAACGTTGGATCTCGAAAGATGGTAGATGGTGGCACCTAGTCACAATGAGACTTGGAAGCATCAAGTCACTGAAGCTCCTCCAAACCAAGCTAGGAAAGGCATTGAAAATGAAGTTCTGCTCTAAAACATCTCTCATTTCATTTTGGTGCTCGCGCGGTTGCATGCTGCCCACGTGTTAAGGTACGTGTCTCTGGCATAGAGTACTACGATTATCGGCGAAAAATATATCGTAATGGAAACTGTAAAAAAAGCCCTCTCTGCTCAAGCTGATGTGACGAGACATCACTGCACCAAACGTCGTCACAAATTTATAGATGGGTGGCGTGCTAGTCTATACTAACTGTCAAATCGGCGCCCAGTCGCAGCAGCAGCAGCCTAGAGTACTGCCTAGGTTTTGCCCCTTGCATGTCTATCATCTTTTTATTCACCCTCGCAGAATCACGCGCACGCGCAGGATCTCGATCCCCACCATGCCGCATCACTAGTACTATACCTTTCTCTCCTCACCCCACCGGCCGCGGCGCGCATCGTTTCTTCCATAGCGCTCGCCCTCTCCTCCGAAAACCCCAAGCGAAGTTGCATCCGCCATCCATCTAAATCCATCTTCACCTGATGGAATATTCAAGGCTTTGCCGGTGCGGCGGGGACGGCCACTTGGAGGCTCTCACCGGCGACAACATCGACCTCATCGCTGCGCATCTGGACGTTACCTACACCGTCCGACTTGCCGCATGTTCCAGGGAGCTCTACGACCAGATCAGCAATGATGAAGGTAAGATGCACCATTGGGATGAACCCTGCCTGCTGATGCCTCCGCCTGCTTATTGGTTCGATGAACCCTGGTTCGTGGCGACATCTCTCTCGCATGTTACCGTGTACGACCTGGTGCCCCTTGACCATCCTCGCCGTTCTGTCAACCGTTCATGCACGACAGAAAATGGCTTGGCGCGAGCGGCGACTGGATCGCCGCCGCCGATCATCGTGGGTGCCAGTGGTGCCTTGTGAACGTCTACACCGAGCGACATATCCCCCTTCCATCCCCACCTGATCCGAAGATTGGTCATGGTGTTACATATCAACCTGCTACTAAAGATTGGTTATACTATCTTTGCTGGAGTCGAGCAATTAATTTGTTGAAGATTGTAATCTGCCAAGTGCCCACAAAAGGTGGGAGGTACGCAGATTACAAGCTCATCGCCTTGTTCGACAAAAGGATTTTCTACCTTGAAGGGGGTGGCGACTGGAGAATGCTGAAGAACCCTACACCTGAACAAATTGTGCCGGCGTTCTGTGATGCCATTGAACTCGGTGGCCAAGTTTTTGCGGTGGACGAAATTAGGGGCTGGACGTACTGCTGGGACACCCCAAATGGTATTTTTTCAGTCCTTATGTTGCATTGCATGATACACTGCCTTAATCAATGAAGTTATTCATGAACTACCTTGTTTATATTTTACCTTTCATAAATGACTTAATGATCACACCGCCTTTTGCTGAATATGAATGAACCGTTGCTTGCAATGAATTAGTACTAATTAGTCACCAACAAACATAGTATGCTCAGTATGTGATTGCATTCCTGAATTAGTAATTCTACGCCACTGCAGAATATGGATGTAATTAACCAGTATCTCAAAAGATAAGGTAGCACTATGAAGGCACCCTTTTTGATAACCTTTTACACCCATTGTTTCATATATAACTAATTGATTTTTGCTCCAAAAGGAGGACGAGAGACCCCCGCCATCTGCATTAGAGAGATGCATAAGGACTTTCATAAGTATATGACTTAACGATCACATCCTTTATCTGAATATGAATGAACCGTTGCTTGAATTAGTACTAATCAGTCATCAGCAAACATAGTATACTCCGTATGTGAATGCAATCCTGAATTAGTAACTCTATCCACTGCAGAATATGGATGTAATTAACAAGTATCTCAAATGTTAACGTAGCACAATGAAGGCACCCTTCTTGATTAACTTTTACACCCATTGTTTCATATAACTAGTTGATTTTTGCTCGAAATAGAGGGCGAGGTACCCCGGCCTCTGCATCGAAGAGATGCATATGGCCGTTATTTAGTACTCCATCTCATGAAACATGTTATAACTTTTTCTTACTTTTGATTTACTCCCTCCGTCCCACCAAAAGTGTCTTGAATATCTGCCTTCTCCTTTTTTCCCTTAGAAAAGTAACTCAATCAAAATCCAATTATTTACTAAACAAGAATGAAATACTTGTTATGCCTAATTTACTTAGTTTAACATGTACCTTTTTTAGTTATGTTCTTTATCCGGCTAGATTTTTCTTTGCCAAATTGCCCGAAGCTTATGCATATTTCAACCCCATCGTGGATGTTATGCCTGTCATACCTCTTTTTTTCTTCTATTAGCCTTTGTTTGGCAAGCTGCTTTAAGTTTCCCATGAAATGTTTAGTACTCTATCTACCAAATTGAATGTTGTATTCATTCCAAAAAATCAACAAAATGTGTACAAGGCGAGAACTTTTATATTTTTATATTACTAGTATGTATGCACGTCAAACCATTAAAGATTCTGTTTGATAATCAAAAGAATATTTATAGCATGCCTTTCGCAAGTTTTGAAAGAATATATAAAAAATCTAAAAAAATAGATGTAGAGAATGTATTATTCTACCAGAGTGTAAAATCTGAAATTGAGATACCCTATATTCGGGCCGCACAAAAATGACAGAATCTGATAGATTTTGAAGTTACAAAATGTTGGAAAATATATGTCAGATTTTTTTGTTGTTGCAAAACCTTAAATATAAGATATTTTGATTTGGACATTTGAATGTTGGTAGAACACAACATTGTTGACACCCGTATTTAATCTCCGTTTTCTTTGGAACTTCAAAATGCAGCTCTCAAAATTTTCAAAAACCATGCTACATGTAGCTCGAGCTATATTCATGGTTTTCGAAAGAAAATATTGCCAACAATGCATATATAAAATACGAAAACAAGAGTGGTCCTACAAAAAATGATGTTTCTTCCCATCAGTCGGCAAACGAAGGGAACAAATAAAAAATTAAAAATATGTGTACATCTAACACTCACTCATTTCTTATCTACCTTTTCCTTTGATGTTTCCTTGAGAGTTGAGACCGTAAGAACCTTCCATTGATCCATGTAGCAGTGCTGAATAGCGATTTCTTTGAATGGGGTTATTCATATGCTTCAGGGGTTTCAGAGATTTGGTCATTTTTTAGGGTAGACCCAAGGCTCACGTGATGGTTCTAAAATATTGTAGAGTTAGCTATGTGCACTCTTCACAGAGAATCCTGCTGTTGTGCATCGTTAGATTTAGCACTCCAAGGGTCATGATTGAAGCTCTATACTCAGTTTAAAACTGGACCAACTGGTAGATTGTCTGTACTCCTATATTGTATACAAATATCTAATCATATACACCGTTGGATCACTTAAGACAAAGGGAATTAACTACAACACAGGACTTAAACTTAAGATGATATATTTGTCAAAATTTGAATGTATCTATATGCTTTCACTGTCTAGATACATCTGAATTTGGACAAATCTCAGACACTTTCGGTGGGACAGAGGTAGTATATAACTGTGTATACACTAACTAGTGTCTAGTTTTGGCGAAGTTAAGACTTGTTTCGTGGGATGCATGCAGTATAACTGATATATTGGACACTCGATTTGAACACATGAATGACCAATGTCCTTAGCTTACATAGTCGTATTTATACTGTGAGCATGAACGATGAACAGTGCCTGTTTGAATATGGTTGCCAGTAACACCCTATTCGTCTCCATTTCTAATATTGCAGAAAACCCGATGTCCATGTTCGTAATCCCGCCACCGGTGGTGGATGATCAGCAGTACGCGTGGTTCCTCGCTCCCACTGCTGATGGCAAGCGATTGATGATCATCCTTACAGTAAACAACATTGGGATTGCCAATGCTGAAGTACCTCATGACATTCCCTATGCTGCTAATGGGCTTCAGCTACGGCAGTATCCTCCTGTTGCCACCTACGTCTTTGAGCAGGATCCCATATCTCTGTTCGTTGCAGCACGTGCAGGGGACTTTCATTGGAGGCAGGTTAACAGCCTCGGCGACCACTCTCTGTTCCTCGGACTCAATTACCCGATCATTGCCAACCTGAAGAAGCGTGAATCCAAAGCTCCTGATGGCACATTGGTTCCATTCATGAGGAAAAACTGCGTCTACACAGCATACCGGAAGTATCTTCATAATCAATACCCTAAAATTTTGCGCTGCAACCTCCAGCCAGATGAAGGTGAGACTGTGGGAGTTATCAGCCTTCCCAGAGTTAGTTGGGGTAGTGTCCGACAAGCGGCTATGTGGTTTAAGCCTGCTTTAAACATTGCCCGTTCGGTGTTACCTTTAAAAAAACACACACTTTTTTATTATGCTTGAAGTGTTGAGAAGTAGTACACTGTTTTTAGTATGTACTAGTTTGAATCAGTTTATTTGAACACTGCCCTGCTTTTGTATTTCGTGTTGCCTTCATATTATAACCCATGCATGGCTGTTTTAGGATTGACTTTATTTCAGCACTATAATTACAATGTGTGTACGTCCTTTATAATATAGCCACCTCTTGTTGATCATAGTCATGAGAGGACCATTCCTATTTTTTTCGCCGCTAAAGGGTAAAGTACATCCCTGGGGGCAGCGATTCTTGCTGCAGGCCACTAAACATGCATCAACTATGAGCAAAGAAGTTGATGTGCGACCTAGGTGACTGTGCGGACCCCACATGTTAACCAAAGAAACAAACATGTCAATACGGAACTAATGTACATACGACAACTCCTATATGATATGTGTACGATTGAGCATCTGGAGGTGTGCTGCCACCTGCTTCCTCACACGTTGGGTTTGATCTTGTGTTGCGTACACGGATCGGACTGAAATTGTCGTGTGCATAGCAAGGTTCATGTCAAGTCTAGGCAACAAATACTTTTGGGTTTCAACGGCCATCTACATGGTATTTGCTATAGGCCTACTTGCTCAGGCTGTTGAAGCCCAATAACTAGAAATGGGCTTTTCTGCTCATGCAATTTCGGCCCTTTTCTAATGAACCATATATCCTATGATGGCAAAAAACAAAAACACGGAGATTCTGCATAAAAGTTGTTTTTATTTATTTAGAATTATCCGGTTGCAATTTTTGAAACTGCTCATGGCCAATATGAAAATCCTTGATCGCTCCATACCCACACGGATCACGGTATTTTTAAAAAATTCATAAAGTGGATTTGAAATTTAAAACATATCCTAATAATTCCATGATTTATTCTATTAACTTGCAAGATCTTGGAGCGAAAGAGCTTGTATTAGCAGCGTCGTCAACGTTTTTAAAGACGGCAGAGGATCGGAAAAAAATCAGTTGGTAAAAAAATCCAAAAAAAAGAAACATTTATCGTTCGAGAGGATGACATGCGGGACCCATGAGGCAGCAGCATTCTCAACGTTTCCAAGGCGACACAGGATTTTAAAAAAGGCGAAATAGCCAGAAATTAGAGGTCAAAATAACTCCAAGAAAGGAAAGGTTTATTGTTCATAGAGGCTGACATGTGGGACCCATGAGCCAGCAGAATCCTCTAAGTTTCAAAGGTTGCAGGTGATCAAAAGAAAAGGAAGTAGCCAAAAATTAGGGGTAAAAAATAATTCGAAGATAGGAAACTTTTATTGTGCGTAGATGATGACATGCGGGACCCATGAGGCAGCTTACTCAACGTTTCAAAGGCGGCATGAGATCGAAAGCAAAAGGCAAGTGACAAAATATCAGGAGCCAAAGATAATCCAAGAAAAGAAACTTTATTGTGCATAGAGGATGACATACGGGTCCCATTTAGCAGCAGCGGTCTCAACGTTTCAAATGCGGCTTGAGATCAAAAGAAAAAAAAGTTGATTGTACATAGAGGATGACATGCGGTCCCACGAGTCAGCAGCTTACTCAACGTTTCCAAGGCGGTAGGGGATCAAAAGAAAAAGGCAAGTGACCAAAAATGAGGGTGAAAAATAATCCAAGAAAAGAAACTTTTATTGTACATGGAGAATTGCATGCGGGTCCCATTTTGCAGCAGCGGTCCCAACGTTTCAAATGCGGCTTGAGATCAAAAGAAAAAGAAAGTAGCCTAAATTAGGGGTAAAAAAACTCCAAGAAAAGAAAGTTGATGGACATAGAGGATGACATGCGGGTCCCATGAGCCAGCAGATTAGTCAACGTTTCCAAGGCGGCAGGGGATCAAAAGAAAAAAGAAATAGCCAAAAATCAGAGGGTGAAAAAAATCCAAGAAATTTTTTTATAGTACATAGAGGATGACATGCGGGTCCCATGAGCCAGCAGGTTCCTCAACGTTTTCAAAGGCGGCATGAGATCGAAAGAAAAAGGCAAGTGACCAAAAATCAGAGGGTGAAACATAATCCAAGAAAAGAAACTTTTATTGTACATAGAGGATGACATGCGGGTCCCATTTTGCAGCGGTCCCAACGTTTCAAATGCGGCTTGAGATCAAAAGAAAAAGAAAGTAGCCAGAAATTAGGGGGTAAAAAAACTCCAAGAAAGGAAAGCTTTATCGTTCATACAGGCTGACATGTGGGACCTATGAGGCAGCAGAGTCCTCAACTTTCAAAGGCCGCAGGGGATCAAAAGAAATAGGAAATAGCCAAAAATCAGAGGGTGAAAAAACCCAAGAAAATGAACTTTTGTAGTACATAGAGGATGACATGCGGGTCCCATGAGCCGCAGGTTCCTCAACGTTTCAAACGTGGCATGAGATCGAAAGAAATAGGCAAGTGACCAAATATCGATCCAAAGATAATCCAAGAAAAGAAACTTTATTGTACATAGAGGATGACATGCGGGTCCCATTTAGCGCGCAGCGGTCTTAACGTTTCAAATGCGTCTTGAGATCAAAAGAAAAAGAAAGTTGGTTGTACATAGAGGATGACATGCGGATCCCATGAGTCAGCAGCTTACCCAACGTTTCCAAGGCGGCGGGGATCAAAAGAAAAAGGAAATAGCCAAAAATCAGAGGGTGAAAAAACAAAGAAAATAAACTTTTATAGCACATAGAGGATGACATGCGGGTCCCATGAGCCAGCAGGTTCCTCAACGTTTCAAACGTGGCATGAGATCGAAACAAAAAGGCAAGTGACCAAATATCGGGAGCCAAAAATAATTCAAGAAAAGAAACTTGATTGTACATAGAGGATGACATGCGGGTCCCATGAGTCGAGCTTACTCAACGTTTCCAAGGCGGCAGGGGATCAAAAGAAAAAGGAAATAGCCAAAAATCAGAGGGTGAAAAAAATCCAAGAAAATAAACTTTTATAGCACATAGAGGATGACATGCGGGTCCCATGAAGCAGGTTCCTCAACGT
Source organism: Lolium multiflorum (assembly GCA_030979885.1). Taxonomy (NCBI): domain Eukaryota; kingdom Viridiplantae; phylum Streptophyta; class Magnoliopsida; order Poales; family Poaceae; genus Lolium; species Lolium multiflorum. The sequence continues at coordinate 198,812,965 of CM061748.1, read as the reverse complement.
TTCAAACGTGGCATGAGATCGAAAGAAAAAGGTAAGTGACCAAATATCGGGAGCCAAAAATAATTCAAGAAAAGAAACTTGATTGTACATAGAGGATGACATGCGGGTCCCATTTAACGGCGGTATCACCGTTTGAGAGGCTGCATGGGATCGAAAGAGAAAGGCAATTGACCAAATATCGGGAGCCAAAAATAATTCAAGAAAAGAAAGTTTTATAGTACATAGAGGATGATATGCGGGTCCCATTTTGCAGCGGTCTCAATGTTTCCAAGGCGGCACAGGACTAAAGAAAAATGAAGTAGCCAGAAATCAGGGGGTGAAAAAAAATCCAAGAAGAAAGATTTCAATTGGGCTGCATCTGGACATCTGGGCCTTCGAACTATCCTTCTTGGCCTTTTGACTCGTACAATTTCAGCCCACTCCAAAACAGGAAAGTTCGGAATTTTCTAAACAAAACAGGAAAGTCCTATGCTTCGCAAAAACAAAAAAACAAGGAGATTCAACATATAAGTTTGTTTATGTAAAAAATAAAGATTTAATTTATCCGTTTGAAATAGCTCAGAGCGCAATACACTGTTTATTGTCTGCAAAATAATCAAGATATCACATGTTTGTTCTACGGGGAGGCTGACATCGGGGACCCATGAGCCCAGCAGCGTCGTCAACGTTTTAAAGGCGGCAGGGGATGGAAAGAAAAAAATAAACCAAAAAATCTGTTGGTAAAAAATCCAAGAAAAAACATTTTCGTTCTAAGAGGATGAGATGCGGGACCCATGAACCATCCTCGGCGTTTATTGTTCATAGAGGTGACATGTGGGACCCGTGAGCAGCAGCGTCCTCAACGTTTTAAAGGCTGCAGGAGATCGAAAGAAAAAATAAGCCAAAAATCGTTTGGTAAACAAAATCCAAGAAAAGAAACATTTACGTTCTGAGAGGATGACATGCGGGACCCATGAGGCAGCAGCATCCTCAGCGATTTCAAGGCGGCAGGGGATCAAAAAAAAGGAAATATCCAGAAATTGATTAGGGGTTCAAAATAAATCAATCAAAGGAAACTTTTATTGTTCATAGAGGATGACATGTGGGATCGACCTCCCAACAGCGTCCTCATCGTTTCAAGGGGGCAGGAGATCAAAAGACAAATAGCCAGAAATTAGGGGTCAAAAATAACTCCAAGAAAGAAAACTTTTATTGTCGTAGAGGATGACATGCGGGACCCATGAGCCGGCAGCTTTCAACGTTTCAAAGGCGGCATGAGATCGAAAGAAAAAGGCAAGTGCCAAAATATCGGGAGCCAAAGATAATCCAGAAAAAACTTTATTGTACATAGAGGATGACATGCGGGTCCCATTTAGCAGCAGCGGTCTCAACGTTTCAAATGCGGCTTGAGATCAAAGAAAAAGAAAGTTGATTGTACATAGAGGATGACATGCGGGTCCCATGAGTGTCAGCTTACCCAACGTTTCCAAGGCGGCAGGGGATCAAAAGAAAAGGAAATAGCCAAAAATGAGAGGGTGAAAAAAAATAAAGAAAATAAACTTTTATAGTACATAGAGGATGACATGCGGGTCCCATGAGCCAGCAGGTTCCTCAACGTTTCAAACTTGGCATGAGATCGAAAGAAAAAGGCAAGTGACCAAATATGAGGAGCCAAAAATAATTCAAGAAAAGAAAGTTTTATAGTACATAGAGGATGACATGCGGGTCCCCCAGCAGCAGCGGTATCGGCGTTTGAGAGGCGGCGGGGAATCAAAAGAAAAAGAAATTGCCAAAAATCGAGGGTGAAAAAAAACCAAGAAAATGAACTTTTATAGTACATAGAGGATGACATGCGGGTCCCATGAGCTGCAGGTTCCTCAACGTTTCAAACGTGGCATCGAGATCGAAAGAAAAGGCAAGTGAAAAAATATCAGGAGCCAAAATAATTCAAGAAAAGAAAGTTTTATAGTACATAGAGGATGACATGCGGGTCCCATTTAGCGGCAGCGGTATCACTGTTTGAGAGGCGGCAGGGGATCAAAAAAAAAAGTCAAGTTACCAAATATGAGGTGCCAAAAAAATCCAAGAAAAGAAAGTTTTATAGTACATAGAGGATGACATGCGGGTCCCATTTAGCAGCAGCGGTATCAACGTTTGAGAGGCAGCAGGGGATCGAAAGAAAAAGGCAAGTGACCAAATATGAGGTGCCAAAAAATCCAAGAAAAGAAAGTTTTATAGTACATAGAGGATGACATGCGGGTCCCATTTAGCAGCAGCGGTATCACCGTTTGAGAGGCGGCGGGGGATCGAAAGAAAAAGGTAAGTGACCAAATATGAGGTGCCAAAAATAATTCAAGAAAAGAAAGTTTTATAGTACATAGAGGATGACATGCGGGTCCCGTTAGCAGCATCACCGTTTGAGAGGCGGCGGGGATCGAAAGAAAAAGGCAAGTGACCAAATTTGAGGTGCCAAAAAAACTCCAAGAAAAGAAAGTTGATTGCACATAGAGGATGACATGCGGGTCCCATTTAGCAGCGGTCTCAACGTTTCCAAGGCGGCAAGGGATCAAAAGAAAAGGAAGTAGCCAGAAATTAGGGGTCAAAAAAATCCAAGAATAGAAAGAATTTTGGTTCATAGAGGATGACATGCGGGACCCATGATCCTGCATCGTAAACGGCTCGATCGGAGAACGTTGAACGAGATGGCGCGATCTAGAAAAAAACAATGCCAGAGAGGCTGCCATCTGGGCCCTACATCCCTCGGCGGTGCGGATTTGCGTTGACTCGGCCGGCGAACCCGAGATTTCGAGATGCACCACGTCCCGGGCCACCATACGCGACGTTTTGGCCGCTTTCGTCGGGCTAGGTAACGAGAAAGAAAAAGTTTTGACATGCACCACGGAGGGACCAAAATCGTCGGCCATGGTACACCAGCAACCACGGCGCGACTTCAACTTCGTCGGCCATGGCAACTTTTCTTGTAGTGTCTACTCACGCTTCTTTTCCTGTAGACAGTGTTGGGCCTCCAAGAGCAGAGGTTTGTAGAATAGCAGCAAGTTTTCCCTTAAGTGGATCACCCAAGGTTTATCGGGCGGGGAGGAAGAGGTCAAAGATATCCCTCTCAAGCAACCTGCGATCACAATGCAAGAAGTCTCTTGTGTCCCCAACACACCAAATACACTTGTCGGATGTATAGGTGCACTAGTTCGGCGAAGAGATAGTAAAACACAGGTGGTATAGATGGTGTAATATTGCAGAAAGTAAAGATGCAGTAAAACAGTAAACAAGCGGCGCCAGAAAATAGCTTGCTGGCGTGGGAAGCAATTCTTTGTGGTGGAAACAAGGCCTAGGGATCATACTTTCACTAGTGGACACTCTCAACATCGATCACATAATAAATAAGTTATCTTCCTTGTGCTACATATACTCTTGTTTGATAATGAACACCACTAATTGTGTAGGATTACACGAACCCTCAATGCCGGAGTTAACAAGCTCCACAACATTCGATATTCATGTTTAAGTAACCTTAGAGTATAATAGATCTTTGCAAAATAGACCAAGTACTAACATAGCATGCACACTGTCACCATCACACTACGAAGGAGGCATAGATCACATCAATACTATCATAGCGATAATCAACTCCATAACCTACAAGAGATTATGATCATAGCCTATGACAAGAACTACATGATGCACACACTGTCACCATTACACCATGCAGGAGGAATAGACTACTTCAATAACATCGCATGAGTAGCACATAGATAAATAGTGATACAAAACACATTGCAATCATAAAGAGATATAAATAAGCACTTCACTACGCCATTCATAACAGTGAATAAGTATTCTGTGAAATATAGCCTAAGAGACCCACACGGTGCACACACTGTCACCTTTACACACGTGGGACAAGGAGTCTCCGGAGATCACATAAGTAAAACCCACTTGACTAGCATAATGACATCTAGATTACAAGCATCATCATATGAATCTCAATCATGTAAGGCAGCTCATGAGATTATTGTATTGAAGTACATAGGAGAGAGATGAACCACATAGCTACCGGTACAGCCCAGAGCCTCAATGGAGAACTACTCCCTCCTCATGGGAGACAAGGCGGTGATGAAGATGGCGGTGGAGATGGCAGCGGTGTCGATGGAGAAGCCTTCGGGGCACTTCCCCGTCCGGCGCGCGACAGAGACTCCTGTCCCCGGATCTTGGCTTCGCGATGGCGGCGGCTCGGAAGGTTTCGCGTACCGTGGCTTATTTTTTCGTGTTTTAGGTCAGGGACCTTTATATAGGCGAAGAGGCGGAGTCGGAGGGCGACGAGGCGGCGACACACTAGGGGGCGCGGGCCCCGGCCGCGCCGCCCTATCATCTGGGCCCACTAGGGCTCCCCTCAGTGGCTCTCGGGTGTTGGAAGATTTGTGGAAAAATAGGATCGGGCATTGATTTCGTCCGATTCCGAGAATATTTCCTTACTAGGATTTCGGAAACCAAAAACAGAAAACAGAAGGCACTTCGGCATCTCGTCAATAGGTTAGTTCCGGAAAACGCATAAATATGACATAAAGTATGCATAAAACATGTAGATATCATCAATAAAGTAGCATGGAACATAAGAAATTATAGATACGTTGGAGACGTATCAGATCACAACCCTGATAAACAACAAGAGCAGCATAAGCATGTAGATCAGGGTAAGGGCGAGCCCAACAAAGGGAGCATACCTCTCCTAGGACCATGGGAACAGCCGATGACGATGCCATCGGCTGTGGCATTTTTGCCTGAGGTTTGGCCAAGGTGGCGACTTGGTCGATGTCACCTTTAGAGGTTGTTACGTCCAGAGTTGCAGAGGGCATCAGAACTTCATCAACATCCCCACTGGAAGCTTCATCAGTCTGCAAAAAATATGGTGAGCCGATCTGAGCAGCAAAGCACAAGAATTGAGCTAGGAGGAGTTGGAGAGCCATTACATGTGAAGCTTCTTGGTTCGAGGAAGGGGTTTGCTGATCCTTTCGAGCCCTCTTGGTGCATCGACTCTTTGTGCGTGAGCTTCCCTGCCCTGTTTTGATGGGAGCTGGAGGGGCAGCAGGTTCAGGGGCTGATCTTTTCTTGGAAGCCGATGGTGGAACATCTGGCTGGTTTTGCGTGGTGGTATCCTCAGAAGTACCCGAGTTGAGCTTCGTCGGCTGGACTGCGTGTCCTTGCTGGTATTATCTTCAGTAGAGGTCTGCAAGAGCAGGATTAATGAACTAACATGTTACTGAAGCCTAGAAGGATGCCCTTAAAAGTTTTCCTGGCAGCCACCTTTCTCACTACTGTTCTCGCCCTGACTGAGGCTCGGGGGGCAGCTGGCCCTGAAGATTCTTTGCTCTTGGGAGCCGATTTTGTTGGAATCGCTGGCTTTGCATTACAACCTTTTCGAAAGGTGGTGAGTTCTTGCAGAAGACAAACACCAGAGCTGGTGGGAGGAATTTGAAGAGGGAGCCATCATCATTGATAGGCTTTGGGCCATCTTGTTGCTACAAAGAAACAGAGCAGGGTTATAAGTATCACTGTAAACTATCACAAGGAAATTTGTGGGCAAGTGGTACCTGTTCTGCAGAAGTATCAGCTTCAGCATCAAGTTGTTTCAGCAACGGTCCTAGAGCTCTCCTGAAGGCATTAATTCAGGAGTTTTGCCGTTAAATCTAACATTAAGCTCAGGTGATTTGGAGTCCAAGATCTAGGGTTCGCACGGCTGCGAGCTGGACCTGTTATTGGAAATTTGGGATCTGAATTTGAGCAAGGGTTGCAGGTTACCGGTGAGGGGATAACTGAATTGACCTGTCTCGCAATTTCTCGTGAAGTACTGATGCGTTGTCATCGTCTCATTGAGCATTGACCAAGTTAGCGGTCGGCAAAATCAGCATAAAGGAAATCGGCAAAATCAAAGGAAGTTCTTCATGGCAAAATCAAAGGGAGTTCTTCATTAATAATGGGATTTCTTACATAGAAGAGCTGATTGCTCTCAAAAGGAAGAACTAGGGGATACATTGCCCCATCTACTACTACCGATCCTATGCTAAGGATCCTATCTATGGACCGTCACTGCCCTCGCCGTCGTGTCGTCGCCTTATCCGCGCTACTCCGGCCGGGCTCGTCGTCGCTCTGCCGCGGCCGCCCGGAGGCCTCATTGTCCTCGTCCTCCTCGTCGGCGTCGTCGTCTCTGAAGTCGCCGAGGTTTCCGCGGGAGGGGAGCGCTGGACGGCGGCTCGTCGAAGGAGGTGTCGTCCTCCTCATCCTCTTCCTCCTTCTCCTCCTCGGAGGAGGTGAAGTCGGCCCAGGAGAAGCGATCGTCATCGCTCTCCTCCTCCGTTTCCCCGTCGGCGAGGAAGCGGAGGTCACTCTCCCCGTCGGTCAAGGATTTGTCATCCTCGGACCGGACGGAGGAGTCGTGGTCTTCATTGTCCCACGCCGTTGGGGCGAGGATGTCGTACGCCGCTGCGTACCCCACCGGTGTCGACTCTCGAGGGGAGAGGACACGTAGGAAAGACCGACGAAGAGGAGGAGGAAGAAGAAGAAGACATGGTGGCAGAGGAGGGCTTTTGGAGTGCTAATGCGAAGGGGATGAAGAAGGGAACTGTAGGATGCGGCTAAATAAAAGGGGATATAGCGGAGATTTAATGCTCAAGCAGTTTTCGAGGATGTGGTGCCCTGTCAAATCGTGCAGAGAAGTTGAGAAGGCAAGGCATCATGATGAAGAATACTGCGACGGTTCTGCTGCGCACGACATGACCCTTCGAAGGAAAAACAGTGGTTTTGAAATTATCATTGCCAAAACCGGGGGCATGTGTTATCACCAAATTTTGGCCAAATCAGGAGATGGGCCGTAAGTGAAGATGGGCTTGAAGGATATACGCGTGGAGCGTCTTTGAAGCGGCCTTGCGCGAAGAGTTTGGGCTAGATTGCCCGTGTATCTGTAAATATAGTAGATTGCATCTTAGTCTAGAATTAAAAGATAGAGTTTAACCGTGCACGGTTAGGTGCACCGGTTAGAAAGTCCCTTGGACTATAAATATGTATCTAGGGTTATTGAGAAAGGAGGACAATCACGTTCACAACAAACACAATTCAGGCGCATCGCCACCCCTTCTTTCGAGGGTTTCTCCCGGGTAAGCATCATGCTGCCTAGATCGCATCTTGCGATCTTGGCAGTACGTTTATTCGTTTACCTTGTGTTGCTCGTGCTGAAGCGTTGTTGATGGCGAGTAGCACTATTTATCATAGATGTTTTGGGGCTTGCATGGATGCTTTTCTTATGCATATTTGCTTAGCCATGCCGTCCCTCGATATCTAGCTGCCCTTATACCTACCTAGGTGTAAGGGCAGCACCTTGCTTGTTCATTATTTAGTAGATCCAATCTGTTATAGTTGCTCCTTGATTCTTCAAGGATTGGTTTAATATCTGTATGGTTAGGCCTTGCAAACGGGTTGAACGATCCGGTAGTACGTAAGATACGGTTTGTTAGTCCTAAGAGGGATGTTCCGGGAATTAACTTAATGTTGGTTTTTAGGCCTCTTTTAGGGTTAGTTTTCCATTATCTTTCGTGTCTATTAGGCTCAACTACACGCAGGATGTTCCGATCATGCGGTGAAAACCCTAAACTATCGTAGATTAGATTAACTTTATTTTGATCAAGCAGGAGCCCCATGTCATCGTTAACCCGACGTGAACCATGGGGCGATCGGCTCTTTGAGCCGATCCACAGGGCAACCTGAGAGCCGATCGGGCTCGTATTTAATGTTTACGTGTCTGCCATGCAGAAACTAATCGAAGCAATTCAACACCTTCCGACTAGGTATAGGTCGTGGCACGCCCTTACAACCGCTAGGACGTGTGCGGAACATTGCGGGACGACATCGAGGGACCAGGGCCCCCTGCAGTCTTGGAAGCCTCCCGGCTCTTCGTGTTGCTTAACCACTGCTCGCCGGTGGGTTTTGGCAGGCAACAGTATTTTCTATCAATTTACCGCAAATCTATATACTTATCATTCCTGCATTGAAAATGAAATGTTACTTTTCCAAATTATGAATATGACTATGTGGCTGGCAATGGAACCATGGTATGTGTTGACATGGTGGAGGTTCCATTGCAAGGGTTCTATTATGTAGGACACCAATGCCATCTAGTGATTCTAGCGCCGTACATTTCGCGTTAACCATAAGATCTATAATGGCTCTGGGGAAGCCAGCTGTATCTTTTTCCTCTCGCATGCCAATGGACTGGTGATAAGGGTTGCCCGTATCGGTCTATCTTTGGTAAAGGTGGGGACATGTGGTCCGTCACGGTCTACCATTAGATACAGGAGAGGGTAGACTTATTATTAGTCTATGAAGGATTGTAAGGGTTGTCGGATCGGTCTATCTATGGTGTATAGGACATGGCATATGAGTTGTTCGGAACGGTCTACCTTAATGGTAAAGGTGAGAACAAAGGCCTGGGTCGGTCTACCCATAGATATAGGAGAGGACAGACTTACAAAGGGTGGGTGAGGTCGCGGAGAAGGCGGTGTGGGCTTGAATCATACTGGCCTCACACCAAGGAAGTGTGAACGGGGCAAGTCCCTGCGGCAAAAAGGATAAGATCTCTTATGGGAAAAGTAACGCACTCTGAGAGTGTATCAAATTGTGGCTTGTCATTCCCAGTTCGGGAAGGGAACTACGACAGAGAAAGGAACTCCGTGAAGTTCGTCAACTGTGTGAAGACGGGCATAGTTTTCAGAATAAAATCAATCTTTTGAAGAAATGTTTTCGAAACATGCATTGACCAAAGATTTTTTGATTGATGGTCGTAGCTAGTGCATCATACACCTTTTTCCTTTTGAACTTGCTGAGTACCTCTGTACTCACTTTCTTTCGACACCCTTGCTAGACTGTGACATGGAAGTGGAGGCCAACGACGGAGCACCGGAAGGAGGCTAAGAGCTGGTCTACGAGGAACCCGACTTATCCGGAGGGGTGGAAGGTGTAGACTATGGGATAGTCTACGGAGCGGACAACACAGAAGCCGAGGAGTAGTAGAGTGCTATAGTTATCTTAGAGCCGAGCAGCGTGATACGTCTCAAACGTATCTATAATTTCTTATGTTCGATGCTACTTTTATTACAATACTTGAATGTTTTATACACACTTTACATCATTATTATACATTTTCCGGCACTAACCTATTAACAAGATGCCGAAGTGCCGGTTGATGTTTTCTGCTGTTTTTGGTTTGAAATCCTAGTAAGGAAATATTCTCGGAATTGACGAAATCAACGCCCGGGGGCCTATTTTTACACGAAGCTTCCGGAGACCGAGGGAGGTACGAAGTGGGGTCACGAGGCGCCGACACAACAGGCGGCGCGTTCGGCCGCGCGGCCCGGTGTGTGGGGCCCTCGCGTCGCCCCCGACCTACCCTTCCGCCTACAAATAGCCTTCGTCGCGAAACCCCCGAGAGCCACGATACGGAAAACACATTGCGAGAGCCGCCGCCGCCAATCCCATCTCGGGGGATTCAGGAGATCGCCTCCGGCACCTGGAGAGGGGAATCATCACCGGAGGGCTCTACATCATCATGCCCGCCTCCGGATTGATGCGTGAGTAGTTCATCCTTGGACTATGGGTCCATAGCAGTAGCTAGATGGTTGTCTTCTCCGCTTGTGCTATCATTGTTTAGATCTTGTGAGCTGCCTAACATGATCAAGATCATCTATTTGTAATGCTACATGTTGTGTTTGGCGGGATCCGATGAATATAGAATACTATGTTAAGTTTATTATCAATCTATCATATATGTGTTGTTTATGTTCTTGCATGCTCTCCGTTGCTAGTAGAGGCTCTGGCCAAGTTGATACTTGTAACTCCAAGAGGGAGTAATTATGCTCGATAGTGGGTTCATGCCTCCATTGAATCTGGGACAGTGACAGAAAGTTCTAAGATTGTGGATGTGTTGTTGCTACTAGGGATAAAACATTGATGCTTTGTCTAAGGATATTTGTGTTGATTACATTACGCACCATACTTAATGCAATTATCTGTTGTTTACAACTTAATATGGAAGGGGTTCGGATGATAACTTTGAAGGTGGATTATTTAGGCATAGATGCATCTGGATAGCGGTCTATGTACTTTGTTGTAATGCCCTGATTAAATCACATAGTAATCATCGTTGATATGTATTGAATCTTTATTTGTCAATTGCCCTGTAATTTGTTCACCCAGCATGTTAGTTATCTTATTGGAGAGACACCACTAGTGACTGTGGACCCCGGTCCATTCTTTTACATCTGAATACATTCTCTTTTCTGTTCTTTGCAAACAAACACCATCTTCCACTCGATACGTTTAATCCTTTGTTTCAGCAAGCCGGTGAGATTGACAACCTCACTGTTACGTTGGGGCAAAGTACTTTGATTGTGTTGTGCGGTTCCACGTTGGCGCCGGTTTCACTGGTGTTGCGCGCACTACATTCCTCCACCAACAACCTTCACGTGCTTCTTGGCTCCTCTGGTTCGATAACCTTGGTTTCTTTCTGAGGAAAACTTGCCGCTGTGCACATTATACCTTCCTCTTGGGGTTCCCAACGGACGTGTACATTTACGCGCATCACAGCGTAGTGGCATACTGATACGTCTCCAACGTATCGATAATTTCTTATGTTCCATGCTACATTATTGATGATATCTACATGTTTTATACACATTATATGTCGTATTTACGCATTTTCCGGCACTAACCTATTAACAAGATGCCGAAGAGCCAGTTGCTGTTTTCTCTGTTTTTGGTTTCGAAATCCTAGTAACGAAATATTCTCGGAGTTGAACGAAATCAACGCCCGGGGTCCTATTTTTGCACGAAGACCGAAAGGGAAAGGAAGTGGGGCCACGAGGCGCCGCCACAACGGGGCGGCGCGGCCTAGGGCTTGGCCGCGCGGCCCTGGTGTGTGGGGCCCTCGTGTGGCCCCCGCGTTGCTTCCGCCTACTTAAAGCCTCGTCGCGAAACCCCCACGAGAGCCACGATACGGAAAACCTTGCGAGACGTCGCCGCCGCGAATCCCATCTCGGGGGATTCGGAGATCGCCTCCGGCACCCTGCGGAGAGGGGAATCATCTCCGGAGGACTCTTCATCGCCATGATCGCCTCGGAGTGATGAGTGAGTAGTTCACCCTGGACTATGGGTCCATGTAGCTAGATGGTCGTCTTCTCCTCATGTGCTTCATTGTTGGATCTTGTGAGCTGCCTAACATGATCAAGATCATCTATCGTAATACTATATGTTGTGTTTGTCGGGATCCGATGGATAGAGAATACTATGTTATGGTGATTATCAATCTATTACCTATGTGTTGTTTATGATCTTGCATGCTCTCCGTTATTAGTAGAGGCTCTGGCCAAGTTTTTGCTCTTAACTCCAAGAGGGAGTATTTATGCTCAATAGTGGGTTCATGCCTCCATTGATACTGGGACAGTGACAGAAAGTTCTAAGGTTGTGGTAGTGCTGTTGCCACTAGGGATAAAACATTGATGCTATGTCTAAGGATGTAGTTGTTGATTACATTACGCACCATACTTAATGCAATTGTCTGTTGCTTGCAACTTAATAAGGGGTTCGGATGATAACCTGAAGGTGGACTTTTTAGGCATAGATGCATGCTTGATAGCGGTCTACGTACTTTGTCGTAATGCCCTGATTAAATCTCACTATATTTATCATATCATGTATATGCATTGTTATGCCATTTTCTATTTGTCAATTGCCCATTGTAATTTGTTCACCCAACATGCTTTTATCTTATGGGAGAGACACCTCTAGTGAACTTTGGACCCCGTTCCTATTCTTTACATCGCATACAATCTACTGCAATACTTGTTTTACTGTTTTCTTCGCAAACAATCATCTTCCACACAATACGGTTAATCCTTTGTTACAGCAAGCCGGTGAGATTGACAACCTCACTGTTTCGTTGGGGCAAAGTACTTTGGTTGTGTTGTGCAGGTTCCACGTTGGCGCGGAATCCCTGGTGTTGCGCCACATCACATTTCGCCACCATCAACCTTCAACGTGCTTCTTGGCTCCTCCTGGTTCGATTAAACCTTGGTTTCTTTCTGAGGGAAAACTTGTGCGCATCATACCTTCCTCTTGGGGTTCCCAACGGACGTGTACATCTACGCGCATCAAGCCTATTTTCTGGCGCCGTTGCCGGAAGAAAGTTGCACCCCAAAGATTTCTAACTCCCACGTCAACTACACGCCAACACCTGTTTTTTGGCGCCGTTGCCGGGGAGATCAAGACACGCTGCAAGGGGAGTCTCCACTTCCCAATCTCTTTACTTTGTTTTTGTCTTGCTTTATTTTATTTACTACTTTGATTGCTGGACCTAAACAAAACACACAAAAAATTAGTTACTTGCATTTACTTTATCAAGTTTGCTTTATTTACCGTTGCTAAAATGAATACCCCTGAAAATACTAAGTTGTGTGACTTCACAAACACAAATAATAATGATTTCCTATGCACACCTATTGCTCCACCTGCTACTACATCAGAATTCTTTGAAATTAAACCTGCTTTACTGAACCTTGTTATGAGAGATCAATTTTCTGGTGTTAGTGATGATGCTGCTGCCCATCTTAATAATTTTGTTGAACTTTGTGAAATGCAAAAATATAAGGATGTAGATGGTGATATTATTAAATTGAAATTGTTTCCTTTCTCATTAAGAGGAAGAGCTAAAGATTGGTTGCTATCTTTGCCTAAGAATAGTATTGATTCATGGACTAAATGTAAGGATGCTTTTATTGGTAAATATTATCCTCCCGCTAAAATTATATCTTTGAGAAGTAGCATAATGAATTTTAAGCAATTAGATACTGAACATGTTGCTCAAGCATGGGAGAGAATGAGAACTTTGGTAAAGAATTGCCCAACCCATGGTGACTACTTGGATGATCATCCAAACCTTCTATGCAGGACTAAATTTTTCTTCGCGAATTTATTGGATTCAGCTGCTGGAGGTACCTTTATGTCCATCACATTGGGGGCGGCTACAAAGCTTCTTGATGATATGATGATAAATTACTCTGAATGGCACACGGAAAGAGCTCCACAAGGTAAGAAGGTAAATTCTGTTGAAGAAACCTCTTCCTTGAGTGATAAGATTGATGTGATTATGTCTATGCTTGTGAATGGTAGATCTAATGTTGATCCTAATAATGTTCCTTTAGCTTCATTGGTTGCTCAAGAATAAAATGTTGATGTGAATTTTATTAAAAATAATAATTTCAACAACAATGCTTATAGGAACAATTCTGGTAATAACTATAGGCCATATCCCGCTAATGGTAATGGTTATGGTAATTCTTATGGGAATTCTTACAACAATAATAGGAGTGTACCCCCTGGTCTTGAAGCTATGCTTAAAGAATTTATTAGTACACAAACTGCTTTTAACAAATCTGTTGAGGAAAAGCTTGATAAAATTGATATTATTGCTTCTAGAGTTGATAAACTTGCCTCGATGTTGATCTATTAAAATTGAAAGTTATGCCTAATAATGATATTGATAATAAGATTACTACTACAGCAAATGCCATCCAAGTTAGAATTAATGAGAATATAAGATTAATGGCTGAATTGCGTGCTAGGTGGGATAGAGAAGAAAATGAAAAACTAGCTAAAGAGAATAATGTAGCTAAAGTTTGGACTATTACCACCATTAGTAATGATAATGATTCACATGTTGCTGCACCTCCTACTATCAATGGTAAAATAATTGGTGTTGGCAATGTTTCTACTCCTAGTGCAAAGCGTACAAAACTGCCTGAAATTGCTAAAACTGAAACCACTTGTGATAAAACTGCTGAAATTTTTTCCAACCTTGGGGACAATGATCCCATTGTTGTAGCTCATAATGATTTAGATTTTGATGATTGTCACATCTCTGAAGTTATAAAGTTCTTACAAAAACTTGCTAAAAGTCCTAATGCTAGTGCTATAAATTTGGCCTTTACAAAACATATTACAAATGCTCTCATAAAAGCTAGAGAAGAAAAACTAAAACTTGAAACTTCTATTCCTAGAAAGTTAGAAGATGGTTGGGAGCCCATCATTAAAATGGAATTCAATGACTTTGAATGTAATGCTTTATGTGATCTTGGTGCAAGTATTTATGTTATGCCTAAAAAGATTTATGATATGCTTGACTTGCCACCATTGAAGAATTGTTATTTGGATGTTAATCTTGCCGATAATGTTAGAAAGAAACCTTTGGGGAGAATTGATAATGTGCGCATTACCCTTGGTTGATTTTGTTGTCTTGGATATCGAATGCAATGCATCTTGTCCTATCGTGTTGGGAAGACCTTTTCTTCGAACCGTCGGTGCTACTATTGACATGAAGGAAGGTAATATTAGATTTCAATTTCCTCTCAAAAAAGGTATGGAACACTTCCCTAGAAAGAGAATGAAGTTGCCTTTTGATTCTATTATTAGAACAAGTTATGATGTTGATGCTTTCTCTTGATGTTACTTGATTTGCACTTTCTGCGCCTAGCTGAAAGAAAAAGCGCTTATGGGAGACAACCCATGTTTTTACTACAGTACTTTGTTTTATATTTGAGTCTTGGAAGTTGTTTACTACTGTAGCAACCTCTCCTTATCATGTTTTAGTGCCAAGTAAAGTTTCTATGTTAAAATTGATGTTATATTTGGGATCTGCAGAAACAGCATTGCTGTCTGTCACGAATTCTGACACAAGTCTCTGTAGAAAATTCGAAAAAATCTGCAAAATTACGAGCGTGATCCTCAGATATGTACGCAACTTTCATTAGTTTTGAGTTTTTCCATTTGAGCAAGTCTAGTGCACCTTTTAGGTTCGTCTTTTCGGACTGTTCTGTTTTTGACAGATTCTGCCTTTTATTTCGCATTGCCGTATTTGCTATGTTGGATGAATTTCTTTGATCCATTAGTGTCCAGTAGCTTTGTGCAATGTCCAGAAGTGTTAAGAATGATTGTGTCACCTCTGAATATGTGAATTTTTAATTGTGCACTAACCCTCTAATGAGTTTGCTTGAAGTTTGGTGTGAAGGAAGTTTTCAAGGGTCAAGAGAGGAGTATGATATACTATGATCAAGAGGAGTGAAAGCTCTAAGCTTGGGGATGCCCCGTGGTTCATCCCTGCATATTTTAAGAAGACTCAAGCGTCTAAGCTTGGGGATGCCCAAGGCATCCCCTTCTTCATCGACAACATCATCAGGTTCCTCCCTGAAACTATATTTTTATTCGGTCACATCTTGTGTTCTTTACTTGGAGCGTCGGTTTGTTTTGTTTTTGTTTTTGTTTGAATAAAATGGATCCTAGCATTCACCGTGTGGGAGAGAGACACGCTCCGCTGTTGCATATGGACAAATATGTCCTTAGGCTTTACTCATAATGTTCAAGGTGAAGGTTGAAACTTCTTCGTTAAATTGTTATATGGTTGGAATCGGGAAATGCTACATGTAGTAATTCTAAAATGTCTTGGATAATGTGATACTTTACAATTGTTGTGCTCATGTTTAAGCTCTTGCATCATATAATTTGCACCCATTAATGAAGAAATACATAGAGCTTGCTAAAATTTGGATTGCATATTTGGTCTCTCTAAGGTCTAGATAATTTCTAGTATTGAGTTTTAAACAACAAGGAAGACGGTGTAGAGTCTTATAATGTTTACAATATGTCTTTTATGTGAGTTTTGCTGCACCGGTTCATCCTTGAGTTTGCTTCAAATAACCTTGCTAGCCTAAACCTTGTATCGAGAGGGAATACTTCTCATGCATCCAAAATCCTTGAGCCAACCACTATGCCATTTGTGTCCACCATACCTACCTACTACATGGTATTTCTCCGCCATTCCAAAGTAAATTGCTTGAGTGCTAACTTTAAAATTCCATCATTCGCCTTTGCAATATATAGCTCATGGGACAAAATAGCCTTAAAAACTATCGTAGTATTGAATATGTACTTATGCACTTTATCTCTTATTAAGTTGCTTGTTGTGCGATAACCATGTTTCTGGGACGCCATCAACTATTCTTTGTTGAATATCATGTGAGTTGCTATGCATGTCCGTCTTGTCTGAAGTAAGAGAGATCTACCACCTTAATGGTTGGAGCATGCATATTGTTAGAGAAGAACATTGGGCCGCTAACTAAAGCCATGAATCATGGTGGAAGTTTGAGTTTGGACATATATCCTCAATCTCATATGAGAATAATAATTGTTGCTACATGCTTATGCATTAAAGAGGAGTCCATTATCTGTTGTCCATGTTGTCCGGTATGGATGTCTAAGTTGAGAATAATCAAAGCGAGAAATCCAAAATGCGAGCTTTCTCCTTAGACCTTTGTACAGGCGGCATGGAGGTACCCCTTTGTGACACTTGGTTGAAACATGTGTATTGTGATGATCCGGTAGTCCAAGCTAAGTAGGACAAGGCGCGGGCACTATTAGTATACTATGCATGAGGCTTGCAACTTGTAAGATATAATTTACATAACTCATATGCTTTATTACTACCGTTGACAAAATTGTTTCATGTTTTCAAAATAAAAGCTCTAGCACAAATACAACAATCGATGCTTTCCTCTGTGAAGGACCTTTCTTTTACTTTTATTGTTGAGTCAGTTTACCTATCTCTCTCCACCTTAAGAAGCAAACACTTGTGTGAACTGTGCATTGATTCCTACATACTTGCATATTGCACTTGTTATATTACTTTATATTGACACTATCCATGAGATATACATGTTATAAGTTGAAAGCAACCGCTGAAACTTAATCTTCCTTTGTGTTGCTTCAATACCTTCACTTTGATTTATTGCTTTATGAGTTAACTCTTATGCAAGACTTATTGATGCTTGTCTTGAAGTACTATTCATGAAAAGTCTTTGCTTTATGATTCATTTGTTTACTCATGTCATTACCATTGTTTTGATCGCTGCATTCATTACATATGTTTACAATAGTATGATCAAGATTATGATGGCATGTCACTCGAAATTATCCTTGTTATCGTTTGCCTGCTCGGGACGAGCTAAGCTTGGGGATGCTGATACGTCTCCAACGTATCGATAATTTCTTATGTTCCATGCTACATTATTGATGATATCTACATGTTTTATACACATTATATGTCGTATTTACGCATTTTCGGCACTAACCTATTAACAAGATGCCGAAGAGCCAGTTCTGTTTTCTCTGTTTTTGGTTTCAGAAATCCTAGTAACGAAATATTCTCGGAATTGGACGAAATCAACGCCCGGGGTCCTATTTTTGCACGAAGCTTCCGAAGACCAAGGGAAAGGAAGTGGGGCCACGAGGCGCCGCCACACGGGCGGTGCGGCCTAGGGCTTGGCCGCGCGACCCTGGTGTGTGGGGCCTCGTGTGGCCCCCGCGTTGCCCTTCCGCCTAAAGCCTCCGTCGCGAACCCGATGCAGAGAGCCACGATACGGAAAACCTTCGAGACGCCGCCGCCACGAATCCCATCTCGGGGATTCGGAGATCGCCTCCGGCACCCCGGGAGGGGAATCATCTCCGGAGGACTCTTCATCGCCATGATCGCCTCGGAGTGATGAGTGAGTAGTTCACCCATGGACTATGGGTCCATAGCGTAGCTAGATGGTCGTCTTCTCCTCATGTGCTTCATTGTTGGATCTTGTGAGCTGCCTAACATGATCAAGATCATCTATCGTAATACTATATGTTGTGTTTGTCGGGATCCGATGGATAGAGAATACTATGTTATGGTGATTATCAATCTATTACCTATGTGTTGTTTATGATCTTGCATGCTCTCCGTTATTAGTAGAGGCTCTGGCCAAGTTTTTGCTCTTAACTCCAAGAGGGAGTATTTATGCTCGATAGTGGGTTCATGCCTCCATTGATACAGTGACGAGAAAGTTCTAAGGTTGTGGTAGTGCTGTTGCCACTAGGGATAAAACATTGTTGCTATGTCTAAGGATGTAGTTGTTGATTACATTACGCACCATACTTAATGCAATTGTCTGTTGCTTGCAACTTACTACTGGAAGGGGTTCGGATGATAACCTGAAGGTGGACTTTTTAGGCATAGATGCATGCTGGATAGCGGTCTATGTACTTTGTCGTAATGCCCTGATTAAATCTCACTATATTTATCATATCATGTATATGCATTGTTATGCCATTTTCTATTTGTCAATTGTCCGACTGTAATTTGTTCACCCAACATGCTTTTATCTTATGGGAGAGACACATCTAGTGAACTGTGGACCCCGGTCCTATTCTTTACATCGCATACAATCTACTGCAATACTTGTTTCTTGTTTTCTTCGCAAACAATCATCTTCCACACAATACGGTTAATCCTTTGTTACGCAAGCCGGTGAGATTGACAACCTCAACTTCGTTGGGGCAAAGTACTTTGGTTGTGTTGTGCAGGTTCCACGTTGGCCGGAATCCCTGGTGTTGCGCCGCATCACATTTCGCCACCATCAACCTTCAACGTGCTTCTTGGCTCCTCCTGGTTCGATTAAACCTTGGTTTCTTTCGAGGGAAAACTTGCTTTGTGCGCATCATACCTTCCTCTTGGGGTTCCCAACGGATGTGTACATCTACGCGCATCAAGCCTATTTTCTGGCGCCGTTGCCGGGGAACTGAAGAAAGTTGCACCCCAAAGATTTCTAACTCCCACGTCAACTACACGCCAGCACATACTTAAATAAGTTGCTGGGCTCTCTTTTATATCTATGTTGGTTTGTAACAATACTTAAGTAATCTTAGGGTGTTCTCATTGGACCTGTGAGAATGCCAACTTGTTAAGACCATGATTGTAATATTATATCGAGTGTTATGACCTGCAATGTTTCTATTGTACCACTCTGAGGGTTGTGATATTTTTGAAGAAGTCTTTTCATGAAGATCATATCAACGACTTGTATACTACAACATGCAGTGGTATGCTGGGTCACCGCAATCAGCGCAGAAAAAAAGAGCAATGCAAGAATAGCGTGTTTTTTTAGCCACAAGGATCCAGGCTGCATACAGGTCACAAGTCAAAGTAACAGTTATACCATGCGCTGCAACATCTTCCATTGCTAGTTGTAGATACAACAACAACACACAAATATAATGTTTGAGACTCTGAGTACAAAAGTCATTTTCTCCAAAAAAAACTTAAGGAATGGAGCTACAGGAAAATACATGAACTGAGTTCATAAGCCCAAATAAAGCGTCAAGATCATGTAGCTTCTTTTTAACCCGCCCATCTTCGAAACGCAACAGAGAAAGCTCAAAGTTGCAATGCGAGAAAGCTGAAATAATCTAACAGATGAATTAAGTAGATGTGGGCAGTGATAATCGATTATAATCACCCAAAGACATGGGAGACGAGCAGAGTAGAAAGCTGCATGCGAAAAACCTGGCGCCACGTTCCTGGCCACACCAACAAGAACAGAGAGAGCAGAAAGTTGCAATGCGACAAAACTGAAATAACCGAACAGATGAAGCAAGCAGAGGTGGGCAGCGATAATAGATTGTACTCACCGAAAGAAATGGGAGACGAGCAGAGTAGGAAGCTGCAGGCAAGAAACATGGCGCCATGTTCTTGGCCACGCCAGCACGAACACCAGCTGTATCCATCCTCTGCTTCCAATCGCTGGTGTATTTTGAAAATACTGATGTAAAGCTTACTTACATACAGGTTTACATATAGAACCAAACTAAAAACAAGCACACATTGGTAATCTAATCTATGAGTGGGGGTTATACAGAGATAAAATAAAGCATTATTATATCGTTACATGGATAAAATAGTGAGGTTGAATTATCTAGATGGACCACTGCAATTGCTAACCTTTTTGTATTTGATATGTTAACCGCGTTAATCTGATCAAAGGTAACTTAAATAGACATGCATTATAATGAATACGGTTTGGGCAAGGAATAAGCTTTACCACCTTGGGAACCATCCAAAGTTGCAATGACCGACACCCTCCTCATTCTCGTGCATGACCGAAGTTGTGTTCGTCAGTACTCACTCGAGTAAATATTCCAAGTCTATCAATTATTTGGTATTATTAGTGAGAGGGGATGCACTCCAAACATAGTATTACAAGTGCTAATCTTTACAGATGATGATCTGCACGGCTAAATACTTACAGAAAAACTAAAAAACTCATCGCTTGGTCCAATCAAGAAATGCTCCGTCCTTACACATTGTTGTCATTACATGGCAGACCAGCCTGTAACTCAAACATAAAAACATAAAGCCTCAGTTCATATTGGAAGGAACTACAAAATAAGTAAGTATATTAAAATTCATAATTCCTCGTGGGACTCAAAAGTCATATATCAAATTGATTATTCAAACTATGCAGAGGTATTTCATACCCACAAACGAAAAAAAGGCAACAAGAAAAACTCTTAACAATCAAAGGCCATCGATCATATGCAAAATTTCAACTGCGCCTTGCATAGTCAAAGCTCCAAACGGTGGCAAACAACCATCACGTGAGACAGTTTATTCTAGAAATTCACATAACATAGTTGGTTTTAATTACCGGAGAGTGTGAACAAACCTTCCCATGGATTTCCTCTTTTTTGTCATTGATGGCCACAACTTTTTCTCGGAGGTCCAATTGCTGCCTGTTGTACACCTGAACTTTCTACTGCAGAGGATTGATGCCTGCTTCCAGCTGTTGTGCCATGGGATCTTTCGGCTGCTCCACGAGCTCTTGATCCGCAATCTCCTTTTGAAGCTATATAAGAGAGACACGACTCAACAAGCAAAAATGCAATTTTGACAACCTGAAACATGTGAGCATTTTCCCCGAACAGAAAAGCTACGGGACTCTGAACAGTAAAGACCTGGGTAGAGGAGATGGTGGTCATGGCGGTCTTCACTGCTAATCCCGCCGTATGTGGGTAGAGGAGATGAGATGGCGGCGGTCCCGTCGATCCAGGGTTAGGGAAGGCTGCAGGGGATGAACGGCCTAGCTAGGGGGGAAATCACAGAGGAGGGTGAGGAGGAAGAGTGTCAGGGAGGAGGAGGAGGAAGCACGTAGGAGGAGGGGCCGATCTGCGGCGCCGTCGAGGTCGAGCCTCTCCTCTCGAGCGCTCTCTGTTCGGGAAGGGGAGGGGAGGCACGAGCATCCGAGCGAGCAGGTATGCTAGGGTTTGCGTCGGTGGTTTCATTCGACAAATGAACGTCTCAGATGGATGTGGAGCTTGTTCCCAGATCGGACGGCGCGGGGTGGCCTTCTTTTCCTACAAGCGACGTGGGTGTCGTGGAACGCTCTGGCATAGGGCAAGGGTACACGCACTTCATGTTTCTCAATTATGAGATGGAGGAAATAAAACAACATTTTTTGGATGCTGTACCATGCTCTCGGACGGTGGGGGAACTGGAGGGCCCACACTGGATTTAGGTCGCACTCTCGACTCTGGCCAATCGTCCCTCTCCATTCTCCGACTCCGGCCATCTCTAAACCCCTACTACACTCGGCTAGGGTTTGAGGTTGAGCCTCACGCATCCATCTCCATCCCTCCCATGGCGACCGCCACGCCGGCGCTCCTCGGCGCGCTGGACGACTTCACGTCGCGGGAGAACTGGGACAAGTTCTTCGCGCTCCGCGGCGGCGGCGACAGCTTCGAGTGGTACGCGGAGTGGGCGCAGATCAAGGCCCCGCTCCGCTCGCTCCTCCTCGGGGCGGAGGGGGCGGACATCCTCGTCCCGGGCTGCGGGAGCTCCGTGCTCTCGGAGGAGCTCTACGACCTGGGCTTCCGCCGCATCACCAACATCGACTTCTCCCGCGTCATCGTCGCCGACATGCTCCGCCGCCACGCCCGCGCGCGCCCCGAGATGCGCTGGCGCGTCATGGACATGACCAAAATGCAGGTATGCCCCCCCGCGTCGTGGATTGCGGCTGGGAATCGTGCTAATTTAGGATTGGTGTGTTTATTTCGTGCTGGATTGGTGGTGGTCCGCTCTAGTTGAAATGAGGTCCGCTCTAGTTGAAATATCTGCGCGCACTTCGATTACAGGCAGGTTCAGAATTGTGGTGTTTGAACTTTGAACACTGATTCTGCTGCTAGCAAAGTTTGCATTGCTCGATTACCTAAATGCCTGATGTTGTAACGGATGGTAATATTAGCTACTGAATGAAAAATAGATACACCTCTAATTTTTTATGGACATTGGCACCCTGACTGGAATTTCAACTCCTGCCTATAGAACCGGTTAGCCTGTGGGTTCCATGGACTGGTGTCTGTTTGTTATCAGTGCATAGTCTTACAACTGAACTGATATGTTGGCACTCTATGCATAGCTTCCAGGAGATACTTTTGGTTTTTGTTCGCAGTTTCTGCAACATTGTAGATCAAACAAAAAAAATTGAAATTATTTATTTATTGAGATTCTGAATGAAGGGGTGAAATCGGCAGATACAGACGGATATTGATCATTCCATATCCTAATTATACTTTTTCTTGGAACCGGAGTCAGACACAGAAAGTGCCGGATACGAATAAATATACGGATACTGTTATATGGACCGTATTGTCGAAAAGTCCAGATAGTCGAATCTGGGAAGATATTGCTCATTCTGTATCATATCCCATATACTATTGTACCCTATGTTTCAGAGTGGAATTGGATACAGATTGTAGTGTATACACATTTTCCTGAACCTTATCCGCTCCAAACGCCTTCGGTCAGATGGACGGTCAGAAAGTATCTGTTCCGTTCATCTGATGGACAATGTTTGTGTCACTGACTGTTTCTGTTTTCACACTTCCAGAATTTCTATTGTTTTATGCCTCTCATTTGCCCTTAACCATTCTGCAAGATTTTTTGTGGGCTTCTGAATTTTAACACCTTGTGCTTTATTTGTTTAGCGACCTGTTACACATTCTTGTGGAAATCAACTGACGCCCCGAATTGACAGTTTCCAGATGGGTCATTTGATTTCGTACTTGATAAGGGAGGATTGGATGCTCTTATGGAGCCAGAAGTTGGCACGGAATTGGGAATGAAATATCTAAATGAGGTATTTCGATCATGAATTTTAAAGTTTAAATCCCCCCATTTACTTGTAGGAATTCAGTAGACTTGATGGAAATTCTGTTTTCTTCATGTCAAGTCTGACTAAGCAAGCACCTTTCGCAGGCCAAGAGGGTTTTGAAGTCAGGGGGAAAGTTTGTGTGCTTTACTTTAGCAGAATCCCATGTTTTAGGTGAACTCTTATTAACTTCTTATTTAAAATTTACATATGCATGTGCGTGCTTCTGATTTCGAATTTAAGATAGGTCCAAATTTTAAGTTACAGCTCTTTTATTTCTTCTGTTCTTCCATGAGAGATTATACTGACTTGGTACAAATATGACCATTGAGTTTTAAACTATAAATAGTACTCCCTCCGATCCATATTAGTTGCCACTAATAGAGATGTATCTAGACATATTTTAGTTCTAGGTACATATGTACTAGTGGCAACTAATATGAATTGGAGGGAGTACAAATGAAAGGCCAAGTGATTATGAAAGTATCTTTAACAGAAAATCTAGAGATGTACTAGTGGTGTACCTGTGTCCAATATAGATACTTCTGCAGATATTTGCGTTCAGATAATCAGATTTTATGAAGTTCCTAAAATTCTAGAACACCAATCATAGAACAGATAGGCTATTTTCTAGGTAATTATTTTCTATGTAATTAACAGTTAATATTGAAACTTTAGTTACGCTCTTTTCTACTTTCTCTCTTGTAGACCTACTTTTGCCTGAGTTCAGGTTTGGATGGGATTTGAGTATTCAGGCTATAGCCAGTGAACGCTCCAGTAAGTCTGCCTTCCAGACCTTCATGGTGGTCATGGTAAAAGGGAAGATGGGTGTTGTCCACACAATAGAATCGCGACTGGATGAGAATGCTAAATACTGTAACATGAAACAGGTACTATTATGTTCTTCTGATAAGCATTATTAAATGTAAATAATTAAGTTTCTATCGGGACTCTTACAGTTACTCGTGTACTCTATGTTGGCTTTACAGGCAAATGCTGTGATTCATGCTCTGCAAAATGAGAACAAAATCCGGGAGTCACACACTTCTGGCGTTGATGTACTTTTCTCATTGCGAGATCTTCAGCTAGGAGCTATTGGAAACCTGAAGGTCATTGTTCCAGGGCGAAGGAGGCAGTTGATTCTTGGTGAGCAGGGGAGTTCACTTTATTGCTACAAGGCTGTTTTCATGGATGCTAAGAATCAAACCGGTGTATTTGCATACCATTGTGGAGTTTTCATTGTGCCTAAGGTATGCTACAAATTGTCAATTTACACCTGTGCCTCTCAGTATGTTTACTGTCACGTTTTAACTGAAACCCCTAGCCAATTATTTCCTTTCTTTTGCAATAAACAAGTGGAATACTACAATACGTTATCTGATTATCACCTGAGATTACTTCGAAACCAAGACACACTTGAATAAATTGGCTAGGGGATTTTGTGTGATCTCTACGGCCCGTTCTTGATCCAAGACACACTTGAACAAGTTGTTAAGCAATTAGCAATCAGGATTGGAAGGAAATGACTAATACAGACTTGACTTGGTTGATTGACCTTGCAATTATATGAGACCAGCACATGCATTATTAGGACCTTATTAATACTAATGTAATTTTTCATGTAATTTGGAATTACGAAATTTCCATCTTAAGGTAAAAGGAAACAATTTGGTTGAAGTCCGGTAGTCGACAGATATACCAGCCAAGCAATGCTTTTTAAAGTATGGTTTAGTTTCCTTACCAGTACCGAAACCAATAAATATGCTGCCATGAATCCTATTCAACATAGTAAATTTTATGTTACCCTAAATTTAATCCTGCTAAGGTTTTTAGTACAGTTTGCCACTAGTTATTTATCTCTGATTTATGGCTGTCACAGTTTTTAAGCTGCAACTAAATGATTTTTTTGTCTGTGGGAGTAGCTTGTGGGTCAACTAATCTGGCCAATTAGACTTTGCTTAATCACAGACTGCACAGTAGCTTCCATTGCATATTCATCAGTCCTTTCAGTACTGTACCTAACAATGTTGAAAATACAACCAAATGGGTTCTTCTGTCCATCCAAAATTGCTAACGAACATACATTCTTTCAGGCACGAGCTCAGGAATGGTTATTTGCGTCAGAGGAAGGGCAGTGGGTGGTAGTTGAAAGTGCAAAGGCTGCTCGTCTTATCATGGTACAAATTTTATGAATGCAAACATTTTGTTATCTAGGATTATGCTACATCACTCTTGTGTTTATATTTATGATATGCCAGGTATTCTTGGATAGCAGACATGCAAGTGCTGACATGGATGTTATCAAGGTGATTTTTCACAAATTAGAACACTGCGGTTGCCAAAGGCTCATATTTCATCATATGTTATACCTTAACATTAATATTTTTGCCAATTCCCAGAAGGATTTATCTCCTCTTGTTAAGGATCTAGAACCTGAATATCCTGAAGACACAGACCCTATCCCGTAGGTGTCAATCCTTTCCTTTGAAATTTCATCAGCATTTTCTTCTACAAGTTGGCATTTTTGATGTTCAGACATCAAATAACTAAGCCAAACTTTGCAATTATGTATTGGGGCAAAAGATTGTATGGTCACTGGCCAGGAAAAAGTCAATGCTAGTATTTTAAACAATATCCCGCTGACGCTAAATAAGTTGATGTGTATATTCTGCTAGTTAACCTATTTAGCAATGTAATATCATTGTTATAATTATTATCATTGTCATTATTATATCTCCTGCTTTTTTTTTTGTTTACTACAACCTGCACTAGCTGGATCCTTTAATCACCTTACACCCCTTTGCTCAAGTTATTATATTGTAGCAACCATAGAGTAAATTAATGTCATATTTGTTTACTGCTCACAAATTAGCACTTCATTAGTTCTGAGATGTTTTTGTATTCTCGTGCTAAGTACATTTATGTATTGGAATACATAATACACATTTCTGTTTTTTTAATAATTTTCCATTTTTTATTTCCCATACATCAACTAACTTCCTGTTAAACTGTAAGGGCCTACATATCTTCCCAATAAAAGGAACCTAAAACTTCCTAGCTATATTTTACTGGCTAATTTGATGATTTATTGTTGCTTTCTTGTAAATTGTAAGAGCCTGCTATCTTCCCAATAAAATGAGACAAAATTTTGTAGCTATATGTTATAGCATAATTTGATGATTTGTAATATCTTTTGTTCAAATTGCTAAGTGCATGGACACTATTAGTTACTATAGTCTATAGATGTGTTCATGTGTTCAGCATATTGATAATTAATAGCGTGTGACTTTTTTTTGAACTTTCTTGAAAGCTAGAAGTCACAAATACTGAAGAAGTAACTAAACTATTACCCATGTTGATAATTAATAGGGTGTGACTTTTTTTGTGAACTTTCTTTAAAGCTAGAAGTCACAAATACTGAAGAAGTAACTAACCTATTACCATATAAATAAGTACTCACTTAAAATAGTACAAAGGAACCATATAGTTTCATGATGCATTATATGCTAGTAATAGTCAAATCAATATGGAACTGATCTGATTCTAAGGGTTGTTTATACAAAACTTAACAAAAATAAAGTACTAAGCTATGGTAACAGGTCTGTATTACAGTGAACAAGTAACATGGAGGGACGATTTGTGCCTTTTGAAAAAAGGTAACATGGAGGGAATGATGTGATAGTCCCTGTTCTGTTATTTAACATTTATCGTATAGGTGGATTTTGGCAACTGGTTATATATAGTTTTCAGTGTACATGGTGCAATCCTTACATAGTACAGTAGAATGTGTTTCACTTTATGGTGCAGTCTCTCAATTAATGTTGCTTTTGTCCCGGAAGGGGACCTCAAATTTCATGAAAAGCTGCGCATTATGGCTATATGCATTGTTATGTCTGGAAAGAGCTGGGTAATTTTCTTACATTTGGTAGTAATACGTGCAAGCAAACTTTAATCTGGTGTTCATCTACAGACTACCTCACTGTCATATGATATATGATATCCGAATATCCCATTGTTCATACTTCATTGAGCACTACTGAACTTGTTTACTTTTATCACTTGGCTTTGTTCTACTATTTATTTTAAAATCTTTTTTTTACTTTGATGTTTCATGTTGCAGGTTCATGATGGCTAGTGATGGTGTGAAACAAAGAGATATTCTGCACGAGGTTTTTTTTCTAGACCTATTCTAGTGGAAATTGATGTTTGTTGTTTTCTCTTAGGGCCAACGCTAATTAAATAAGCTTAATTTATGCGGAAGAGGATCAATTTTGATCTTGAAAAACGAGGTCCTAGTTGAACATAAAACTATAAGACCATGTGTTAAAGGAATTGACGGAAGGGCACCACCAGGCGTGGAGCCTGCGGCTTAATTTGACTAACACGGGGAAACTTACCAGGTCCAGACATAGCAAGGATTGACAGACTGAGAGCTCTTTCTTGATTCTATGGGTGGTAGTGAATGACCGTTCTTAGTTGGTAGAGCGATTTGTCTGGTTAATTCCGTTAACGAATGACCTCAGCCTGCTAACTAGCTATGCGGAGCCATCTCTCCGCAGTTAGCTTCTTAGAGGGACTATCACCGTTTAGGCGACGGAAGCTTGAGGCAATAACAGGTCTGCGATGCCCTTAGATGTTCTGGGCCGCAGGCACGCTATTCAACGAGTATATAGCCTTGGCCGACAGGCCCGGGTAATCTTGAGAAATGTCATCGTGGTGATCATCAACTTTCATAGCTGGATCACTTTGAACCTAACCCGGTTTTGAGAATGGTTTTGTTGATGTGACTCACGATGATCTTGTTTAACCGAAGTGGTACACAGATGGCTGACAATGTGGCTTATTAATATGGTTCCACATTCGATTTAGACCTAGAAAATAAATGTTAGTTCAGATTTTCAGTGTTCAGAAATTAATATTTAAGGGACGCTAAATTATATTTGGTTTTTAAATAAAATCTTCAGAAACTTTAAAAAAGCTATGTTGTTTTGTAAATCTGTATTTTTGGTTCTATTTTGTTCGATCAAAAGTTGCAAGAACTTCTATTCTAGTTCAAACTTTTTTTGCAAGCTTAGATAAATCTTTTGGATTACGTGAAATGTGGAAGCATACAAAAATATATGTTGTCAGCCACGTTTGTTCCATGTCGACGAAACTGGCTTATGCCTCAAAACCGCCTTAACTTTCGAAGTAATTCGGTCTTTAAATTTCAGGGTCTCAGATACGGAGATACCTCATTATGCAGTTGGGGAAACCGTACCAATTAGACATTCAGGGTCCAAACGCACTGGGGCCTTGAGGGTTCTTACTAATGATGTTTGGTTACACTTTGGTACTATTGTAGTGTTCTCCTGCATCAAGTTCCGTACTGCTAAGTTATAACAGTCAAAACCACTTCAATTCATCTATCACCTGTTTAACTGCAGCCTTTGCCTGTATAGGTTCTCAATGCACATAATAAATATCTTGGCATGATTGCAATTGTCCATTAAATTGATGCAAGCACAGAATTCCCTGTAGTGTTCTGATCTTGAAGTTTGAAGTATCTCACTTGAGCAAATGTTCCAAGCTATGTAATGATAAGATATACTATTTTGTGTTGAATCAGGATTCCAGGACCATTTTTTTTTTAGCAAAGCCAGGAGCTCTGGCTATTCATTTAAGAAGAAAGGGAAATGATCCAGTTTATGAGGAAAACCGAATCGAAAACCATACAAACTTGTGTACCTCCGACATGCGGACTACCCCCAAAGCCTAAAACAACAACATCAAACAACCTGTCAACGACAATCTGCCACATTTTTGACAATAACACACAAAGGTTGCCTTCTTGGCGCCGACCTTGTCGCCCTTGGGATTTTTCACCTTCTCCATATTCTTCACAAGGGAGCTGAACATCGTGACGGAGTGAGGCGACAAAGGGGTCTTAAACTTGTCAATGAAGGCGGCAATGGCGCTGTCATTGAACTCAGCGGTCTCTTCCAGGACCATATTAGTTTCCTGTCATTCCAAAGCTTGTTAGTCCTAGCGTTAATGTTGGACTTAGTTAATTACATCTCGTTCAGTTATTGCTTGATGAACTCCTTAGTTTCTTCTCGAGTCATCTGCTTGCCATTCTCTCTGGATCACTTCGGTTTGCAGTTTACTGATGATGATTAGTGTATCTCCTACGCTGGGCTCTCCCTAATCATTTTAGCTCACATTCTTGTAAATACTGCTTGGAGAGAAGCTGTGTATGGCAGGGCTCGAAGGAACTGAGATGCATGGAGAAAAATATTTTTCGTACTTATACCAAGGATTTAATAGGATGAATTGATGGGAAAATGACCTGTATTGTATGGCTGGTTTCTATTATCCCACCCTCCCTGTGAGGATGAGTACAGTAAAAGTGTCATATGCAACCAAAAAGGATGATTTAGTCAGCCTGGTTTCTCTCTCTCCCCTACTGTCACATTCCCTTCAAGCTTATTGCAAGATAACTAATCCCAAAACTAAGGTTTATGATTACTCTTTTGCCTACGTCCCCAAAAATGTTAAAAAATTGCATGCTCCCTTCTGTAAAGGGTATCTTAATCACCCTAAGAACTTTTAATAGTGCTTAATTGTTCAACCTTTCGGGTGATGTTAATCAACTGATCCTTCTAGGGCACTGGCTTGGGAAAAGTACCTGAGGATGAGATTATTACCACCTTGGGTTGATTAAATTAACTGTCAGCTATTTGAGAACTTGTGTAGTTGCTCAGGAGGAGCTACCTAATGATTTTTCTTATAGAATATATCTTGACCCTTCCTTGTGCAATGAATCACAAAGCTTGATGTTTGAACGTTATCAATTGGTAGATGGCTTGATTCAGTTTTGGATTTGGTGTGAATGTCCGTTCCTGGCCCCTATTGATGTAGCTTACTGGCTTGGGAGAGAGTTTGGCATGTGTTTGACTTTCTGGATAGAAGTAGGGGTGCAACTATAACTGGCCAACTGAGATCACTTCAACCAACCCCTAGCAGCACAGGTCTGAACATGATAGTACTACTTGTGGACTAATACATGTATATGTTTTTATTTGAATTTGTCAAAACCACATGGTTCACTGATTTGTTCTGATGTCTGATCACTGTTGAGTTGCACAAATTAAATACCTCCTCAGCTGACCTCCTTGTGTTGCATTTTGAAGGTAACGTCAGAAATAACAGGTCCAATGGTTGTGGAAGATGTTGTGTACGAAAATGTTGACGGAGACCAAAGCTGTTCGTCTGAAAAAATGTTCCGGCGACTTATTTTTAAACGAAGTTCTGGCTTAGTGCAATCTGAAGCATTGTTAATCAGTGAGTCCCCCAGCGAGGAGACAGACAATAAGAGCAAAAATTCATCTACAGCATCAAAAAAGAAGAACCAGAAAAAGGGTCTCAGTGGTATATTCTTATTTAAATGTGCAATATTTCTGTTATGGTGTGGTTGTTTGCTTTCCTTGTTGGTACGAATAATCCATGCCTTTCATTGGCTTGGTTTGAGCTTTTTCTATTTGTTGATAACCTTGTTTTTGCGTTTAGGTTTCATGGGGAACATTGACCATTCCATGCATGGCATTATTCTATATAAATTGCAGTCTGAATTCTTACTAATTGCTGGAATTATTTTTGTACTGTATGAGTGTATGTTTAATCTGGGAATATTTATCCTGTTACTTGCATGTATCTTTTGACATGCAATCACTCTTTAAATTTGAAGTTCTAATTCTGATTCTAATTCTGTCTGTTGATCTTCCCTGCATCTAGACTTACTGATAGCTAAGACATTATACCAGGTCATTCTAAACCTTTCAAAAAGATGCAGATTCTGTATAACTTTGCTCATTTCCTCTTGTAATGCTTGTTGATTCTACACGCTATTCTTAACTTACATGTAATCATTAGGTGATGTACCTGTCCTTTCCCTCCTTTGGTATGTTAGTTGAATATGACCAGTTCTCCTGTGCTCTATTTTTGCTGTTGGATAAGGTTTCATGGCTCTGATAGTAACAGGAACTGCCGCAATTATCCACTTTTTCCAGAGGTTACCTGGAGGACAAATGTTGACTTGGAAACATTTAAGTGTTTGATTTTTTATTTAAAAGAGTGAATAGTAACTTTGGGTGGGAACCCATCTATGTTCAAACCTTACATTTAGTTTATAGAAATCAATCTGCATAGGCAAAACTGGTTTCTGCTGCAACTGCCCGTATTTCATACCATCTATGATATTCTGCCTTGTTTTGAAACCCTGGATCGGTAACTGTTGTTACCTGAATTTTCATATTTGTACGCCTATTAATGTGCTTGGTCTAGCCTCTCTGTTGCAATAGCGCAATCAATGTTAGTTATGCCTTTACTTTGTATATATCTTCTGTAACTTGTAAACCCATTGGTTGGCTTTTTTATAATACGCAGGATCCAAGAACAGTCTGAGGATCGACCATAGCTATCTTGGTAGCTCTTATCACAGTAGTATCATCTGTGGGCTTTCTTTAGCTGCATCTGCTCTGACTGCTGCTGTGTCATCTGGAGAAAAAGTAAGTAATAAGATATTATTATGCATATTTTAAAGAGTAAAAACCTGAAGTTCTAAAGTTGGTTTTGTATTTAGAACTAATCTGTTGAATGTCTGGACCTCCGTACTAGCCTCAGTTATTATTTTTTTCGTTACAACACAAATTTGTAGGTTAGCACCACAATACTAATATCCTGCATTTTGTTTTGTAGGTTAGCACCACTATTGTAGGTCTTGGAGCAGGGAGTTTGCCAATGTTTCTTCGTGGATGTCTCCCTTTTCTAGATATTGAGGTAAACAAACATATCCTGTTCTTGTTTGCCCGATTAAATTGGGTGATCATGTTTCTCAAAATTTACAGGTTGTTGAGTTGGATCCTATGATGGAGGAGGTAGCAAAGAAATATTTTGGCTTTTCAATGGATGAGCAATTGAAGGTAACTTATATAGTATGCAAAAATAACTAGATGTTACTTGTTGGACCACATGGAAATCAGCGATCCATGTACCGGAATCTTAGTTTACATGTTCTTTTTCTCTCTCTCCTTGTTTTGGTTTCCTTTTGTTTCCGTTGGGTTTCATATCTAGCATACCCGAACTTGCTTGGGAAAAAGGTTTTGATGTTGTTGGGGCTTAGGAGCTTCTTAGACTAAGGATTACTTCTTAGGAATCCATGCTTAGGAGCTTTACTAGTATACTAAGTAGTACTCTCTCCGTTCCTAAATATAAGATGTTTTGGCAGCTCAAATTGAACTGCCAATATGTCTTATATTTAGGAATAGAGGAAGTACCTACTAAGCCTGCAGTAATCAGCAATACTGAGGTTGGTTCAGAATTCAGATCTCTCATTCAGTTACTAAGCCTGCCCCATCTTTCTTAATGTTGTGTTCAGTGTTGGTTTCTGATGACTTGTTTTTATATATATATTAAAACAGTTTGCTATTTATAGCATTGAGCTTCATTACACTGCCCCCTTTCCTTGCAATAGGTGCATTTTGGGGATGGAATCAAATTCATCGAAGAGAAAGCAGTTGCAGACCATGGTACTTCAGCCCATTCTGTACCAAACAGAAGTGACAGCAATGCAGTTAGGATTCTTATTATTGATGTAGATTCATCTGATCTAAGGTGCAGTCTCAACTTTTCCACGTTGTTCCACCATTTTGTTATTGTTGTTCTTTTGCCAAGCCTTTCCATGTCTATAGAATTTGATTTGAAGTCCCTGGTTACAGTTCTGGGCTGTCTTGCCCTCATGTCAGCTTTGTCGAAGATGCTTTCCTCATGTCAGCGAAAAAGTTCCTTTCAGCTGGGGGACTCCTCATCATCAATTTAGTCGCGCGATCATCAGCAGTTAGGGAAATGGTCATTTCGCGATTGAAAGTGGTAAGACAGGCCTGGGACAAGCTTATGTTTGTAACTGCATAGGTCTAAGTACAATTATTAGATCTAACAATTTCCCCTCTAGGTCTTTGAGCACCTGTACTCACTGCAACTCGAAGAAGACGTGAATGAAGTTCTGTTTGCATCCCCAAGCGAGAGATACCTGGAAATCGATCACCTTGACGAGGCCGCAGCGAAACTGAAGGCTATGCTGAAATACCCGGTGGATGTAGAATCAGACATAAAGAATTTGCAGAAGCTGCAGTAGTGTAGACTTCTGTTGCGAAGCACCATCCGTTTGTACTCGGCATTCAGAAAAGAGTTGCTGTTGACAAAATAGAACCCTTCCTATTGAGAAGGTATAGAGTGCATTTACCTTGTATTGTCTTGCCAAATTTTGGAGAAGTAAAGCTCTGTTACCATCTGTAGACAGTAGAGTTACAAGGGTGAGTAGGGGGGTTCGCCCTCTCAAAAGAAATGTAGTTCCGGGCTCAGAAATATTAGAGGACTGTTAATATCTTGACGGGTTTCTCAGTGCTGCCTGTCAACTGATCTTGCTAATTTGTTCATCCGTGCAGACCTACTTGGTTGGCGGGATATAAAAATCAAGATCAAAACGGGGCGCAGCTGACTTGGGTGAGTGTTTTGATATTGACATGCGTGGTCGCCTGAAGCTTCTAAATATGGTCAGCGACTCACTCAACATATACCAATCTGGTCCGAGTCCAGAATCAAGAAGATTGGAAAACCCTTGTGAAAAGGAAAGAAGGGTACGTCGTTGGGCTCGACTTGTAACCCATCTCTGCCGGCCCCTTTCTCCATGCCATTTAGTCTTGTGAGACCGAGAGAAATGCACGCATACACACTATGGAATCTTCCAAACCTGCACAATATATGAATAATAATCAATACTAGTACGGGAAGACAGAGATGTCTGTTAACTCGGGGAAACTCTCATTTGCACTAGTTGCACCTGTAACCCATTTTTTTTGTGACACTTCCAAGTTTCTAAAAAATGCAAACTAAAATTCTAGACAAATATTATGTTGTTGAAGTTTCATCAAAAAATATGTCAGAATGTGACCTGTGTAAAAAAGAGAAGACATACGTAAATAGTGTCACGTACTATTTACACATCATTTGTTCTTTTTGTGTAGGTCACATTTTGACATTTTTTTGGATGAAACTTCATAGATACACAAGATACAACACAATGTATGTCAATAATTTTAGTTTGCATTTTTTGAAAACTTGGAAGTGTGCCAACAAAAAATGGGGTGCGGGCGCAGCTAGTTGCGGAATATCCCCTCTCGTTAACTCGAAGAAGATTAATCCCCGTTGCAGTAGGGTGATTGAACTGTCACGGTTAGGCCAGCTAGCATGTGTGGAACTGTGGATGCCCTGCTGGCGAGTTGACTTTGACCAGGGCTTTATGTGCCTAGTATGTGGTGTGGGTACACGTATGTCCTGGATACATGATCATTTTTTTTGAACGCGGAGCGCCCCCGAAGGGCGTAGAAGCATCGTTAATTCCAAGCGGTGAGTGTACAGTACGTTACAAAGGACCCCATGAAAAAGAGAAATAACACATAGGTCCCTGGTAAATGCAGAAAAGACCTCAGAAGGAAAAAGAAGATTGCAATCAGGTCCTTCTCTATCCCCACCGGCGAGCAAGAGACCAGAGAGCCGCCGTCGGGCTTCAAGGCGGGGACGGCACCACTTGCATCGAAGTCGACGATGAACGCTACCTCCAATCTCTGAGAGGGCCTCCGATGGAGGTTGTAAAATCGCCAAGCTTCACTGGCGTAGATAACGGCTAGCAGGATCGCCGCCGATGTGCTGCTCGAAAGGATCGCTTCTGAAGAGCTCCGGTGCCACTTCCGCCACCCACCCACCATGCAAATTCCCCTGCTTGTCACCACCTTCGCGCTTGGATCCAGGGAAAGCTGCAGATGAGGCAGAATCGAAGAAGTAGCAGGGCCTACTCTCCATCGCGACGATGAAAATGACCCGCCTGACCCGAAGAACCTGCCACGGACTCGGGAAGACGAGCGTTGATGATGGCGACGCCGGCGGACCCAAAAGATGAGCTTATTGAGGAAGCCATCCCCGGATCTTCTTCCTCCTTTGACCGTCCGCCATGGACGAGTACTAGGAAGGAGAAGCTCCACGATCATTAACCTACCGTGGTTGGAGGACACCGAGTGTGCTTTACCCATTTCGATACTTTCTCAGCTCTTCTTTGCCAGATCCATAGGGCGCGTTTGGTTGCCTGCAGCTAATTCCTGCACTACTGGCGCAGCGGAAAGAAGCCCTCTGCGCGTTTAACACGGGCCATGGGTCATAAGAACGACTTTGTTTGGTGGCATGCATAGAGATTTTTCGGCCCCGTGGAGATTTCAGTTGTGGCCGTTTAGTAGGTCGATGTTTAGGCCTTGTAGCAGCCCAGAACGGCGCCACTACTGTTTGGTTGCAACCCATAATCCGGTTTTGCTTACCTCTTCCTTTCAGTGGTTAGGTTACCAGCGATCAACATCACTAGTAAGAACACAATCATAGACGACAGAGAACTTAGCAGTGATCATAGACGATACAAGTTCACGACACAACATTTTGTAGACACGATCATAGTTCTGGACATGGCAGACAGGACCATAGTTCAACACACTAGACACGAACAGGAACTAGACACGACATGGTACCAGGTTAGCTTCAGAAATGATGCTCGGAGACGACACACCTGGTGCCATCTGAAAGTGCATGGAGCCCCCATGTGTGGTTTTGGTAATTAATGACAATCCCTATGGACTAATGTTTGCATTGAGTTATATTTGTAGGTGTTGTCCATAGGCAATGCTTGAACCATATGTTGGCTTCAAGGTTGCAATAAGAAGAATTTGGTGAAGGATATCAAGTGTCAAGTATGTCTTGAAAATGAAGATGAAGTGAGCCCTCAAGTTACTTCAAGACATCAACATGATGAAGAATGAAGAAATGAAGTGCAAGTTCAAGATGAGCCATCTCGAAGAGGTCCTTTGCTTGAGTCTTGCCATCCATATGGTGATCATGGATATGCGAAGATGCGCCAAAGAAGAAGCTCTCCCATGGTGGATTATGGGGGAGCAATCCACATGGTGGTCATGGTTATGTGAAGATGCGCCAAAGAAGAAGCTCTCCCATGGTGGATTATGGGGAAGCAATCCACAAGACAAGCAAACACAAGCAAGAAAGGCGTTCCATCTTGTTGAGGTCAAGATCGTCGTCATCAAGCTCAAGTGGAATGCGCAAGTATAAGGTTTGCTCTTGATAGGGTTTTTTCTCACCGGTCTCATAGTGTAGTTGGAGACCGGTTTATAGTTTAGTTGCCGTACTATCAAGAGGGCTCTCGAGTGAGTAACTCGATCGTATCGTTCGGAGAGAGCTCAAACCTTTGCATCCTTGCATCATCTTTCTTGGTTGTTATTTGGACCTTATCCATGTGATGTTTTAGAGCTTGTGCTTATTCTCATGACAAGCTCTAGTTCATCGAAAACGGATTTTGCATAGATCACTTGTTGCGTTTTCGAGTTTGGTTCATCATCTTTTTTGGTTATGATTTGGATCTTATCCATGTGATGATTTAGATCTTGTTCTTATTCTCATGACAAGCTCTAGTTCATCAAGAATGGTTTTTGCACGGGCAACTTGTTGCATTTTCGAGATTGGAGGTTTTACCGGTATGTCTTTTTTAGATAGGTCAAACCTTTCATCATTTGTTTCTATCCTCCTTTGCTGGACTATGATGTTTCTATGCATATTGTTGTAGAGCTCGTTGTTGTGATTTCAACGAGCCCAAGATCATCGAAATCGGAGTCCGGATGCAAAAGTTATGCCCGTTTCTATTTGATGTCTCTGCCAGTTTTCAGGGGGGGCGGAAAATCCGGGCCGGATATTTCGGAAATATCCGGCCCCCCCAAAATCAGCTAAGGACTTTTGGCGATGTGGCTCAGTACTACCCCGGACATTGGCCCGGATATTGTCCCGGTTTTGTCCCAAGGCCGGATTATCCGGGCCGGATATTTCGGAAATATCCGGCCCTTGGCTAAGGACGAAGAAAAGCGGCTCTGGACGGGGCCGGACTTTTGGCCGGATTTTTACCAGGTTTTGTCCCCGAGGCCGGATTATCCCGGCGGATTATCCCTTACTTAGGCCGGATTATCCGGCCATGGTTTTGCCCAACGGCTCGATTTTCTTGGGGTATAAATACCCCCTTCTTCCTCCTTGGGCTGTTGCTTCTTCCACTCTCTCTCCTCCATTGTTGTTCTTGAGAAGCTTGCCCTATCTCTCTATCCCTCCATGATTCTTGCCCCCATTTGAGGGAAAAGAGAGAGGAGATCTAGATCTACACTTCTACCAATCAAATCCATCTCTTTGTGAGTGGAACTCTCTAGATCTTGATCTTGGTGTTCTTTGTGAATTCCTTTGTTCTTCCTCCCTTATTCCCCCAATAGCTTTTGTAGCTTTGTTGGAATTTTAGAGAGAAGGACTTGAGCATCTTTGTGGTGTTCTTGCCATTGCATTTGGTGCATCGGTTTGAGTTCTCCACGGTGATTCGTGGTGGTGAAAGCAAGAAGGTTGTTACTCTTGGGTTCTTGGAACCCTAGACGGATTCTAGACCTTTGTGGTGATTTGTTGGGAGCCTCCAATTAAGTTGTGGATGTGTGCCCCAACCTTTGTGTAAGGTTTCCGCCTCGAAGGAAATCCCTTAGTGGAACCGTGACCTAGGCCTTTGTGGTGAGGGTCACCGGAGATTTAGGTGACGCGCCTTCGTGGCGTTCGGTGTGTGGTGTGAGTACCGCATCTTGGGGTGAGGCCTTTGTGGCGTTGGTGTGCATCGAGCAACCACACCTCAAGGTGAGCCTCTTGTGGCGTTCGGGAGCACTAAGCAACCGCACCTCTCCACCGGAGATTAACACTCGCAAGAGTGTGAACTCCGGGATATATCATCGTCTCCCGCGTGCCTCGGTTATCTCTATACCCGAGCTCTTTACTTATGCATTTTACCTTGTGATAGCCATCGTGCTTGAAGTTATATATATCTTGCTATCACATACTTGCTTGTATTGCTTAGCATAAGTTGTTGGTGCACATAGGTGAACCATAGTATATAGGCTTTGGGCTTGACAAAGTAAACGCTAGTTTTATTCCGCATTTGTTAAGCCCATCTCGTAAAAGTTTAAATCGCCTATTCACCCCCCTCTAGGCGACATCCGTGTCCTTTCACCATTGCCATGGTATGGGCACCTGCTTACCACCTTAGTGCAGGTGTGGTCGAAGATGACCACACTGTACTCGAAGGAGGACACCTTCCTGAAGGTGAGGAACTGACCTACCTTGAGCTGACGGGCGACGATGAAGGACGTCCATCCCTGGTCGATGAATGCTTCATTGCCTTCTCTCCTCGTAGTCATCCTCCAGTTGCATCCGGTGTTGGTGGTGACGATGATGTCGGAAGGAATTTCTCCGAACCACTTGACGAAAGCTTTAGGGATCATGAGCCGGCCGAAGGTGGGCTTGAAGATGATGCGGAGGAAGTGGTCCGGCCCTGCCTCCTCGTGGAAGTGGCCGACCTTAGCCGTCCTTCCACGACGCTTCTTCGTCGGTCCCTCGCCGGGAACCTCAACAGGTGACCCAAGCATGATCTTCTCAGTTTGCCAGAAGAACACAAGCCATTAGAGGTGTGCCTGCTCACAAGTAGTTTAGATGAAAACGGACATTGATAACATTAGTAAGGCCTCATACATTTGCTCACACGGTAAGACATAGGGAGTGGCCACAAACTAAGTGTAGTGTGCAACGACTGTGGCACACATGAATAAGTTTGAGGCCACCACCTAGCCTTCCATTGTGCCTTTGTTGAATCATTGGCCAATGCAGACATGAGGCCTCATATGTAGGATCACACGACAGGCAAAGGGACTGTCCCCAAACTAAGTCTAGTGTGTCAGTAATATGACACACATGACTAAGTTTGAGGGAAGCACCCTGCCTGCCGTTGTGACATAGTTGAATCATTGGCCAATGCAGAATATAAGAAGCAAAAACATGCAAAGCCGGGTATCATAGGTCTCATACAATGAGGACATATGGAGGAGGTGTTTGACTAGAACCAATGGCATGGTCATGTTAAGTCATGCCATAGGTTCTAATCAATCATCTCCTCATACTATGATCCCATGTTATAATTATTGGCCTAGTTCAATCAAGAAAAAACACAAGTAGCAGTTCAAATTGAGTACATTACGAGTGGTACTTCGGGTAAATTATAAATTTTACTTAGGCCACATTACAAATTCTCGTACAGTACATCTACATCACATTCATCACTCGTCATAAGTAGTCCTGACCCTCTTGAGCTTATCCTTGATTGCAAAGTTCACTTGAAGTAGATCGTATATGTCATACTCTAGCTTTCTCTTCTCAGCGTTCAAAGTTTTTTTTCTACCTCCCATTCATGTTTCTTAGTCCTCATCACTTGTGCTTGTGTTCTCTACACATTCTTCAGCATAGCAACCTCGTTCTTCAAGTCCTCCCACTTCTCTTGCGTCTGAACAAACTAGCGTGACTCAGCTTAATCTTTCGCACCACAATCACAACATGGTAAACCCGAACATAAAAAACCCTTCCCCTCAATGCGTGCACAGTAAAATCTGCCAGTTTCACCAATCCAAAGCCCGGTCTATGAAGGATCTACCGCGATTGGAGATTGGAGTAACAAGAACTAGACAAGAACAACAAGAAATATGGACGAACACGTTGCAAACATCAATCCGAACCCTATCCTAATGGAAACCCTAGCAGATCTAATGTGCATGTCGTCGCAAATGCCCGAGAATGGCATGTTCTGGCAGAACGAGTACGAAGGTGAGAAGGAGTGGTCGTTACCGCCATTGCTCTTGCCGAGGACGAGCTCGAGGTCGCGGGCGAACTCGAGATGCCGATGAAGACTGCGGAGCAGGTTGCGGCCGATGTCCCGGTGCTGCTCGCTGACGTCTCCTCCTCCGGTACCGGTGCTCCTCCGTGCAGCGGTGCGGCGGATTGGTTGGCGGGAGGGGAACCGCCGGGTGATGTGACAGTTTGGGGGAGGTGAGTGTGCGGTCGCGAGTGAGAGGAAGGAGAGGGGAGCGGTGAGGCTAATTATGACGTGTGTTCCCAAAGGGACGCGGCGTTTCCGCCTCCCTTCCCCACGCGTGCAGCCTTCTGACCGCAACAAGCCTGGCCCCAGAGAAACTGTCATTCCGGGCGTTCCTCCAGGACCTGTCCCAGGGGTGCTTTGAGAACCATGCGATGCAACAAGGCGGCTCGGCCCAGGCATCCAAACGGGCCAAAAATTGTTGGCCCCATGCGAGCCAAGGGACATGCAGGCCACCCATAGCAAT
Source organism: Lolium multiflorum (assembly GCA_030979885.1). Lineage (NCBI taxonomy): Eukaryota > Viridiplantae > Streptophyta > Magnoliopsida > Poales > Poaceae > Lolium > Lolium multiflorum. Next base: position 198,772,551 of record CM061748.1, on the reverse strand, counting down.
CTAGTTCAAGGAGTACTGTATATTCTACGGTGCCTCTTTCCTCTTGTCACAATTTTTTGACAAATAGATATATTTGGATTGTGTTTAAAATGTACTATACCGATTCTTTGCACGTGACCAAACTTTTGGCCTTCCATCTGCTGATAGCTATTTTTTTTTCGTGTTTGTCCACTCTAAATCATTTTTACTGCTAACATTGGGCAACTTATTAGCAAGTAAACCTTTTTGACCCAAAATTCCACACCTTTTCTCACCTCTTGTCATATTCTTCTCGTGTTATAGCAATGAAAGTCCACCACAGAGCTTCCCGGCCCTTCTGATCAACGGCTTGAAACTTGATTGTCGTGCAACTTGAAATGCCTTTCCACACCAGTTTAAACTTTTGGGGTCAATTTATTAATTGATGCTTGCAATTTAATATGGTAGCACTGCCAAGATATCTCATACTTACTAAAAAGTGGCCAACAATATATGACAAAAATATTTGTGATCTACTTATATCCATCCATCCTACGCCTAAGATCTAGTAAAGTGTTGACACGAGGGAAGTGATGCCCCCCTTCTCCTTAGCAATGTATAAGCGCCGCCGAAAAAAGCCATTAAGGACCTCATTCCCGCCTTGCAATAGTGATCTCCCCGAGAAGGTCTCACTACCTCTGCTCGGACGAGGCCGTGGATACGCCGATACACGGGAAGAAGAATCACACTACTTCCGGGCTGAATTGCAGCGCCCGCAGTCGACTACAATGTAAGAGAAAATGATATGTAACTACATCTCTGCGTATCATGGATGCATTTATTTGCATGTCATGATCCGTGCAACATGCATCTGAAAAATAGAATAGCACAAACCGTCGTGCTCCCGAATTTAAGTGGTTGGTTGAGAGCATAGAGCGGCACGAGAGCTGGGCCATACAATAATATCTCGTTTGACATTTCTTGTTCCTTGAATTATTATTCGAGATTTGCACTGCCACTTTGTTTAAGCCATACCTACCATGGCGGCTGCTAGCTCAGGAACACTACGGCGTGGCACAAAAGATATTGTGCCTGCATGATTGCAACATCATTCTTAACTAGATATTTTTGCAGTAGCGGACAGTGTAGTGTTCATCTTCTTCATCTTCTTCTTCCACACTTTCCACCAACTCCATTTTGTAGTAGTCATAGTCATAGGCTACTCCAAATAATTATAGACTAAAACTACAGTTGACGTGGTACATTACTTGAGTAGCTATAGAACTTTGGCCACCCTCCATCTGTCCTCGATCTTCTTCTCCTTGATTGATCTGCCTGCTTGGTGTTTTAATTCGTCTGAGGTGCTGAGGATGTGAAGTTTCTGCCAAGGTTGCAGCTTAGCCATCAGAATGGCACAGCGCTTGAAGATATCTAAACAGTCTGCCCCCAAATTCATCAGCACTGTTATGGTCACTATTTTAAGAGATTTAAACAGTTCATCATCACTGTTAGTACTACTATTATTGTTCCTCTTTAAACAAATGCTGGCTCTGGATCCCAATTTCTTCTACGTGCGTGGTTGACTTCCTACAAAGTTACAAACTGAGGACAGCTGCTTTGTCAGGAAATTAATACTTTTCCCACCAGCTCATGAGATGTTGAAGTTTTCCCATGCTTGTCAAGGTGCGGAACAGATTTTGGAGGGTTGTCCATGGAAACTTCCGCTCAGCACCACCATATTTTACACAAAAATCGGTCATGGAAATCTATTTTTTATTTGAGTAAATCAACCCGGAGAAAACCGCTTTGCGAGAACCGCAGGGCACGGATGCCACAGGTAAGCGAAACGTCGTCATGCGATGCTGTCAGCCTTATGTCACAAGTCGCTAGAGCTGATTATTAACTTACTAATAACTAGTGCATGCATTAAGCATAGACGTTGCATCTACTACGTATGCCTCCCTGCAAGAAATGAAAATTGCATATGCTGAAATTTTACAGTAAAAAGGTAAAGTTAATCATTTGTTTGTTGATTTATTTATATAGCTAGGCCATACTTGTTTATATTACCGCAGCTTTCTTCATATAAAGTTAGTCTCCAACTTTCTCGGTCGCCCGAGAATGATTTTCTGCCCAGCGTTCAAGAAAATATCAAGTACATAAGTTTTACAAAAAAAAATAGAACTATTCAACACAATTAAATAGTGCTTGGGTTTTGGCATATGTTGAAATTTTCCAGGCAAAAGGAAAAATAATAATTTGTTTGTTGATTTATTTATATATGCCATACTTCTTCATATTAACGCAGCTTTCCCTTCAAATAAAGTTACTCTCCAAATTTCTTTGTCGCACAAGAATGATTTTCTGCCCAGGTTTCAAGCAAATATCAAGTACATAAGTTTTACAAAAAAAAAATTAGAACTATTCAACACAATTGAATAGTGTTGGGTTTTGTTAATTTAAAGTCAGGCTTTTTGAGCCTTTTATCTAAAAATTCAACAAATTGATAATGTCTCCAAAATACCTGGGAGACAGGGGAGACCATGGAATTCTTCGAGAGTTTTGGTATTTTTTTTCTTCGATAAAGGTTACATCCAACCTCTCCAACAACCGTGCCCTAATGGCATCACAGATACACACAACCAAAAAAAGAAAGAAGAATTACAAAAAAAAAAGTCCCGCTACAGTAATCTATTCCTTGTTCGAGCTGACCAAACACCACCAAGACAACACCATACATTTATCTTCTCCAAAAGCGATGCCTCCAAGAAGGGAACAATGCACAAGCACCGTTGTCGTCCCGATCATAGATCATAGGTTTTCACCCTGGAGAAGGTCCACTCTCTGAAATACAATGCCTTCAATAAGGTCATTGCCACACACAACCAATTAAGACCAGACCTTGAGCTTTCACCATTAAAATTAGACTCTGAGCTTCTCCTGTGCTTTCGCCCGCACTTGCCGATGTCGCTGATCCAAGTCAAAAATCACCAAGCCAATCCCTCATATCTATTAGGACTTGAACCACCCTTACTCACAGATCTCGGCTTTCATGTCATTCTCCACTATTGACATCACCATGGAACTAAACCACGATGACAACAGATTGCAGAACTTTGCATTGCTCCCTATGAAACCAAACGATCAAGAAAACATGGTTGTGCGCGACTGAATCTCATCCGATAAGGCAATCTCCAGGCATAAGTCGCCTAATGGAGTTCGCTGGTGGAGTCTTCCAGAACATGACACTTAATCCAGATCAATCAGATCTTCGTCTTGGCTTGAGAGGGACCCTAGGACTGCCTCCTTTATTGAAACCGAGCCGGTAGCCCCCACGCCACCTGCTAGGAACCTGTTGGATCCGCCGCTCCCAAGTGAAACAAAGAAGAAGCCTTCGGCAAGGCAGTGACGCCAAACGATGTCGCCATTGTCTGAACAGACCGAAGTCTAGGCACGGTTTTCACCGGCTGCCAAGTCACCCAAACTCGTCGGCGAGACCACCCGGTCGACCACCTCCAATCGAGGAGGAGGCCACCACCACCATTGCCGGGACAGTTGCCCATGGTGTCCTCGTGCCACGAGCATAGCCCAGAGAAACCTGAGCGAGCCGCTGATGAGGGCGACATGAAGCAACAAGCAACATTCCCAGGCTATAAAAGGTGTTCTTGTAAGGTCGATACATGTTAATACACGGTTTATAGACTTTACAAAAATGGAAAATGCTTACAATATGTTGGCTGATGTAGTAGCCGACTTCATTCTAGGCAAGTCCAACACAAGTAACAACACACAGGTCTCTGCTTGGCTTCACTCTAGGCAGTACAATGCCCAACCGCCGACCCGTGCTCGTACCTTCCGACCCCGCTCCTCTGCACTTCCGTTGCACCTATGACGACCGATGCCCCCCCCCCCCCCCCTGCTAAACGTGTTTGTTGTTTTTGCTCCGGTAGGTTGACATAATCACTTCTCCTCCGTCAGACGTCGTTCTTCTGCGCCGACAAGCTAGCCACCTCGGAGTAAATGATGGTGAGCTCGCCATGTTCGAGCTTGATAGAGCACGAACTCTGAAGCTCCCCACATAGAGCCGAACCGGAGAACATAACATCTGTGAATGGATTGATCCACAGGGCGCTAGATTTGGATACAATAATCCTTTGGCATGCCGGATTCATGGCTAGCGAGAAGTTTACAAGCCTCCATTGCCAATAGAGATTAGTGGAATCGGGATTTTGACATTGCATACAAAGTTTTGATATGCTTGAAGTATACATGTCATTTGTTGGATTCATAATGCTGCCATGTTTGAGTGAATTTTGGGTGTGTGCTTGGACGGGATTTCTCCAATGTTGTGAATGTGTTTCTCTATGTTGTGTGCATTGGGCATATACATTGGATGTGTTGGGTTTTCTTGTTGCAAACGGTTGTACACATTTCCAATGTTTTGCCTCAACCAAATGAGGATTGTTACATATATTATTTTATTTTGCTACAAAGATGTGCTTGAAATGTTGGAATATTTTTCACAACTTTTAGAGATGACGTTTTTTTTTTTCTGCAAGCTACACATAATAACATTGCTTTCGTCGGAATTATGTTGCAATGACCAGACACTCCAGATTCATCACTTTTTTTCACGTGCAGATTCACCATTTAGTTTTTTTTTTTGAGAAGTAGATTCACCATTTAGTTGGATAGGACGACCAAGGTGACGGATGATTCTCCCCTAGATCAGCCGACAGATTGCTAGGGCCCCAAATAATCACTCCAAACTGTAACCTTTAAGGGGTAATATCTCATTTTTAACCTAAAAAGGATAAGGCCAAACTGATGGACGCGACACATTAATATCTCCGTACCATATTTTAGCCAAGAAAATATTTAAATCGGAAGCACACAGTGGCGCTTCGTCGTCAACGGCTTTGTCTTCTTCCCTCCATTCGCTTCTCCCCAACCTCGTCTCCCCACTCTGAATTCCTCCCTCCTTCCTGCGTATGCGTATATATCACACAGAAACACGCTTCAGGCTGTGAGGTCAAAAGAGCCACCTTCATTTCCTCTCTCTAGGTGATCTTCCTTGAGGGGATTTTGAGCGGCACGAGAGGATTAACTAGTAGAGTTTGTGTTCTTGGAGAGATTTGTGCCAAGGAGTCCACCTTGAGGAGCTGGTGGCGTCCCCTGTCAGGGTTAGCGTGAAAGGATCCACCTTTGACTGACCAAAATTCTTGAAGAAATCTGGTTGCTTCTTGGGAGGGTTGGTGGTTAGATTCGTTGATGTTTGCTCAGTTCTAGTAGTTGGAACGGTGGTTGGCGGCACCTTGTGTGGACAGAATTTGGGTGTTTCTCTGAAGAACCGTGGGGCCAAATTTCTCCCCCTCTGGTTCTTGACTTCTTGGGAAGAATCGATTTTTTTGTTTGATTGGGGAAATTTTGCCAGGGAGCTGCCTTCAGTCCATCCCTTCTTTTTTGCTGGATTGGATAGCTTCTTTGCAAACGATACCATAAATTTAGAGTTTGAATCATTCCTGGGACTCGGTCTGTTTGAACCGGAAGGGGATATCTTTCGGTCAACCTTTGTTGTGAACTTGATCTAGATTTCGTTAGGTGGTTAGGAGAAAGGAGGAGTGAGGCTCGTGCTGAATTGTCTTTCTGAGGAAGGTTTAGTGAAAGAAAAGTTGGCACTTCCTGTAATTCCTCCTGGAGGATTCTGGTCTGTTTTCTGAAGAAATTTGAAGAAAGGAGGCATCCTAGCCTTTTCTAAGAGGCAAATGGCGGCGGTGAGTGATTTATCTGTACTTTCTCTTATGCTAAGTCATGTTCCTAGTGCTAGAAATTATCTTTAGTTTTGTTGTCTTGGTGAGGCATGATGCATTTTCTTTCAGTTGATGGAGGACATATTTATCATTTCTCTCTCTTACGTTAGCTAATTAATCAGGTAGAGAAACTTCTCATTTCGTGGCCCTTCCTAGCTCCGGCACTGTTAGTTAGAAATATACTGTTTTCAGGTCGGAGTAATTTTTTCATGTCTGGAAAATGTTTGTACAAGTTTAATCTGAGACATTTCTGTCCAGAAACTGTAGATATATACATTGATGAATGAGCAGTGTATTTAACTGGGTAACCTGCCTGATTGTCCTTTTGTTGTAATTTGTTCACGTTATGTATGCTAGGCGTACTTTATGTTCTAGAAGATGATGTTTCTAAGATTGAGGACAGCACATACTGTTCCAAATAGGATACAAATCCTCTTGAACTAGTTAACACAAAATATTAGAATTGTATTTATTGCCTTGATCCAGATTAATTTGACATATAAAAATGTGAATCACCAACTAGCTTACAGTGCAAACTCAATATTAGCACGCATCATGTAAAATATAGTTCTTCTTTTGTATTAATATCTATCAGCTAGACATCATAGCTGAAATACTCCAGCAATTGCATTTGTAGGATTTTTCAGTTTCAGTTACTCTAGAACTAAGAATCTCCTGACTATACATATTAAGTTGTCATCATAGTTTCGTCTAGGGGAAATCATCAGCATAGTTACCTATTTATTCTGAAAATGGTAATTCCTGATTACTGATGGATTATATTTCTTTATGAACCCTAGAACATAGTTGTACTGATATTCCCAAGGTGTAATTTTTTATGTCGTTAAACAGAAACCACGCATTCCTGCATTTGGAGACTGGGAGAACAGTACTGAAGAAGTCCCGTACACACAGAAGTTTGAGGGTGCGCGGAAGAGCAAGAAAACAGGCGTTTATGCCAATCCAAATGAGCCAGGACGTCAACCCGAACCTCCTCAGAAGTCACCTTTGAATCCATCAGCATATACACCTGATCCTCGAGAACAGGGTCCAAGGACTCCACAACATGGAAGAAGGCCTGCAAACGATCCCCATCACCGCGAGGCTGTTCCACTAAGACAAACAAATCCTCAGCGGGAGCAATTGGGTGACGGTAGCGCACCAAGAAGCCCATACAGAAATGCTGCTGGATCTGCTTCACCAATGCATTCAAACAGTCCATCAAGGCCGAAGCCCAGGGCAACTGGAATGCAGACTCCAGAAAGGAGGGCTTCGTCAGATGCTCATGGCCAGCATACTCCTGGAAGGAGCAGAATGAGGCCGAGTAACCAAGGCTACAACGTAGTACATTCTAATCCTTGGTTTCTTATTGGTCTTCAAAATGTATGTATGTACAGGTGCTTGTGGAGTAATGAGCTATTGCTTTTGCATTTCTGAATCCAGGCTGAAGAGGAAGTGGCTGTTCCACCATTTGGTGAATGGGATGCGGGTGATGCGACATCAGGTGAAAAGTATACGGGTATCTTCAACAGGGTGAGGGATGATAAATTGTCGCCTGACTCGTCTTCCAGGCAGCAGTCATCTGGTAACCGCAGACGGGACAATAAAGTTGAACAGGTAGTAAAAGCAACTCCTAAGTAAACTGTTTATGGCTTCTACTAGCATTGATTTACTTATCTTTGTCTGACTTCAAAATTTGGACTGCATACCACCCTGCGAATTGGAAATACCATGCATTTTCATAAGGGAATTGGTAGCTTTACTGTCATCTATTACAGCCATGAAAAACCAAATAAAAATAAGCAATCTGGTAATCAAGTCCTGTGTCCGTCAGCAAGATAGCAAGTAATTAGTTTTGTGGTTCATGTAATACGTGTTAGACTAGTTATTTACTGCAGCACAGCCAGTGGAATTAAACTGATTACAAAATGTGCAAATAAAAACCTGAATAAATTGACAACGTACCGCAAAACTGTCCAGTCATGCGATATGAACCTGACTCTCAGTGGTGTAGCTATGTGTAGTTCAGCCACTGCTTACTCTGACTGTAAATAATGAGTAATTTATAATTTCATATAGACGTGGTTCTAGACTGCCTTAATTTGAATTTTTTGATCTTAATTTCAATTCTAACCATCTTACAATTTTAATTGTATGATCCTAGTACTAATGGTCAGAAGACGCTTCGTCCCCTGCTCGTCCCCGCGGGCGAGTCAGGGGCGACTCCCTTCTCCCTCCCCCTCCAGCCCGACCCCCTCCGCCCCCTCCCCCGCCGGCGGCGGCCGGAGCTGCCGGGCAAAGCCCGCGCAGTGCCGCCGCCGGCGGGCATCTCCACCTCCTGACCGTCCACCGGGAAGCGCGGGCGGACCTGGTGACGACGGCGGGAGCCCCTCGGCTGTCCGGCGACGGTGACGGCGCTGGGGAAGATGGCGACGGCGCCGGGGAAGACGGCGGCGGCGCTGGGATGGCGGCGACGGTGCTGGGCGGCCGGAGTCGGCGCCGTGGCGGCGCGGGTCTGCCGGCCCAGATCTGGGCCCTTTGGGCTCGATCTGGGCGGACGGGCCCCGGCCGCTCTGTCCACCGGCGCCTGGGTGCGGCCACCCACCTCCTCCTCGCCCGTTCTCCTTGGCTCCAAGCGCAGGGATGCTGCTGCTCTGACCAGGTTGAGCTGAGCCCAACGCCATCTTGGCGTGGTGGCTCGGGGCGTCCGTGCGATGCTGGCGGCGAGGTGTGCAGTGCTGGGTGGCCGGCGATGCTTCTCTGAGGTGGATGCGCGCAGCCCTGCCGGCGAACCCTCCCTTGGCAGCACCTATGCCGCTTGCAGCTTGGTGGTGCCCCTCTCAGGCGGCTTGCCCTCCCTTTGTGGGCATGGCTGCCCCTGATCTGGCGCGCTTGACGTGCTGCCGGTGGGTTGTCCTAGCAAGGCTAGTGCTTTGAGTGGAAAGGTCAGCGCGTGAGCTCTAGGTGAAGGGCGGACGCTGCTTGCGGTGGTGAGGTACCATGCTCCGGGCGAAAGCCCTGCCTTTTAAGGCCGGTGACGGCGATGCCTGAGGGCGCCGTTTCCTGTGTGGCGTCATTGAGGAGTTCTGGCACCTCCCTCGTCCAGGGTCTCAGGTTCCGGGTGAAAACCTTAGATTTGGCATGCCAAATCGGGCGACGACGGCGTCTTTGACGTCGTACCCTTCTTGGAGGCGTCGTCTTGGGAACTTGAGTTCGGGCAGTGGTTCTTCCTCGGGGTTCTCTGTGTTGGCCGCATGGGAGGTGTCTTGCGATGCAGGTGGCGCGCCAGCCTCTTGAGGGGTATCGCGGTGGCTTGCGCGACGAGGATCTTCCTCGGACAGCGCGAGCGGGCCTCTGGATGAGCAGTGGTGGGCTGGCCTCTGTGCTTGATGGCGGGCTGCTGAAGACTGCACGCTTGCACGTCTGTTGAGGTTGCTAGGAGGTAGCCGCTGCGCCGACGGCGTCCCTGGATTTGGGCTGAGGCCGGAGCAGCAATGCTCCCAGCTGAGCCGGGTGGGCTCGCGGGATCCGGGTGGTACGCGTCTTGGCTGCGGCCGGTAGGTTCTTGGTAATTTCGATGATGCACAAGCATTGCGACTTTCATCGGCATGGGTTCTGTTTGGCGGAGGAGCTCACTCTGTAGCGTCTTAGAGGAGCACTCGACAGATTTCGGCTTTTTGTCGTAGTCATGTTTTGAGTGTTGGGTGTGTGTGTGGGTGTCCCAGCCTTGTCTTAGGCTTGTAATGTAAACTTCTTTTTCTATCAATGAATCGAAACGCAAGCTTTTGCGTTTTCGCGAAAAATCCTAGTACTAATAAAAGTATTGCAATGATGATTCATAGTGGTCTTTTAATCCACCATACGCTAGGTCGCTAGAAGGTAACTTTTTGTGAAAAGTTAGTGTAATGAATACAGTGTGGTTGATAACTTCAGTGCATAAGGTACAACCATTTTCTTAACCAGTTAATCATATTCAATATGCATATTTGTTACAGTAGTAAAAAACAGCAATACCATGTGCAATCTGCTTTATTTGTATTGGTTATGACCTTATGGGTAGATCTCAAACTTTGGAGTTTGGACACAATGCTGTTAGTGATTTCATTATTAAATCACTTCTTTTTGCATAAATGCAAATTTTGGTGTCTATATCTTTATACTGAACATATGCTCAGAGCAACTACCATTATCTGTTTCTATTTCATTCGCCCTGTGATATTCCAAAGACATTTTAATCGTTAACTGACATTTTCTCTCTTTTTCTCCAGACATGCCCTTGCTGTATACTTTGATAAAATGGGGATATGATCACAGAGATTTCCGAAGAACTTTCCTGGGTTACTTGTGGAACAAATTGTCATTCTTGTGAAGAATTTGTCATGAAACTCTCTCATGTTTTCTTCCCAATGCTTCTTAGTTATTCTGTTGGTGTGAGTATGTACCTATAATTGCATTGTTCTATGATTTATGTTCTTTTCTTATGTGAAACATATATATGATGCAACTGAGATATGTGAAATTGTGAATTGTGAAGTATGGAGCAGCACTTTTCCTGGGAGCCCGAGTATATTATTGTGGTTTCACTAAAATCTGGTGCTTTTTTTTGCATATTGTATTTAAGTGCCCAATTTAATTTCATATGTTTTTGGTCCCTCACGAAATGTATACAACACTGGGTGAAAATATCATTTCAGCTTTGTTTGAAAGAGCATAGGAGGCCAAAAAAAAGTTTGACCTTTTACTACTGTTTTAAATTGAGCTAGTGCAGAGTAATTTTTAAATTGCTAAATTTGCCATCAACTTCCCTAAAGAGACTCTTTTGGAAAAAAAAGTTTACAAGATTGTTGATCATAAATAGAATCTAGTCTGGTTTTCATTTTACATTAATTAAGAACTCAAATATTGCCATGAAAAAGAAAAGGAGAATAACAGAATTGAACTATCCCCAGAAAGTAGGTACTCATGGTATATTAGGAACAGTTGTATAAAACTCTGTACCTTCGTTGGACACACAGATTACATACTTACGGATGCTTTACACATAAGCTAGTCTGGGAGCATGTACCTATGTGTAAAACATTATGAGATTCAAAATTTTGGTGTCTGTTGAACAACCTGTTACTGTAGGTATCGTATATGCAATTAGAATCTACATTGATCATCGCTGGATGGCATGCACCCTGTTCTGCAAATCCCCCTTGCATAGGCTGAAGTGGCTGCTAGGACTAGCTATCTTAGCTTCCTTATCGGCAGGGAACGGCTGAAGAGCTCCTCAACCTCGGTTGCCTCCAAGTTCAGCTTGTCCAAAATTTCCATCTCCTCCTTGCTCAAACCCTGAAAGAAGTTCATTACGTCCTGTTTGACCTCCATGATGCCATCTGCTAGCCTCTTAACCAGTGTCTCCTCCTCCTTCTCCAGTTCCAGGACCTCGCCCTCGAGCTCCCCCTCGAGCTCCTTTACCTCGTCAACGATGATTTTCTCCCCTTTCTCGACAGTCTTCTCGATCCTATCCGCGAGAGCAGGCTCAGGACCACACGTGTTGTCTGTCCTGATGAACGTGGAGAAGTCACGCCCTACGCTCTTTGCGGCCCTTTCTAGCTCAGGCACTATTGTTTCAGGCACCTCTTTGCTTCTTGTGTATATAACAGCACCACCATATCCATCCCATGCGTCGTTTCTTCCACGGTAGTATACAAATATGTAGTCATCTTCCTTGTTTTCTATTTTCGATGAGAGGATGTACCTACAGTTCAGAAAATGTCCAACTGATTTCAGTTTGAAAAACAAATGTTAAGTTGATAAGCTGAAGTACTATAACAATGGTCAGAATTTCAGTTTGTGCTGAGGGACATACCAGTCATCTTGGTAGTGAAGGTACTCGTTGTCATGGTTATAGAGTATTGCTGGTTGTGCGGGATCCTGCACGAAGCGCTGTACGGCTCCCCTGGTGAAGAAGCCGGTGTCGGGGGTCTGAATCCTCCATGCCAAATTTGCAACAAGTCTGTCTCCCTCGACATGAAAATCATGAAGCTGGCAATCAAACGCGTCGAACGTTGGATTTAGTCCACTTGATATGTACCACTTGCCAGTAAAATCTGCAATGTTGAAGCTCTTGACGAGGGCAGATGGATCAGGGACCGGGAACTCGCCAACATCAGACTTTTGCGGGACGCACTTTTTGCGCGAAACAGCGCACTCGTTGAACTCATCGACCACGCTGTTCCCGAACAGATCCGCACATTTGATCTATGGTGGTGACAAAGCAGAAGAAAAAATGTTACAGTTTTATTATTGTCCTGAGACATGTAACTGAACCCATGGTTGTGGACAGCTGAATTACCTGGCATTCGGTCTCGTCAGGTCGATTGTTGCATGTGTTTAAGCATGCCACGTTTGCTGCGCATGCCGGGTTGGCTATACATTTGGCCAGCTCTATCCTGAGATTAGTACCATTTGATTTAGGTAAGTAACACATGAAACATAACAAAATTTTCATATAGCCTACTAATTGTACTACACGCATACATCTGAATTTGCTTTGTATTATGAAATAAGAATAAACCGTATTGTCAATGCCCGATATGCAAACAAGAATTTGGGTTTCACTTGAACAGAGTAAAGAGTCACCTGCATTCCTTGAGCAGGCAAGTACATGTCTTGAGAGCGTCGGTGGCACCAGCAGAGGGGACTAGGAGAACCACGCACGCCGCGAGCCCTGACACCGTGACCAGCTGCAGCTTGCTCCAGCTCTTGATGCTGCTGAAAACGTCTGGTACCGCGTGCACTTTAATCTGGGGGAAAAAAATCATGACTGTCTGTCTTAGCAGCAGTAGTATAACTAACAAGAAGTGAAGGGAGATTGTTACCAAGAAATGGTGAATGAGGACTCACCTCGGACTGAGAGTTTTTCATTTGGAGGCGGTGATCGGTCCTCCATAGGTTAGCCCTCACGCAGCACCTGTGGAAGCTGCGGCTGCTGCTGGTAGCTGTGCCTCTAGAGCTGGCGGCGTGGAGATTGATGCCGGGAGAGCCTTCGGTTGGGAAGGCGCGGCTCACGCACTGCCGCAGCATCATCTGCGCCGCAATCTGCATTTCTTCAGAGTAGAAGTTCAGTATGCCAGCAACCACACTGAAGAAACCCAAAGCAGAGCGGATTGAGCAAGCAGGGAATGCAGAGGAACCGAACCTGAGCAGCCACGGCGAGACGCGCTCGTGGGGAGGGGATGTACGCCGAGATGGGGATTGGGGGGATAGCGCGGCGCGGACGGATAAAAGGCAAAGCTTGGCTCTGGAGAGAAGCGCGCGGGAGTGGACAGACTTGCGGCGCGGAGCAGCCACCACCACCAGAGAGTTCACAGCCTCCGATAAGCACGGGCGGGTCCGGGTCGGAGAAAATGACAAAAAACCCCACCATATTTACGATTAATTTGACACGAAACTATCATCTTCGGATTTTTTTTGACACATAAATGCCACTTTTCGGCAGGATCGCGACGCAGAGCACTGATTGCTCTTTGTTAGCCGGTTTAAGCAAGATTTTGATAAGTTTGTCCCACCCTGTCAGGCACACGTGGCAAGGGTGGATGGCAGGCAACTCACGACCCTTAGGGCTCGATTGGCTAGCCAGGATTAAAAAAAAAGGAAATAGCCGTTTTGTATCGCTCCTCTAGCTCTCACTCCACTCCGGTCGTTCCCGTTCGACCGTGTTTTCGCCGCCATTGGAGCTCGCTTCGTCGCCTCTATCGCCCTGACGGTAGCGGTCACCATGGTTTCCTGGGGTGATGGTGAAGAATCGTCAATAAATGTCACCTCAGACAGCAGCTCGGTGAGTGATTTCGTTCTCTCGGATCTAGGATTACGGTTGGTTTTGTAGTTAGGGCTTATGAGAGTTCACCTGCGTGTGCTCTGGTTTGGCACGTAATCCAATTGCTAGGTCCTCAATGTCATCTATGACTCCGATTTTCGTAAGCATCGAGTTGTAGCCGGAAAATATGTACCTTTTCAAGGATGGTGCATAGGAAGGAGGTTTCTAGGATGTGCGGTGAAGGTGTGTGAATTTATTTGAGTTATGTTATTCTTTTGGATTGTTCAATAGATAGGTGTGAATATGTAATATGTAGGAAGTAATTAACATATCCATGTATTTATGACATCTATTGGAAGCAGTTGTGATTATGTGAAATGGGTAGATCCAGAATGGCCACCAACAATGCATAATGCAATTGCCGAATTTTGGGATATATATAGACAGGTGAAGAGATGCAGAGTTAGTGATAGTCTTGAGAACATGTAGAAGAACTTTCAATTGCCACATGAGAAAGAGAAGCTACACTTGGACCTTAGGACTGCTCAAGATGAACTTAAGAGGGTTGTGGAGGAGAAGCAGGTGACACTAGCTCTTAAGGCAAAAGTAGAACAAGCTCTGCTTGATGCAAGAGTTTAACTAGAGCAGAAGAAACTAACTGATGCTTGCCATTCAAATATGCACAAAGTGATGAGAATTAAGGTAGAGAAGGACATAGACAAGTTCAAGGAAAAAAGATAAAGCTAGAGTTCATAATTGCTAATCTACTCAAGATGAAGGAAGATAGACAAGGGAAAATACTCAGATAGCTTTCTCAAGAGTAGTTGAGCCCTGATGGGATGTATGGAATATTATCTGTAAGATGTAGTGCTGGATATCTCCTAGTATTGTTGAGACCTCAATAATTTGTGTTGAATTGATGTGTTGAACTATTTGTTGTAATATGTTGAACGATGTGATGAACTGATGTATTGAACTATTTGTTATAATACGGTGAATGCCTGGATTAGGTTTAGATATTTAAGGTCTCGACATCCAAACAAGACAATGTCGAGACCTTTAAGGTTTAGGTTTAGACATTTAAAGTCTCGGCATCGAGACGAGACGATGTCGGGACCTTTAAGGTTTAGGTTTACACATTCAAGGTCGCGACATCGTGACGAGACGATTGCTAGCGCGTAGAAGCTTCCTTGTGACGGTACAGCACACGTCCGTTGGGAACCCCAAGAGGAAGGTATGATGAGCACAACAGTAAGTTTTCCCTCAGTAAGAAACCAAGGTTTATCGAATCAGTAGGAGATGAAGGCCACGTGAAGGTTGTTGGTGGAGGGTGTAGTGCGGCGCAACACCGTGATTCGGCGCCAACGTGGAACCTGCACAACACAATCAAGATACTTTGCCCCAACTTAACGGTGAGGTTTTCAATCTCACCGCTTGCTGAAAACAAAGGATTAAACGTATGGTGTGGAGAATGATGTTTGCTTGTGAAGAACAACAAAGAACAGTAGATTGTATTTCAGATGTAAAAGAATGGACCGGGTCCACAATTCACTAGTGGTGTCTCTCCAATAAGATAAATAGCATGATGGGTGAACAAATTAGGTGGGCAATTGACAAATAGAGATTCATATACATATCATGATGATCACTATGAGATTTAATCAGGGCATTACGACAAAGAACATAGACCGTCATCCAGCATGCATCTATGCCTAAAAAGTCCACCTTCAGGTTAGCATCGTCCGCACCCCCTCCAGTATTAAGTTGACAATTGCATTAAGTATGGTGCGTAATGTAATCAACACAAATATCCTTAGACAAACATCGATGTTTTATCCCTAGTGGAAACAAGACATCCACAACCTTAGACCTTTCACACTGTCCCGATTCAATGGAGGCATGAACCCACTATCGAGCATAAATACTCCCTCTTGGAGTTACAAGTATCAACTTGGCAGAGCCTCTACTAGCAACGGAGAGCATGCAAGAACATAAACAACACATATATGATAGATCGATAATCAACTTGACATAGTATTCCATATTCATCGGATCTCACCAAACACAACATGTAGCATTACAAATAGATGATCTTGATAATGTTAGGCAGCACACAAGATCTAAACATGATAGCACAAAAGGAGAAGACAACCATCTAGCTACTGCTATGGACCCATAGTCCAATGATGAACTACTCACGCATCAGTCCGGAGACGGGCATGGTGATGTAGAGCCCTCTGGTGATGATTCCCCTCTCCGGGGTGCCGAGGCGATCTCCTAAATCCCGAGATGGGATTGGCGGCGCCTCAGAACTTTTCTTATCGTGGCTCTGTACTACGGTTTTCGCGACGGAGAGATTATATAGGCGAAAGGGCAGAGTTGGAGGCCGAGGGGCCCACCCCATAGGGGGCGCGCCCTTGGCCGCGCCGCCTTGTGGGGTGGGGCCCCTTGGCCCTCTCCGTCTCTCCTTCGGTGCTCCGGAACCTTCCGCGGAAAATAAGACCGTGGGCTTTGTTTCGTCCAATTCCGAGAATATTTCTGTGTAGGATTTCTGAAACCAAAAACAGTAGAAAAGGAAGTGGCGCTTCGGCATCTTGATAATAGGTTAGTGCCGAAAAATGCATCAAAACATCATAAAGTGTGAACAAAACATGTAGGTATCTATTATATACTAAAAGCAAAATATGGATGTTTAAAATAGAGACATGAGGTTAATCCACATCATTAAAATTATTTTAGCTGTTAGATCTGTAATTTAATGGTCAAGATTTAAAGATTTTGCGTAACGTAAATAAATAAGCGCAGACATACATGACAAGTCATGTTGACACGTACCTGCACAGTCCATAGGAAAGAAAATCTATTTATCTATCTATATTATATTATTAAAATAATAAACAATCAATGGTGTGGATTTAGCAATGTAAACCAATAACGTTTCAATGATTAAGATCCATCAATGCATTGGATTACGGTAATTTAGGTTACGTGTGTGCCTGATACTAATCCATGTTGCCGATGGCAACACACACGCCATGGCCAATAGCCGCGCCGCGCCGCATCGCCCGCGGCAATCGTCAACCTCTGCGCGAAGGCGCGCATCAATCAGAGGCGAAGTTACCGAAGAATATGCAAATCTGAGATGAGATTAATGGATTCCGAATGGTTTGATGCAACACCAGGTAGGTCAACATCTGCGCGAAGGCGCGCATCAATCAGACGCGAAGTTACCGAAGAATATGCAAAGCTGATATGAGATTAATGGATTCCGAATGGTTTGATGCAACACCAGGTACCCATATCGATCGGGCGCGGTGTTACTGAAGAACAGAGAAGATCTGATGAGATGAGATTGATTGATTGATTCCAATAGGTTTGGCGCATCTCCGGCAATTAACAATCAAAAAGAAACAAAGGAAGCTGACATGGATTGAGGGATGCCGATTGGTTCAAATCAGAGGGGAAGAAATGGTTAAAAGTAGGCAATCGCTATGTAGCTGTTGTACGCAGTCTCGTGGAAGAAGCTAAAGCACCCAGTATCGATACATAGATTTGTCCGTTGAATCGTAGACCTCGATACAATTGACGGCGATGACTCGGCGGAGGAGCACGACAAGAACACACCGGTGAGGAACAAAAGCTGCTCTCTAGACAACAGGTGGTCCATGTAGTCCTCGATATCTTCAGGTACGTACTCCTTTTCTCTCCCTGGGTGCATGATCCTTGCACATAATGATTTTCTCATTTCCTCAGCAGTTTGTTGCTTCTCTATTGCATTGGAGACATGCACATATTTCATCTTTCTATATACATGGTGCACAACTGACCGAGCTTGGCAAGAGTTTTAAATCAAACACTATTTGCATTTTTTTACAAACATGTAAAGGAATAATAGTAAGCTGGATCTCTAGGACTTCCGTCAAATATCTTAGTCACCCCAACTATGAATTTACTTCTAAATCCGACATCATTCAAAATTTGGTGAGCAGCAGGTGCTGTAGCGAAACTGATTGCAAAAGAGGGTAAATCGGCCACTTTAAGATTACCATCTGGGGAGGTCCGTTTAGTATCCCAAAACTGCTTAGCAACAGTCGGACAAGTGGGTAATGTTGGGGTGAACCAAAAAAGTTTGGGTAGAGCCGGATCTAAGTGTTGGCTAGGTAAACGACCCGTAGTAAGAGGGGTAGTTATGAACCCTGTGGTATCTTAACAGCGGGATTATGCTTTGTAAGAACTATAGGTATGAACGTACGCTCCGGATCGGCATAATAAATCGAACTTTTCAGTCAATCAAATAGATATATTATGTCAGTATGAAAACTATGTGGAGCAAAAAAAAATATTTTTTTAAACTAAAACACATATGCGGAATAAAAAAGTATAATGAAAATATCAACTTTGTTTACCATTGTTATTATAGTGAAAAAATACCAATGTCCAGGTAACACGGCTTATATGTATCAACATGCATCAAAAAAAATTAATATGCAAACTTACATAGGATCGAGTGCTTCCGAGTAAAAAAAAATAGCTGACAAGATTAGAACAAAGAAGATGTCTGAACTAGAAAAGTCAAAACATTAATAACCGAGGTGTGTTGAAGCAAAATATAAAATCAGTGGTTAACAGGGACAAATATAAACATCTAAAGACCTTGTGGCATGTATGACACTGGGCGGGGAAAATCGGCCACTGGACGCCTATGTGCAATGTGTGCACCACATATATATCAACAAAAGAAAGGGAAAGCTATGATAGGGATGCAACATTAAATTTCTAAAAAATATCAAATTTAATAAATCGTTTATTAAAAATATACATAATGTAAAAGAAAAATCTATGACAAAAATCAGTCAAAGAAAATAGTTTTGTAGTTCTAAATGAACATATATTATATGTAAATAAATGCACTGCCTTACCGTCCAAGTGATGGTTGGTACCTACGACATAGTCAATAGTGTAGCTGCAATGCGGTCAATAGTAAAATGATTGTACAGTGCTTATGTGCAAGAAAAAAATGTTTGGGTTAGAATTATTGATGTAATTTTTCTCTGAAATTTCAAAGAAAAGCCAGCAACGCGTTATAAGTGGAAGAGAGAACTACATATTTGTAGAAAGTTAGGTAGTTTTGTATGGAAAATCGGTGACCACTGTGGCATTGAACTTTGTTGTCATCTAAAAGATGGGTGCCAAAAAGTGGAAAATTTTCACAGTTGTCTAATAATGTTCTCTCAACATGCAAATATTGGATATAACTATTTTGTATATTGGTTATAATTAGTTTATATGTTATTCATCAAAGTTGTCTCCTTGCTATTAATATAGGAACCAATTGGGAGAGGTATACAAGAGCAATACATATTGGATTAAACAAAAGGGATATGGTAAAAACACGTGTACATAATATTGACTATTCTTACATTAAGTGTACTAAAAGTATAAAAGCATACCATAGAACCATTGTGTTAAATGT